>CM052200.1:33889294-34141783 GCA_028455805.1 Lasioglossum figueresi
AATAATATTCTCTGAAAATTTCAGAGAAAAATTCGAAATACTTTCGAGGTTATAGACGATTATAGCGGGCATAGCTGATCGAACGTAAGAAGATTTTTTATATGTGAAAATTCGTTTGTCAAAACTTTAAACGCGTTTTTCTCGAAACGACGTTTTTGTAATCGGCGTGCATGATAATTTAAAAACCGTTTAACCGATCCGTTTGAAATTTTAATACGTTCTTCTACGCAACAATAGCTCCGGTATAGACTGGAATAAACAAGATTGGTCAATTTTTTCCTTAACTTTTAACCTTTTGTTTTTACGAAGAAAATGCTATTTTTGAGACCGCCAACTTCGGAGGTCCACCATTTTGCGAATTTTTGCTCGAACCTAATAATCGTAGTCTATATTGGGGCCACAGTCATACTTTTTCCAAGGATACGTAATTCTTTTTTCTTTTTCAAACGTTCCAGTAAGCGCAATCGTGCACGCCAGCAGATCAAAATTTTTAAAATGACTTCCACGAGGCTGCAGAAAACCCCTATAAAAAATCATTTACAAAATTATGTCTATGCATTAGAATCGATAGAAACGTTAACAAAGAAGTCTACGAGAAGTACCTTTAAAATTTGTAAATGAAGCAGCGGGTAGTCCTAATCGTTATCAATTACATACAGTCGTTTCAGTCGGTTCCATACTTATCTCCAACTATTTTTTATTATCTACATAATAAACGAAATTCTGAATTGTATTGTTTTCACTTTAAAATAGTCCAATTTATAAAGTTAGCATGCGTTTTATACGTGTATCGTTGCATTTTATATGGAAAGAAACTTTAATATTTCTCGTTAGTTTCGCGACTGTACCGCATTTATTGCCAGTTTCTACCGATTTTTTGTTCAACAAATTTTTCTTGTAATATTTGTTTTACGATAATTGGCAGGAGCCAACCACGAACAATCTGTACAACTTTCCGAACGACGTAATATTTATGTATACAAAGAAATTCTTATCGTATAAATTCTCTCAAAAGTTATTAGTATTATAATGTTTCGACAAAATAGTATGTAAATGACATTATCTATGTTTTTCAGATTTTTTAAAGTTATTTTCTTTACGTTTATTTAGTCTCACTGTAAAACGTACGAGTTCAAAATATTTTTTTGGTAGCATTTATACGTTTTCCAGTACACAATTAAAAGCAATACATGATGGTTTGTGTAAAATCGCCTAATTTCTATGAACTTTTACCATCAACTTTTTACTATGAAATTTGACTATATGAAATTTTACTATGAACTTTCCCTATGAACTTTTCTTTTGAACTTTTCTTCCGAACCTGTACTCTGAACCTTTGAACCTTGGACTTTCCAAGAGTTCGCGATAAGTGTTCTTTTTTGTGAACTGCAAATATCGATGCGATATACACGAGTTATCGTGCGAACCAGAGCCAGCGGCAATCTTGTACCGGACAACGCTCTAAACAGGCTGAGACAGCGATGTCAAATTTACCATATTGCGGCCAGTACCGGAGACGACCTTGGTATAACCCGCTAAGCACGATTCATTTCATTGCCTCCGGTCAACGATACGATAAAAGCACAAATATCCGAAATCTGCTCGACACGGTATCCGATATTGTTGTTGAATGATCTGGTAGTTACCTTTCGCCTTTGCTTCGTAATCAGGCTTGCAAACGAGCTTCCTGTCCTCCATAAGGTAATATTCGTCTCCTGTGTCCAGTTGCCGGGAGCAAAGGGCGCACGAGAAGCAGGTCAGGTGGTATACCGACTCCTGTGCTCTTCGAACAACTTGCGACGGCGCCAATCCTTGTAAGCAGCCCGCGCACTTCGTCCCGAAACGCCTGCCACACCAACAACATACAACATTTTCACATTACGTTCGTGCATTGGCATCAGCAAAGTGTCGCCATACTACGGCGACACTGTTCTCAGACAGGAAACCATCAACGCTAGACCTATCGAACACAAAAATGTAATTGTAGGCAAAGATCAACCAGACGGTACAGGGACAGCGAGATAAATCCGAGAATTTTCGGGTGTTCCTAGGGGTGTGCGGGTACCCGAGCCTCGGGTCGAGTCGGGTTGGGTCGGGATCCCGAAAGTTTACAATATTCGGGTACTCGAAGTTAAAGTTGGGGCAAGTCCGCGATCAAATCAGCGTTTAGTAAACAGCGTTTACTACAAATCGAAATATTATTACAACCGACGATTCGACGTCTTAACCCTTAGGCACTCTAGCTTAGCGACTCGTACAGTACACCAACAACTTCAGCACTATATGTATTGGTAAGCAAAACAGTCGTGTCGCCGTAGCAGCGACAGCGAATTTAAAATTCATATTTCAAATGTCGCGTTATCGGTGAAAACGAAGCGCAAAGGGTTAATACGCACAGAGTTTGTTATCGCAGATTTGTCCCAACTTTAACTTCGAGTACCCGAATATTACAAAGTTTCGGGGCCCCGACTCGACCCGACCCGATAACCAATTCGGATACCCGAACTTTATAAACTTTTGCAACTTTTTACAAATTTCCCGACCCGACCCGAACCCGAAATTACGACTACTCGGACACTCCTAGCTGTTCCACAACTTAAACGGAGATAAGGTAGATGTAAACAGTGAAATTGTTGATAAGGTAATTCGCTAGATTTTTTGGACATCTTGTGTACAGGGTACTTCTTTTGAAAGGGGTTGTTTCCTGAGCTCGTTTAAAGTAACGTTTTCCTTTGCGAAAGGAACAGACAGACCTAACCTAACCTAACGCTCGCGCGTCACTGCACACAGTCACCACGGTACACTCGCGCACCGCTAGACCACGTATACGTACGCGAGGATTGCAAGGGTCCGCGATTCCACTTCCGAATTACCCAATAACGCAAAAACGGGGTTTCTTGGTAGTCGAACTCGCTAGATGAAAGATCAATCTAGGGTGCTATTTGCCTCAAAAGTCATACTTTTACGTTTACGACGCGTAATTCTCATTATTCGGCAGCATGTCGCGGAGTCGCGAGAAGCTAATGGACTGGCGACGGTGCTGCCCCGCCTATCGTGGCTGTCGTACCCTAGTAAAGGTGGTTGTTCCGCTCTCGGGAAGATTTCTACCTCAAGAAAAGGGCGAGTATCCGGGGAAGGGCAAGACGAAGGGGAAGGGAAACAAGTTCCTTCGATTCGGCTAACGGAAGAAGAAAAATGGCGTCTCGCGGTTGCGGAGGTGTGGGTGGATGAGAAAAGGCACGCTCTTCTGACACAATCGATACCAATGGTGGATCTGTACATGCACGTTTCGTCTAACTTATGCATCGGTTTCGCTTCTTCCCTATTAGACTGCGGTCTTTTATGCAAAATCAGAATTTGTCCAATCGTAAGAAACCACGGTTAAATGAAAAAAGGTATTTTATCTTCTAATCGTCCTAAAAAGTTGAACATAATATAACGATATCCATAAATACTACTAGTCTTTTCATTTTTGTCCGGAACCGTTGATAAGCGTTTACCCCAGTGTTTCCCAACGTAGAGCCCCCGCCCACAGCGAAAATTTTTGTTTTACGTAAAGATGACTAGTTTAACGTAATGTACATCGAATTAATACTTGAACGAAGTTTATTAATATATGTATCGTTAACAATTTACAACCAGTATTATTATTAGAAGCATGCGCATCGATGAGTATACATATGTATATTAGAAAGTAGCATTAACGGTGAATTTAAAAATTTACGCGATCTCCATAATGATTTGTATTTAATCGTTTAGATCTCTTCGTTATTCTTCTTCTTGTATCTTATACGTCCATGCAATTTCGGTAATGTTAACATTAATAATGAAATATTCATTGTTTATGTAAGAGAAAAATATTTTTTTCCAAATGTAAAATGAATTTTTATTTAATATTCGGAATAGAATATTTTTTCCCAATGTACAGGAAATATTTATTTTATTCCACGAGAAAAATATTTCTCTCTCGATATAAAATGTATCTTTATTCGATATTAGAAACAGAATATTTTTTCCCTAATTTTCGAGAAAATATTCTATATTTATCATAAAAAAATATTTGTTCCATAATACGGAAGAAACACACGTTTCGTATTACGAATAAAATACTGGTTTCAAATATAGAATAAATCTTTATTAAATGTTGAACGTAAAATATTTACTTTGAATCTACTTTCAATATAGCGCGCGTGTCGCTTGTTCGATATCGATTTACATTATAAGAATATTATTTAATTATTTAGGTTTTCTTATATTCAGATATTTACAGAGGAAGTCGCAAACTATAATGTTTACGGGACATTTTTTATCGTCTATTCATTTTGCCATAAATGCATAAAATCCGCTATTCGTTGATCGGTATAAGCAATAAAATGAATTAAAAGAATTTTGTGACCGAAATACACAGCTACGAGGTTAATAATATAAAAATTGAAAAGAATTAGTTAATCGATAACTAGACTGCAGATCTTTATGCATTTATCGCTTATGAAAATTTTCCAAAAATTCGATAGAATTTAGTAAGATTTTTATTTGTTTCGGATCTGCAAAAGCTGTTCCCGTTAAAAATGGGACTTTATTTCGTGTCACCTTCTTCAAATTTGTCTATAAAAATTGAAAATTGCATAAACATCCACAGACTAATCGTAACACCGATTTTTGTATTATTTCCCCACCTCGTAGATTCTACCGAAGGGTTTATTTAATGGATTGCAGTGAAAATTGATTTTCAAATTTGATAAAAAAATTATGTCACGTAGAAAATTATATGTGGTCGACGTGGCACTCGAATATAAACATAATCGGGGTACTCGACACGATATTCGAACGTAACCGATTCAAATTAAGGCACCCTGTATATTTAAATATACGTATACCAGCAAAACATTGATGATTCGTGTTACATGCGCTGCAGGTAGAAAATGAACATTTGTTACAGATATCCGAGATACTACGAGAGCGTATCGGTAGACTACATTACGCGAATAGAAATAATTAATTATTGGTAGGGGGAGTTCCGCTAATGCCGGACGGCACCTAATACCGGACAGTAGCTACATGTTTAAAATTTCAAACTTTATCGAGCTGCGGTGTCGTGTAAGTTGTAGAGGGACGAAAACAAACGATAATCACGTTTCCTAAGGAGGCCAGATAAAGTATTTGCCTCGGCTCTGCTAGCCAAGGAGGTTAGTTGATTGTTGCGGCTGATAAGAATCCGGTGCATCGTACAAAATGTAAACTATCGGATCTATTAATTTTCGTGGTCAGAAGTCGTGCGAGTTGTGTTGTTGTTGGCGCGTATCCTTGAAATCATCTTTCTATGTACATACATATATTTCTTATACGACGTATTGGTTCGAATAAACAAATGTTTCCTCGATGGGTTCGCAAATCTCAGTCTTGCGCGTTCCGGTCTATCGTATAGCGAGTATCAGATGTTTAGACGCACCCTATTATTTTAACAAAAACGTACCCTCTCATAAATTCTCGATTGATTCTTTTCATCGTACGTTTAGAACGCTATGAAGAAATATATCGTCGTGTATCAGAAGTTTAGACGCACTTGCTTTTCTTGTTGGTCGTAGATAGCGGATTTTATGGTTTTACGACAAAAATGAAAAGTTGCAATTTAAAACAGTGAATGCATCAGAAGGTTCTTAAAACGATATTATATTATTATCAACTTATTAAACATATTAAGAAAGAAAATAAATGTCTATTTTCTTATAAACCAACAGTCCGTTTTCTCAAGGTTGTCGACTATTCGCGAGATGCGTCCAAAAAGAATGAATTGGCGTTCCACGAGCGTGTCCATGGTACGAGGAAAAATGAAAGCATAGAAATCCGGCTCGAAGGACCAAAATGTGTAAACTTCGGACTAACGAGACTAGACGAGTCTCGAAAGATGTTAGGATACGGAAGGATGATGGATGAAACAAAGGTGCAGTTCGAGAAAAGTTCCCGTTCCACGGGATATAGCGTGGCGAACGGCCGTTGTAGCGGTGGGCGCCACTGGCGGCAACTCGTGTCGGGCGAAGATATTTCGCTTTCTGCAAGCAGATTCGGCAGATTCGGCAGATTCGGCAGATTCGACAGATTCGGAATCAGCGCAAAAAACTCCATATGATCCACCCAACGGTAATTTGGAAACATAAAAAGTGTTGAAATTTGTTGGACGGCGTTGCAAGAGTGAAATTAATTAAGTATTAAGAGAGACCGAACGCGAAGACAGCCGCAGAATTGGTTGTTAGAAAACAAAAACGGAAGATACGTAAAAAGAATACGATCGGTCGAAGAAAACTTAGAGATTAACTTGTCGTTATAATTTTTAGTACCGTTATTGTTATTACTATTATTTACGAATGTTATTATCGTTACTGTGCGCTATCGGTTAGTACCGCGATACTATGAGAAAGTTAAATAAGTTGACCGATTTTGTTAAAAGTTTTGAGTTTCGTCTACTCAATTTTGCTGTAAGCGCGTAAAGATCCGCAGTATATTTATCGATAAATAAGATTATTGTAAAGCACGATATCTAGTTTTATTCGCTGTACCTAGTTTTAACCGACTTTCAAAGACAAGGTTCTTGTTAAGAAATTTGGCTCTCGAAAGAAATCCAAATGGTTGTACCGCTGATATTTGGCTCTTTTGACTAACGAGTTTGCCGACCACTACCATGTACGAATAGTTTCGTTAGTAATCATAATTTTTCAAAGTGTTCGAAAGATACGATAAAAAAAAATCAATCGAAGATTCATCGGAGGGTACGTTTTTGTTAAAATAATAAGGTGCGTCGAAACTTCTGACACGCACTGTACCATTTAGCGAAGAGGTAAAAAGGTTAACGGAAAAATTTGTTAAATATTATCCGAGATTTGTTGAAAAAATAGAAGAGCGGACAAAAAGAATCTACCTGCAAGCTGGTAAAAATGGGACCACGAGGCTTGTGGCAATATCTCGGAATGTTTCGATCGTTACGTTTACGATTGTTGCAAACAAGTAATTTTTATTGTGTCCGGTACTAGCGGTCACTTCCTCGATTCTTAAAATCGTACAACCAAAGTATAATGTCGATATAAGTTGGTTGTTACGGAAATGTCGATTGTTATTCACTTTACTTTTGGTTCGAGATATTGTTGATTTATATAATAACAACGCCGAACAGAAAGAAATAAAATATTACAGTTCTTATTTAAGAAAAAACCTTAAGCGTCCGGTACTAGGGGAACTCCCCCTACTTACTTGAAGAAGTCGTCTTTACAGAAAAGGTGGCCGTTCCTCGCGAAACACTTGTGGGTCAGCCTAGCACCGCAGTCCCGGCACGTGAGACACCTCGCATGCCAACACCTTTCGAGGACTCTCAGAACGTATTTGTCCAAGATAGCTTCTTGACAACCGCCGCACTTCGGTATCGAAGCTACAACAAACACAATTATTTCATGCGATTATGGAGAGTGTTCGTAAGTTTCAACGGAAAAGTATAAAAACGAAAATTTTCGTATGGTTTCAAAAGTACAGTCCCTAATAATATTTATGGTTGGCCAACGGTGGCCAACGGTTGGGAGTTGGTTGGGACATAGTTGGCGGTCCTTTAGGTTTTGCCTACGAATCCCCAACATAGAGCCTACGACGAAAAATTATGCCAATTTGCCAACGAATATCCAACGTTGGTCCTACGGTTAATTATAGTCGGTCAACTAACGAGAAATTTACGACGATAACACCACATGTATCGGCACGAAAATCTGACAACATTTAAATACGCAAGTTTCGATACGAAAGTTTCGAATCGCTTACCGATTTTTGTAGGAATCGGATATATCGATTTTATTTTCTTTCCTATCGTGTTCGGTAGGTTGTAAACGATACGATAATATGTTTAAATTTTCCTAATATTTTTGCTGTTTTAAATTACACCGACACAATTTTTGTCATAAATGCATTAAATCCGTAGTCTATCGATCGGATACCGACACAATTTGGTGTACAGCGATTTTTAGTGGCGCCTCGGATTCACCATTCGAGTGCTGAGGGTTAAAGGGACGATAACTTCTTCGATGTTAGACCATACGACTTGGATTTTTTTTTTAATTCAAAACAATTAGTTTGTTACGTAACGTGGGGAAAATATGGAAAAAATTGCAATCGTTTCGAATTACACAGAAAATACTGAAAGTTGTATTTTACAACGTTTTCGTGTGTGTGGGTCTTTATTAAAAATTTAAAATATACATTTTGCAGATTCGTGTCAATTATATTCTGAAAATTTCACTAAAACGAATACACAATACCCCAATTACACAAATAAATTACAAGTCCAACGATCATTTTAAAAAATCCAACGATACGTTTACATTTTAATACGACTATTATTTCTTAATTATTTCAAGAACAACCGCAGAGCTCGTTTCCTCCTCTAGTATTCGCTGCGGACGAAATCATAACGTTTCCACGCGCTTCTATCGGTTTGGAATGAAAGTTCGTAGAGTTTTCAAATTAAGAATCCAAGATAAAATTAAGGTGTTTGTACATATATATGTTTATTCGATAACACGAGAAGTTACCTCGAAAATGGCAAGAAGTAATAGAACAGAACGTAAAATACGTTATCGAATAAATCTATGAATTCAATTCATATTTCAATTTCAATTTCAATTTACAACCGCTACGAACTTTTGTTCCAACCCAATATTTCTACGAAACGTGCTAGCAAAAATGGTGACGAGACACGTCGCTATTCTTAATCGTCGACTACGAAATTTCGGTCCGTTATTTATCTTAACGTTATTTAACTTACAATAGAGGATCTCAGGAATGTGAGCCGGTAGACCAAGATCGACCGCCCTCTGATCGAGAGGATGCATTTCGCTGTGGGAAGCGTCGTCGAAGCTGGAGATGTTGGCTGGATGTCCAGAGTTGCTGCTATTTCGCCGCACGTTTTGCGACTCCAAACTGTCGTGTGGCGGTGTCAAGACATCCTGACAGGCGCGTCGATACATTCCTTCCAAAGGCATAGCCTCCCGGCCCAGCATTTCCAAACTTATCATAGTCATGATTATGTCTTTTTAACCGAACTTTGTCACTGTCTCGTCGTTACCAACGATCGAGCGTCCAGAAATTGTGGTGGCTTCTTATCTCGACTGTCCTGTATTTAACTATTCCAGTATCCTTTTCACCTTCCACCATAATTGCACCGCAAATCCCATCGTGTTCGGTTGTCCCTCTTACAAATTTGATAGTTTCAGTTAATCCAAGTGTATCCACGAGACCGACTCTCTTTCCCGGTCACTGTCACTTTCTTCGGAGATCGCATACTTCGATAGAGCGTTCCCATCCGAATCGGCCGCGCCAACTGTATCCGTTAAGTACCAGCCAAACTTGAACAAGTACACGAATCTAAATGTTTATATCGGTCCGTTGGACGGACGTTGATTACGAGTTTCACTGGCGGCGATAGTTTGTTTCGAGAAGAGGAGTTTAGGGTAGACAAGTGAATTCGGTGTGGCTGCGCAGACATGCCAAGCATCGAGGCGACCGGAACGAAGGTTCGCGGAGGACTGTCCCAACGATGTCGCAGCTGCTCGTGCGCACGTGACACTCGTGGGTGTGGCGGGCATTCTGGTGGGGAATACGTCAGGGTTATTGGGTGTGGTCCGCACCCACGCTTCTAACGCCTCGGTGCCGATTGGTGGGAACCTCGACCGCCCCCAATATGGCGACCGACGCACTACCAAGCGGTTTTCAAACAACCGATGCTCCGCTTGCTGATATTCCGTCTAGGGTGCTGGTGATACGCCGTTGACACGGCGACGATGCGCGTTGGCTGCGCGAGCTTCTGCGAAGCTTCCAGGAAGATGGAGCCGATATCTCTATCCTTCGTTGACCATGCGCGTATGTTTCTATCGCGAATGTTTTCGAAAATTTCTTTCTTCGATATTCGCAAATTTAAAGAGGTTCTACTCGTTTCCGTATTACAGATTTTGACTGGCCAATCGCGGAGAACGGGACTTCGGTCCATTTTCTATGCAAAGATACGAACGTCGCTTTTAAATTTTAGGCTTTCCAGTAGCCTTCAGCGAAAACTAGTTTGGTAACAAATCGTTTGTACCGACAACCAAACGAGATATTTCTACACACGGGGCTGGATCAATAAGTAGGGGAGACCGGGGCTAGTTGACCAACTTTCAAAATATTCAATTTTTACCAACGAACCATTATTATTCTTCCGACTTGTTGAACACCAAAAGTTTGCGCATTGACTTGGATATACAGATTTAATTTTGAAAATCGCTTTGATCGAACCTAATTGTTGTTTTAATCGAATTTAGGTTAGCGAGAGAGAGAGAGAGAGAGAGAGAGAGAGAGAGAGAGAGAGAGAGAGCGATAAGTCAACAAACCCCGGTTATGGAGTTAGTTGACGTATCTTATGGAGTTTAACAGTTACTTTTAAAAGTGTTTAAGACAAAAATAATAGTATTAACAATACTTAAATTTTTATTTGTTCATACATATCTACTGTAGCGAATCGGATGATGATTTGTAGGCAAAATTGAAGCAGATTAGGCTTACAAATAATCATCCGAGTCACAGTTGATACACACATCCGATGTATTTTTACCACGTGTGTTTATTAACTCGCTTTCTTGTCTGTTTGTCTGTTCGGTACAAATTTGGCAATTGATTTTAAACTAACTTCCCGATCAGCTAGAAACTTGAAACTTGAAACATAGCTCGGAACTAGGTGACAATGCAATATTAGAAGAACAAATTTTTAAAAACTGTGCGTCTAGGAGAAAAAATTTAAATAAAAAACATTTTTAATATACCACGTTTTTAATACGGACTAAAAAGCATGAAATCATTTTTCCTAGCCCCATACAGATGGTCCTGAAAATTTGTGATTCTGAATTTTGAATAGCTACGAAAATACTTGTCAGATTTAAAACGAAAAACGTGGGGCGCACGCAATAGACAATCGATGATAATAGTTCGGCTAAGTCGCTAACTTGAGTAGATATAGCACGAAGATTGTGATAATGCAATTTTTACCAACTTTAAACGTTTGTAGAAGTCTTGTGAACGTTTGCTTACATTATTAAATATATTCGGTATCCGATCAAGCAGATTTTATGCGTTTACGACAAAAATTGAGTAGGTGTTATATTATTTTCAACCCGTTGAACGTATCAAGAATGAAAATAAATTTCTATTTCGCTCCTGTTTCTTGCTATTCGGGTAGAACATTTTTATTCTGCATAAAGATCCGCTGTCTACCGATCGATTATTAAACATTTAGATTTCGCATCCATCGAATTTCAAAAATCATAGGGAACGGAAATATTCTAGCTAGGAAGAAATGCTTAATTTTCTAGTTAAAATTAGCTCCGAGTGCAAAAGGTTAACCGTCTTCGGCGAACAATTCAATTCTCGTCTATTAAAAATGGTGGTATATGTTACATAGGGGTGATAAGAATTTTATAAAGGCTCAAGCGGTGGGCATGACAGAAAAAAGGTTAGGAAACATTGACCTAATCGCTGTAACAGTAAAATAGATGGCGGTGTAAGGCATAAGGAATTAATATCGAACACCTGAAGAAACCGATTGCTTTTCCTTTCCTCTTGGCGCGTTGCTAAGAGAAAGCCCGTTCCTTTCCGAACCGTGAACAAAATTTCAGACAACTTCGGCCGGCTTCTCGTTCCTATTTCTGCCTCGTCTTCGTCGATCGGCGAGCGTTGCTTTCGAGCATCCATTTCCAGAGCCCTCGGCTACGGTCCTATTCATCAGAATCGTCGCGTAAAAGAATTCGCTCCTGTACTCCTTGGCGAGTTCCTTTGGCAACGTCTAGAGAGCCGTGTCGATTGTGAAAGCAAGCGTCGTGGAAAGGTAAAGAAAGAGGGCGGCTGGTTTGGGGGTGGAAAGAGGGTTGAAACAGGGTGGTAGCGGAGTAGACAGGGACGGGTGATGGGGAGGGGGAGGGGTAGTTGGGGGACAGCAGGCGAAAGAAGGAAAAAAAGGAGAACAAGTAGAAGAAGCGGAGAGACGAGGTTGGGTGGGAGGAGGGGTGTACAAAAGGATCCGAGGCGAAATTAAGAACAGCCGTGCAAGCGGGGGTGGGGGTGGAGGTGAGGGTCGCCATTTTATAATCTTAGTCGAGATCAGTCGCGTATACTCTTTTCTCGTCCCTCGGTGATTCGCGTGCGCCCATCCACACCGAACCAAATAAGTCGAGGGTGTAGGTCGACGTGTACATAAGTAGACGTATAGATACGTCTACCAACATCGGCCGGTATGCTTTTCAATATACGTCTTTGTTTTTCTCGGTCGCGTCAGATGGCACGTATCCTTTTTGTCGTTACACGTTGCTCCCCTTTCACCTTCCAGATGAAAACTCTCTCATCCTGCTCTCTTTGAAACACGGAACACGAAACACGAAACACGAAGGGGGACTCACGATTTTCTCTCTCGGCTGATGACCTTCGATCGGGTTAAGGGGCTCGCCTTGTGTCTCGACAATCTTTCGACACGAAAAAATCAAGACTACTTCAAACTCTTCTCCGCAGAGGCGAGTTCAAGTACGATATTGTGCCGGTACCAAGCACAACAGGCTAAGACAGTGTTTCCCAACGTGGGGCAGTTCAATGTTGTCAAGGGAGGCGATTCAACGATTTCCTAGTGATTTATTCCTAAAACATGACATACTCCCACGATCAAAAGTATGTGGACGCTCGTTCGATTCTCCTCCTGGAAGGAAAAGTATCTTCAAGGAATTTAGTCGAATTTCATGCGATCCGTTTTATACGGTATCGGAGAATTTATCCGAACAATAATTTATTGGTAGATCGCGGATTTGATGCATTTATAACAGAAATTATTTACTTCATAATTTTTTACATATATTTACCGCATTTCTTTACACAATTTTTCTAGGGACTTTTAACACAAGGAAAAACAGCGTTATTCGTGAAACGAATATTTTAACAAACAAAAAGAAAATCCTAAGCATCGTCTTTATTCTAAACGATTTCGAACCCTTTGCACTCCGAATTATTTTTCAATTTTATTGCCAACATCTTCCTACCGTTTTAAGCGTTTTATTTGAAATTTACGTCGAAGGACAGTTCCTGGACTGCCACTTGTTTTAAACAATTTTGTTTGCCAACTACGTTAACTGTAGCTCTCAAACTTTGTTGTAATTTATACTTGCTTTTAACTAAAAAATAAGAAATTAAATAAATAATTTCCGTTTCATTTACACTTTTCTTTCTCCGATGTCGAGTCACACTCGGCACAGGAGTGCAAATGGTTAATGCGAATTACATTCGTTCACTGCGAGGTGTTTGTTCGCGAAACAGATTAACTTGTGTGACGTTTTTCAAGAACTTCGCAAGACAGAATCCAAGTTTTCGGAAACGTTTTCATTAGGATAACGACGCGACTAAATTCGCGCATCGATCATACCCACCGAGCAGTGTCGGGAGGTTCGTTTATACACCCGACGAAGATGCGTTCACGGGAGACGCTCGAGTTCATGAGACTTTAATCGGCCGTGAAAACCGAGGATTATCAGCGGAAGTCATCCACGCGTTTATGATCACGCTGCGGAACCATAATCGGTGGAACGGGGTTGCCGAGCGCCTCGCCTCGCCTCGCCTCGCCTCGACTCGCGTCGCGTCGCGTCGCCTCGAAACACGAAGAATGCAAAATTTTCCACCTGACCACGTGGACGGGGCCACGAACAACAGATGGTTCGACACTTTTGCATATACCGTGATGCCCATAAAATCTGTTATGCGTGTGCGTCACCTACCCCAAGTCCCTTCGAAATGACGGGCCAATAAAAATGTTTGATACCCGAGCGATTTTGCTAACCACGGCATGGCGCAGTTTTTCGACGGCAGATCACGCTGGTTAGTTACGCGCCGTTGCACATTCTGACTCTTGTCCATCGATCGATTCGAATTTCTTCTTTGTACGGTGTTAAACGAATCGCGAAATAGTCCGTGTCCGGATTTGTTACGAGTAACGCGAAAAGGAACATGCCAAAAGGTGGCCAAATTTAATAATAGTTTACGACATTAATTACCAATTCTTTAAATTATATTTTTAGGAGTATTCTTCTTATAGCAGGCACGTCAAACTGTTTTACCGCCAATGGCCTCGTCAAGTGTTACAAATAGACCGCGGATCTTTAAAATAGTTGGAAAATTTAAAAAATTGAAGATGTCAACGATTTGTCCTCTATTAAAACCATTAAGGGAAGGAACGACATTCAATTCAGTTTCTATTTCTTGCAATCGATGGAGACAATTTTTATTTTTCATAAAGACCCGCGGTCTGGTTGTTAAATTCCTTTAAACCGAGGTCAAATTTTATTTTGTCGTAGTCGATACGCAGCCTTCGGACAAAACATACGATAAATATAAACTTGCTTGATTTTTCTATGAAATTTAGGACGACGAAGAATTTCTTTAACCTTCTCTCCCTGTACGGGATGCAAATGCATCCCAAGAAGTTGACGAATGGAAAATTTTCAAAAATTATCTGGGAACACTATCCGTGATACGTTTCAATTTTTTTAAATATTCTATACATAAAAAAGCAATAAAATTTTACAAATACTTATGCGGTCAAGTTTTTTTCCTCATTTTGCTCGAAAAATGTATGGGTTTCAATTATTCGCACTCCGCTTTTTACATAACTGGGTACGACGACTGGCAACGAAATAACTACTTTAATGCAAAATAAATAGTTGCCAGCGTGGTGGATATCTTTGTTTATGCTTGAAACATTAAATTTAAAGTTTTAAGATTGTAAATGTAAATACTATATGCGAGTAATTAAAAGTTAACATTAGAATGGTGGTACACGGAGAGAAGGTTAACCACAAAATAAATAATAGTGCAAGGGGTTGAAGCGACTCGGTGAATTTCTGCACCTAATAATTGATACGGATAATGCCCAAGTCCGTTCGACGCGTACGCTAACCCCTGGTTTCCATCGCGAAGATTCATTAAAAGGGTGTCTTTGCGATTGCGCGATCCCGTGATTTCCGTGGGCGTCCTCCTCGGGCTTCGATCACGCGAGCCCACCCTTCGTCGGCTCCGTTGCACATGTCGACACGCCTCCAGGAGTCGTTCGTCACCGTAAAAAGCATCAACGCCGGGGTTTATCGCGGCTCTATCCGAGGGTGGAGGTCTAACTTGCCCACGGGGTACCTTCTGTACTAGCTCGTGGCAAAACTAACGACTACGGGACGAGGAGAGAAAGAAAAAAAGGGGGTGCGCAGCCAGAGCACCGGCTCGCCAGCCCGGAACGCATCCCCCGTTCCCCAGCGGTGCACACTTGACCCGGCAAACGATGACATTTCTATTTTTCATTCCGCTTTCTTCGAGGATATCGTAAATATCAACCGGACCCGGTTTTGCCGTCTGAAAGGTCACCCGATGAGGGTCAAACCGAGGTCGTTGTCTCTTTCCAGGGGTAGGCGATGATTAGACTGCGGATTTAATGCATTTATCATAAAAATGGGCAAATGCAATTTAAACCAGTAAAAGGTTTAAACGAATATAAGAATGTTCATGTATTACTTTTACCTCGTTGAAATTATTAAAGGAAGAATCACCATTTCGTTCGACTCGCGTTTCATAGAATCGATACGAACAATTTTTATTTTGCACAAAGATCCGCAGTCCATAAAAATATTAGAAAATTTCTCTGAACGTCCATTCTTTGCACGCTAATATATTCATGTGAAGTATTAAAACGAAGATTTGTGAAAATACGTTGAATACAACAGATTTTGAATAATCTATACGTTTCGATTGACTGCATAACGGTTACGTTAATTATTACATAAAAACTAGGAAAATGCGTTTCCAAGCCGGTTATTTACGAAATTTACACGGCGAAAGAAAAATCGCGCGACGTCGTCGTCTCGACGATATATTATATTATATTCAGCGACGCGCAGGATAAAGAAGCAACGATGACGTTTAACGGTAGACCGTATATTTTCGCGGAAACTGCGCGAACAGAAAATTCCGCGGATGCGAAAAAAGACGTAGACGATGAAATATGCACGTTTATGTGCCCCGTATGTTTTTTAATTTAACTCCGTTTCCCCGTGGCGAGACGGGAGAAGGGTGGGTTGGGAGTGACGGGGGAGGAATCGGAGGCAAGATAGAACTGCATATAATCGAATTTGCACGGGCAGATCTTCTCTATGGGCGTTCCCATTACATCGGCGGGTAATAAATTATAGCACCCTTACCGCGTAAATACGTTTGAATTTATACTGGCCGGTTGCTCGCTTGCCCCATTTACGCATATGGTTTTTCAGCTGAAGAGAGAGAGAGAGAGAGAGAGAGAGAGAGAGAGAGAGAGAGAGAACCATCGCATTGGGAACCCCGATTGTACCGCACCGCGCGTGCTGATCAAATTAATATTCGGCCAAATGCGAAGCCTTTCAAATTTGTCATGAATACACCATCGCGGTCGCAATCCCCAAGATACTCGATTCTGCAAATAAAATCAATCGACGTCGAAACGGGACTCCGCGTGGACACGATCCATTGCTGATGTTGAGCGCTCCACCTGCAAAGCTTTGCTTTGCGTTGCGGATAAAGGGGTAGACTCGTTTTTTCAGGATTGCAAGGGTGCGGGATACAAAGATCACTTTGTAAACTTTCGAGATCCCGCACCCAACCGGACTCGATCGTTGTCCGATTCGACCCGAGGCTCGGGTACTCGCATACTCCTAGTAATTTGCATTATTTAATCCCAAATTTAATGCCAGTTTACGGCGTTATCTATTAATTTTTTAAATCATATATTTCTAAGGGTATTCCTTGAAGCAGGCGTGTCAAACTCTTTTACCTCCAAGGACCTCGTTGAGTATTATAAATTTATTCGAGGGCCGTAATAAAAGAAAAGCAGACCCGTACAAAACGCAACAACGTTACAAAAATACATAAGAAGTCTAAAAGTTGTTTTAGAAAACTATTTCATTTTTGTTTCGAGGAAAGGCAACGTTTTTCGGTAACGAAATTTTCAAAATTTGGTTGAATTTGTTGGGCTGTAATTATTATTTTTGAAATTGATCGTACACGCTGGTCTGTTCGTCTGGACCTTTCCGCAGTTTTATTATTTTTTGACATTGAAAATAGTGGTGTTCGCACATATGTATATGTGCTACCACAGCTACCGAACATAGCTGAAATACGCCTAACTGCACACAACATATTGGGAAATCGGTTGACAAATAAATAATCGTAGAAACGTGGAATTCCATCGTTCGTATATTTTTCTTTCAATACGAGATCACGCTGCGTTTCGATTAATTCCACTTGTAAATTGTCATCGATAGTTTCAAAGTTTTTGGTCGGGCCTCGGAGTACTTGTCGACGGGCCGCGTGTTTGGCATGCTTGGTGTACGATATGAAGTTACAAACAACAAGAAAACGAGTGCGTCTAAACTTTTGATACGGCCCTTTTTCATATATTTTGGCCAAAAATTCTTCCCTGCAGTGCCATATATATATATATATATATATATGAATGGTTTTAGTAGTAATCATAATTGTTCAAATTGTTCTAAACATATACGACAAAAAAAATCAATGGAAGATTCATCGGATTGTACGTTTTCGTTAAAATAATAGGGTGCGTCTAAACTTCTGATACGCACCGTGGTAGCGTTAAAGAAATAGTAATCGCTAAAGAGGGAGGAGCAAAGTTACCAAAAAATAGCAATTCGCGTTTGAAACTAATTTTCGGCGAATCCGACGCGTCAGACGGTAGAGGCAGTGAACGCTCGGAAGCCCAGTTCGAAACACAAGCGTCGCTAAAAGGATAACATTGTCCAGGGATCCGTTCAACGCGCACAAAGAGCCGTCAACAGCCGCGACGTTGAACGGGAACAAACACTGGAAACTGCGACTGCAACGAACCGGCTGGCAACAGCGACGGCATTCGAATGCATCGCGATTCTTCGGCGGTGGAAAACCGAGAGCGAAGATCGGCGGAGATGTTCTCGCAGCGCTCGTTCGGCGAAAAAAAGCGAGACGATTTCTCGTGACAAGCGCGACGACCAAAAAATAGAAGTTAGCGCCAGATGTGCCATTGTGCCATGAACGTTCACGTTCACGTTCACGGCACGGCGGAAGAGCGAGCGGGGAGAGCCGCAGGAAAATCAGACCGAGACGGACGTGGATCCGAAAAGAGAATACGCGTACCGGGTAACTGAAAATTGGGGAGAGAAGCGGAGAGGAGCGGAGAGGGTGTAGGGGTGTTGTAGAAACACAGAGAACGATGGAGGAAAAAAAGACGGAGAGAGAGTTACGATGTCGAGATGGGTGAAGGAGGTAAGGGCATATACGTATAGTTATCGGTACCCTGTTGGTAGTAAACAGGGTGAAGGGAAGGGGCGAAGAAGGGTGGAGAAGGGTGTAAGAGAGACAGCACGAGGAGTTAGGTGAAAGGGGCGCCTGCGTGGGTGTGTCGTCGCGGCAGTATAACCATCGCCTCGCCAACAACCCCTTCTCCGACGCTTCCACCCGCGACTTCGGCCCGCCAACCCCTCTGGCTACCACGTCATTTCGAATTCGGGTCCGTGCAATCCTCGCGTAACTCTCCTTTTCTCCCTCTCCCTCTCCCTCTCCCTCTCCCTCTGTCTCTCCTCTCTCTCTCGCCTCGCTCCCCACCCTCTTTCCATGAAAAGCAACCCCTGACAAAGCCCGACGACAGCTTCCTCTCATTGTCTCCTCCGCACCGGTCGTGATCTCTCAAACGTTTGTACGGTTAAATGGGCTTAAACGACATACGCCCGCGCATTTGCGTGCACCGGTCCGTGCTCTCTCGCAGGAACCTTTCAAGTCCCACGTCGCTTTCTCTTCTGCCCGGGATAATCAAAAGTAACGCGATCCCCGGAGACCGCCGATCCTCTGTACACTCCAGTTTTGACTTTGTCGCAAATCGCGTTGCTGTCGCGAGACGCTGGACCAGGGGCGAGCCAGGTTTATTCTTTTTCCGCAGACGCCGCTCAACGCGAACTCCAGCGGCGGTGATTCAGTCATTTAAGGCGGTAGACTCGTTTCGAAGATAGGATTTTTTAGTAGTCAAAAGCCCGAGATAAAAGATCAATCTAGGTCGTCGCGATCGCCCACGAAAGTCTTAATTTTACGTTTACGAGGCGTAATTTGCATTATTCGCGGTCACAGCTTTATGAAAATAGCTACGCGCGCAGTTGTATGAAAAAATGGGACTTTTGTGGTTGATAGCGTCCCAGATCGATTTTTTATCTAGCGTTTTTGACTACTGAAAAAATCCATTTTTGTATTATCGAGAAATGAAAAGGCGCATCCCGATTTTATCAAAAAAAATTTCGCATACATTTGTGGAGCCAAAAATACGATACAATTTTTATTTCAACTATTTTTTGATATCTTTTGTTGTTTGCGATTTATAAGCACTTTGCAAGCGCACACGAAATACGGCTAAATTCTTAGGGACGTTTAATAAACATTTGTGACGAAACGTGTTAAACATTATTTTACTAATGATCACGGCACAGAATTTGATGAACCTTAACGAAGCTCAACGAAGATTACGCAACGAAGTTTCAAAATATTTGTACACTCGAAAAGTTATACATATGTGGTCGGATAAGACAATACACGTAATACATAAATAGGTATACATATCTTTGCGTGTCGCGCATGCTTTTTGCGTGTTAGAAAAATATTAATTTGTAATTTGACCTTCCTCGATTCTAAAAATGCAATCGTATTTCGACATAAATTTTTTGTAATAACAATGATATACGAGTGTAACGGAGGCAGAAGGCTACCGCTATTCCAAGGAGACTGTAATTAGGTAAAGTGCCCAGGAACTAACGCTTAGCGCGACGAAACGAAATATCAATGATTACGATCGTGGACGTTACAAGTGGAATATCATTAACGGAACAAGTAGAGAAAACACTTCTTCGTATTTGTGTTCGAGTTACAGAAATAAGCAAAATTAATTTTCACGTTATCACTGAAAAAGTAACCGAATAAAATAACCAGATTCACGTTATCTGAATAAATACGTCAATTACAATAGTTTTTGCAATCGGAATATCTTTATCTTTTGTCGTATCAACAAATTGAACGTTTGATCGTTGTTTGTCATAATCTCCTTATATTTATGACTAGACATCGATTGAAAGAAACGGAAACTACATTGAATGTTATTTCTTCCCGTAATGATTTTAACAGAGGAGAAATCATATATAACGAAGAAAATTATAAACTATTTCAAACGCAAGTAGTTTGCAATGTTACCGAAATAAGTCATTTCTATGTTATTTGAAATTAAAAATGATGTAACAATTAAAATTATTTTGCGATCGGTGAAATGTTTCAAATTTTTATATCGATGCTATAATTTGATAATCTCAAAAAAGATATAAAGCGCCACTGCTCAATTATTTCGAACGTGTCAACAAAACTGTGGAAAGTTGTGTGCGACCCATTTTAGATTTTTATTTGACAAACATTGAAATTGTAAAGGTATTTTCATGGGAATTTATTAAATATATTTTTTGACTTAAGTACATATTACAGTAAAAATCGCACAGAATATAAATAAATTTAATCTTGTTCACTTTTACGATACTACACGCATCGGTCACTTTTGATGGTCGGTAAGTTTAGCGTTAATCGCGTAAACAATATTTTGAATAACGGTACAGCAATGTTTAGTTGCGACTCTGAGTCGTCACTCGCGCGCCGAGGGTTAATAATATTTCTTGTTCAAAACGTTTGTGTCATAACGTTTCCATTTTAAAATCGGACATTTCGTATGCGATAAACTAATACTTCGTTCGCCGTGTTTATACGAAAGCCAATTAAAAGGAGGTCAAAAAGTCTGCAGACGCGTTGCCAAAGTTCCCCGAGATTACAGGATAAATATGGATAGGGGTAGGTGACTGTAGCGTACAATAAAATAAATCCGATCTGCCTAACCAGCGACATTAATAAATCCAATATCTTCCGACCGATAAAACGGCAACCGAGCCGTCGAATCCGTTTTCCTCCCTTTTGTCTGGATCGAGCTGGCAAACAGTTGGCCGGGACAACGAAAATTCATCGGGAATTGTGCAAACACGTATAAAATGCGCACAATGTGTCCGCGGGCCCGGCTAATACGCGATTGGCTCGTTGCGGCTCGGAGAACCCCGATAAAAAGCCCGTGGACCTGTCTCTCCCTTCTTCGCTTGGGGTGCCCGTAAGGAGGAAACTGCGAGTCACTTTAATGGATCATCGTCGATTAGGATCGGCGACTAACGCGATTCAGCCACTCTAAACGTTTCTACTCGTCGTACCTAACCCTTGACCGGCAGACGTTCAAGCCATTTTCAGTTACATTTGGAGTTACAAACGTCCATTCGATATTCGAATCTTCCGACAGCCACTTGAAATTATCAACTATTTACAGCGACTCGGATTAATATTCGGACGTTCTAAAAAAGACGATAACTTTTTTAATATCGTACCATTCGTACATATTATATATTAATTTGTGCGATTCGCGTGATTTAGTCGCTCTCTGGAAGTGCACAATTTCCAGTAAATTCAATTCGCACCGTATTACGAGGCGATACAATAAAATTCACTTGTCAGCTCATCGAGCTATCAAAATAGCAGGTTAGCTAGGTACGCGCACGACTAAAACCAAGCGCCACCTACCCCGGACCAGACCCATTCGAAATGGGGTTCCTCGCGAGGATGGATGATGGGTCCAGGGCTTAAATTATTTATGCGCACCGCCTATTGCGTGTCCTGCATATCCACGCGCTGGCTTAGGCATATGGGGACATTAGCTACCCCATTAACCATTTTATACGACCGTACCGTCTAGATAGAAACTGTTCCGATCCAAAATGATCCGTGACAGCGGACGCAGCGATCGAAACGTAACGTAGCTTGATTTGTGTGCGTCGCGAGTTAGTTTAAGCGCAATGAATATAAACGAAAGTTTGTCAGCACATTCGGTACAGTGGCAACTTCGCGCGGTTCACCATTCGTTTCGCATTAGCTGCCGAATAGCGCACGTTACCGCGTTTATTATGTAATACATATTATTAGACTGTGGAAGATAATTCTGTAGATACGCTGCAGGCTTGTGAAAAATTTTGAAACTTTTCATAACAATTTACAACTGGAATTAATCGAAACGCAGTGTGATTCGGTATTGCGATCGTTAACTACGTACATACAGTTTCCGAGATATAAGCGAAAAACTGGAAAAAGGAACCTTCTACGTGCCCCCTGTACCCCGCTCACCTCCTAGGAGTGGAGACTTTTAGTATGTTTAATGTTTACCTCCTAACTAGTCCGAACAGAGTCCCGAAGTGAAAAATTCTGTTCCTTCCATTTCCCTCTACAAGTTTTCGTTGACTGGACTATAGGTAGCATGTATCTTCCGTAATCGATAATCGCTTCTATTATGACACCCACTCGTGCCCGCTTAGCCTACTTCCTTCGAGCGTTCCACGTGTGACCGCACACCCTTGTCTCGAAGGGTGTCTCGCGTACACATGGCGCACCGTTCCTCGTATGTATCACGTAATGCCGACTGGTATATGTATCGGGTGGGGTTAGAACATTTAGCGAGTACATTAAGGAAATTGCGTGGACTCTTCGCACCGCTCCCTGTCGCAGGGAACCCGGCCTCGCATTCTTCCGTATTAACCGCACGCGCGAAGGGGAACGAGGGTTGCCTTTTTCCTACCAACACGGAAACCTTTCGCTTGCGCGCAAGCTGCGCTGCGGACAGACGAATAGATGGAACTAACAATAAATTGAGAAAGACGCCTCGCGATGTACAGCGAGCTGCGAAAATATTCCTGCGGCAGAATTTATAAGAATGCTCTCTCGCGTGGAAGGAGCTGAACACCGAGTTCTTGAAGGGTGTGCTCTGGTTTTGAACTTTCATAAAATTCATAAAAAGTTTTGAACGCTGATGCTTCTAATTGATTATAAATAATCAGTTCGTTTGGTACAATTATAAAAAAGTTATCCTATTTTAAAAGGTGCACGAATACTTTGTACACACCCACCGTACGCACCAATTACGTCCTCCGACGTTGAAAGGACATTTTCAATGTAGAAAAGTCAACTTACCGTTGACGATACGGAAAAAATCATAGTTACATATTGTAACGGGAGTAACCAATATAATTGGTTTCACTATTTTGGGTATATATTTTGCACATGTTTTTGCATATGTCGTACATATATTTTGCACATATTTTGTATATATTTTTGCATATTTTGCATATTAATTTTGCATAAAGATCCGCCGTCTACTAATAACAATCAAATGGTACACGAATTTCAACGATAAGTGTCTACATACTTTTGAGCGGTAGCGTATGTATACATTTTCATCCTGGAAGAGTCACGAATTTTTCAAAGACGCCTATTGTTCGTTGTTCGGAGCCGAGACGAGCAGTAAAGAAAACGGAACAATCAACTCGGAAACGTTAGAAGTTCGAATACCTCTAACAAGCGACGAGCGCCGGTCGAAAGAGACGGATGTTCGTGCACGGTACACAACTCGAAGAAACCGAGGGACAAACAGTTAATCAAAGGCGTGCGAAAGAGGAACGGCGCCGAAACTAAACGCGAGCAAGTTCACAGACACGGAGAGAAGCGGAAGGCGAACACGAACAAAGAGACTGAAAGGGATGGCGAGAGAGAAAGAGAGACAGTGCGCGCGTGTGTGTGTGTGTGAGAGAGAGAGAGAAATAAAAATTCAGCAGGGGTAATAGAGGAGATAGAAGCGGAACGAGACACGACGGAGGGAGAAACGCACAGCGCCAGACCCTGCTGGGACAAGTAGGGTCAAGTGAACTAAAGCAAAACTACCGGGATAGGGGTGTTAAGGGGACAATATACGCTCCCGAGCAGGGGTGGAAGATGGCTTTAATCTATTACCGGTCGACTCAGTGGAAGTGGCTTCTTGTTACACGCTCGTTTAGACGAAACGAACTCTAAATTGATCCTGCGCTCCCGTAATGTTAATAAATTGTACGAACTAGAAACGATAACGACGGCTTCGACTAAATATTTGTATCGACCAGTTCAACGTACGATGCCATACGCTCGTTTACCTACGGCCATCTTTCGCTTTTCAGTCAATTGGCATTAACCTTTTCTTGAAAGTAATTCGCATTTTGATTAACATATTATTTTTTTATTTATTCGCAATTACATGGAGGCTTTACGTATGTTACAGTCTTTGTTTAGAATTGCACACGTTTAACACGTTTACTTGTGCAGAGGGTGTAAAGAAGTGTTTGGTCTCGACTGCCATAAGCGATTCCACGCGATCGGATCGATGAAGATCCGTTAAAAAAAGTTATCCCAAAATTGTCCTTGCCCTTGAAATTCAAGGTCACAGATAATTTTGAGGCTTCTTTTCTCTTATTTCTCTTATTTTCGACTATCGAATTTCGTTTATCGTAACGTTTATTATAAATTAATTTGTGTTGTTTCAAATAATTTGAAAAAATCTGTGCAAAGTTTGAGCTCGATCCGATAACAGGGAAACGTGCCTCGACACGATTAAACATTAAAATAATTAATTTAATGCTCGTAAAATCGTTTTTCTCGAATATTTTCTAAGCTATTTATTGCGTCGAAAAATATGTTAGACAAAACTTGTATGGAATGAAAGTATTTTATAATTCGTAATACGACTGATGTAATACGAATCGGGCTGATCGATAACTATTATTTTATATTATTCTATCGCGGTAAAACGAATATAAGTCGTTGGTTTACGATTAAAATCGCTATTGCTGTTGGAGGATCTATCGCAACATCCTTATCCATGAACCGTAGACTTTAAAAAATTAAGAAATAGTCGCCGATGCAATGTAACGTGTTAACGCGTAAATAGCATAACGATAATGTTAGTTGAAACTATCGGACCGGAAAGACAGATGTCTCTTACGTGCCTCCATCGTATCCGCGATTGTCAAATTATCTGTGATTTTCACGTGAAGCGCGTCGTTACGGAGTCTTACACACGGACGTGGCTTCCGGTAAAGACCGAGAACCCGGAAATCAAAGGGTCGCAAATTGGACACCGCTGCGGCTTGTTATTAATATTTTTTTCGTTTGCCCCGACGAGCACAGCTGCCGGTTGCTCTTATTTTCTTTTACTTTTGCGCGTTACGACTCTAGGAGGGCTTTCTAATGAAAGTCCATTCTCTGTTGTTCCTTTGAGGTTGTGCATTAAGGGTGGTTGAATCGAAAAGCACCCCTGCGGAACATGTTTTCAATCAAATCTCTCCACCCGGTGATACGATAAATAAAGGAATAGCAGACGAATTATGTACTCGGTAGTTTCGTCGATTTTATTTTTCGAATATATTTCGTAGCGTTGCGTCGGTTTTCTTTCTCCAAACTACCATCTCTGACAAACATTATTGTAATTACTAGCTGCGAATCTTTATGCGTTTACGGCCCATGAAAATTTTCAAAAAATACTGGAACATAAAACTCGATATCAACTATTTTGGGAATCGATATTTGATTCCGAAGATCAACAACTTTCGCATATTATGCAGGTTACAAAATGTTTTTTACATATAAATCGATCGCGTTTACAACATTTCAAGGTAGTACTGCTATTTTTGCGTCGGTTTGCCGTGTCAGCCATTTTGAAATTATCTCAAGACTTATCTTGTCACGTCACATTGTACCAGGCTTTTTCTTAACTGGATTCTCGGCTTTCCTATACGCACGGTACATATATCGATGCCGGGTCTATTCGTATAGGGGGTGTCTCAAAATTCCTTCAACATCTGGAAATGGGAGGTTCCTGAGATCGTTCGAAGCAACATTTTCCTTTTAAAAAATTGCGTTCGCCGCTTTGTTAAAGACAGTTGTTAACGGAATTTATTAACGGGCCCCGCTTAGCGTGGCGTCGCCGTTGGCCGAGCCAGAATCAATCCGCGGTAATCGTGCTCCGATTGGCGCGTGTTTTTCGTTAATAACTCCTAAACAAAGTCGCGGACGCCATTTATGCAAAGGAAAATGTCGCTTCGAACGATCTCAGGAATCTCCCATTTCCGAATGTCGAGGAATTTTGAGACACCCTGTATATATGGTCTAAGTGACCGACCAAATGTTTGTTTCAATGTTTTGCTTCTGTTGGAACAAAATAGTAAAGGTGGCGTTGGCGACGTTGAGCGGGAAACGGTAGCAGAGAAAAGACCACGAGTCGGTAGATTCGTAGTTCCTCTCCGACAAGGTTTTGTTCGGTATTATTGTTAACTTAATATACAATCTACTTTATCGTCGTATACTGTTTGTTCAAATGTTAATACACCGACACGCGTTTAAGTATCCATATTCTAACAGCTTCTAACAATGCGGTCCAATTTCTGACAACGAGCACAACGACACGCTGACAAGACTGTCTCGTAGCGACTGTCATCGACACCACTGGTGTAGCTATCACGCGGATATCGTGGCGCACAATGGTTTTTTTGTTGGAGCACACCACGGCGAAGGAGTTAATTTCGAAAAAATGTTTGCAGGCGTGACTTTCAATTTGATTTTTGACGAGCCATTTACCACGAATGGTAGCAGGGGTGAGCAGGTAACCATGAGCAGCACGGTAGAAGCACGTGCTCTGGAAGCCAGTGGTGTCAAATGGAGTAACCAGACACCAGACAACTCGTTCGCGTCCGAGATCACTCAGGAACATAGGTGAACTTCTTCCGACAGGATGCACAAGCGATGTTAAGGAAAGGGAGAAGGCGCAAAGGCTTCGCCATCTGCCCGTTGAAGCGTGCTAACTTTTGATACTTGCCAAGTTTTTGTTAGCGGTTACGCAGCCGTTTACACATCTACGTACACTCCCGCTCGCAAGTCTTAGGATACATCTGGCTTTCGGTAAAACTCTGGTATCTCGTACAGATCACGAACCTTTAACCGTATCAACGACACGATACAAATATAACGATAACGATCAAAAACACACGCCGAAAAGCATGTAACAATTATTTGGATCAATTTCAATGTAATAATTCATTGAAAATTATGCAATGGCCACCCCGATCATCAGAATTGAATCCCATAGAAAAATTATGGGATGAACAACTGGATAGACAGGTACGAAACTTTTGCACTGCTTCGAAAACACATTTATGGAATATTTTGGAACGAGAATGGAATAATATAACAACAGAGAGTATGAAAAAATTGATCACGCGTATGCCAAGAATGGTGGAAACTGTGATAAAGAAACGTGGCGGATTCTTCGATGAAAAGAAAATATAAATATTTTTTTACTTCTTGGTAGGGTCCTATCCTTGACACGTAAACCTTTAAATATGGAATAATTTGTTCGCATCCTTTAACGATTATTTAATTTTTACAGAGTCGGATACAAATACGATCGCAACACTGTGGATTTTATGCATTTATTGTTCCAGCATTTCTTCTCGCGGCTCCGCTAAATTCTGTCGAATAATGCGAATATCGCGTAAAAAACGAAAAATTAGGCTTTCTGGGATAGCAAGCGCGCTAGATTCATCTTTTATCTAGCGATTGCGACTATGGAGAGGTCCCCAACATGCATAAGCGAGACGCAATTTTGTTAATACTGGACCTTGCAATTTTCGTGTACGCACATGCGTCTAGCGGTGTGTGGTGTACCACACGACTCGTCTAGTCTACTCCCTGGTAGTATTCGCGTGTCCGCGAAAGTCGTGGTTCCCAGTCAGACGTCGGACGTACGTGCCGCGCGGACAAAAAGGTTGATCGCATTTGATCGTCCAGTAAGGGGAAAATGGGTCGCGGAACTATAATTTCGCGTAAGCCAGACTCCGGGACGTAACAGTGATAAAGTAGAGCTTCAAGGTGCTACGCGGTTTCGAAACATACGATAAGAGAACAATATTTTCTCTTCAGCCTTCGTTAGCTATTCGACGAGACGTTTGACATGCCAGTTTGATCGAAGCTCGCGATCATCTAGCAAAAGTGTAAGCTCCGTCCGGTCGGTCTCACACCCGAATCCGGCCGAGTCTCCAGTCTCGCGATTCTCACATTATATTAGCGGCGCGTGTCCCCAGAGATGTAACGAGCCTAGCGAATTCACGGGGGAATTATGGGAACGGCACGGCAAACAGCGAACCCAAGAGTATCCGATATAGTCTGTAGCATATTGCGCTAGGCGCCCACAGGGCTTTCCGTGCCAGAAGTCGAGAACGGACGACAGGGTGAGAGAACCAGGGGAACAGGGACGGGACGAGATCGGAGGAAGCGAGAAAGAGAAACCAGAGACCCGTTTATGGGGCAGTATGCAAGTGTTACGACCTGCCATTGTGTTCACGGTCGTTGTTCATGCTGTGTTCTTGCCACGCACTTGACACGTTCCACGATGGTACCCATGGGTCCGAGGGCAACTCCGCTGAATCTGCTACTTAGCTGGTTTCTCACGGTGCAGATCGAAAAAAAACGTGGCGATACCCCGCCGTCAAAACTCGATCAGAATTTTTAGTATATTTCAGAATAACGGTCGGGATAAGGGTAGACCGGGGCTAGTTGACTCCTCCCTCTCTAATGGGGTTAATCGACTAATCCATTCTAATTGTAACACTATAAATAGATAACGCTGCTTTCCGCGATATCGAAACATACAGTGCCGGACAAAATGATAGAGCATTCGATGTATTTGTATATTTCATATAACGCGATAGGATACATGCGCGTGTTACTCACCCTATATATTAGATATGTCCTTCAAAGTATCCATATAGAATTGCAAGTTTGTATCTTGTATACGACAGAAATTAGAGGAAGAAGCGTAAACATGGGCCGACTTTGCTCGGTCAAATTGATAGGACGCGTGTAATATTTTTCGTTATTACGTACTCTGGCAGTAATTTATCAGCAGCGACGAGCAAATCTTTCATTTGTCTACAACATTTGTGCCATTGAAGTTCAAATGGATCGAGGAAAACAATTAGACAAAAGTGAAACCCGTCGGAATTTTGTTATTACGGTCACAAAATCAAATTATCACGAAAATTGCGAAGTTATTGAACAGAAGCCGTCAACTTTATCAATCAATTATATAGTCACCGTTCTTTTTAGAAAAGATACAATAATTCGGAGCAAATCGTTCCAATGAAATCTTGACTTACATGAATCGAGTGTATATATTATTCTGACCGAACTTTTATAAATAAAAGTGAACACAAAATTGTGGCAACGCGATCATCTCACACGGTTTAGTTGCTATCCGAGAATCGTGTCAATGCATTTTCTAATTAAACTAGCAGTTCGTAATTTTTTTCGTGGGGAAAAACTAGAGAATCTTTACTTTGTTTCCTGAGCGTGTGTCGATACATCGAAGGTGGTTTACTGGTTGACAGAAGGATAACAACTCTTGTAAATGGATTAAACACCGCCCGCGCGAACTGTGGGAATTATCGAAGATCGATACGGTAAGCTTGGGTCGACCTGGATTTCTGTTTAACTTTAAGCAACGAGAATCGAGGTACACCGGATGATCGGAAAAGTCAATCAACCAAGAAGGATTTTTTTGTTGTGGCTGGAGAAACAAAGTTGACGTATCCTGCATCGCTAACAACGGATATTTATCATCGGGACGAACACTTCTATTTTTTTCAAAATTGACGATGGAATAAGTCACAAGTTAAATTTGATATAAACTATAGGAATACTCGCTTTAATTCTGATGCAGAACCGATAAAACTGTATATTCGGTTCAAAATAAAAGTTCGTAGTAAGAAGTCCATAGTAAAAAGTTCATAAGAAAAGTCCATAAGATAAGTTCGTAAAAAAATTCATAGAAAAGTTCATTGAAAAGTTCATAGAAACGTTCATAGAAAAATTCATAGAAAAGTTCGCAGTTCGCTTCACACTTCATTTCACAGTTCAAGTTTCAAATTCAAATTTAACATTGTTCTAAAAAGAAGGTTCGTAGCGTTTTACGATTTAGAATGTCTCTGTACAAGGTTCGTACGATTCTCCTCGAAGGATCTTAAAGTTCTGCGTCCTAGTTTTATCTGCAATTCCCTACTAAAGCTCGGGAAGAGATAATTTCTTTGGTAGGGATAAAAAGGGGACGAATCGTCGGTTCGAAGCGTAATCCAAAATCTGTGGGACGCCTTCCGAATCCGTGATTTCATTTCTCACGCAAGCCTCGTAAGACGCTGCACAAAGAACCTATGTTAAAAAATTTATCCGGAAAACTGGTGTCGCCTTTCCGCTGAGTGCGGACCTTGCGATGCGGCAATTGTCATGGACTTGGTTACGGCTGGTTTGTTTTCCTGACACGAAACAAGACACCTAACTTTCAACCGTACCTAAGTCTGTAACTAATTCTAAGGGCCAAGCATGCCAATAAATAATTCGAAAATGACAATGTTCCGCTCGATCGTAGCACAGGCCCAGACACGATGTCTGGACAACTCTAGATCATTTTTCTTCGGAACACATATAACGCGGTCTGTCTTACAACTCGTCCTCTTCATCCAAATTCATCGAATAGATTCGATATTATTTCTATATTAACGTCAACGGCTGTCTTAAATCTGTTTGTTGAATTGACAGCTGACTGTTCTCACATTAATATTTTTATCAAGATTCGGTATTATTTCTTCATGAACGTTGACGGCTGTCTTAAATCCGTTCGCTTCGGATAATCGATGAATAATGGAATCGGTTCTGCCATCCGTTTCTCGTGTTCTATTTTTGCGAGGAATATTTGCCAGGAATCTATACATAGTTCCACGATGCTTAACCCTTAGCACTCGGAATTATTTTTCAAATTTATTGCCAACAAACTTATTTTAGACAATTTTGTTTACTAATTATATTAAATATAGCTCTCAAACTTTATTGTCATTTATATTTGTGGAACTTATATTTGTTTTTAACTATAAAATATAAATAAAGGAAGAACCAAATACATATAAGAACCCGTTTTATTTACATTTTTCTTACTCCGATGTCGAGTCATATTTTCCCCGCTTGTTACCGTGTCCTGACCACCTTCGTTTCATATCCATAAAATGAGAAAAATCATATAGAATGGAATTATTCTAGGTCGGAATAGATGTTTAATTTTCGAGATAAAATAGCTCCGAACGCAAAGGGTTAATTACACGTGTGCCCTAAATTTTGCGACTAGCTGGAAGTAAATGGCCGCCACTGTAGATTGGAACTGTCGATCGAACGACTGAATATTTGATTTTGCATGGAGGACCCACTTTGATACATCGGATGCGGTGGTTTGCGCGTAACAACAACAACAAGAACTCGGCTAATGTCAACGTTCATAAAGCCAGAAACGCATCCTTGAAGTGTACGCCCAGGACGATCCATCCGGAGCCTAGACGGCGGAGAGTCCCATGCCTCTCTGATTTCCCCAGGGATTCGTTGGCGCTTCGCTTCCAGAGTTCTACACCCTCAAACAGAACCTCTTCCCATACATATTCTCTCTCCCATGAAAACCGTGAAACTCGTTGCTGCACAGCTCCGATGATTACCGTGGCATGCGATTGCACCGTGCCAGGAATTTCATCGAGACAAAATTTCGCTTCTTTAAAACGTGATAAACTGACGCGCGAGGGAAACTGAGATCATGGAATTTCGAAATAGACGAGTGAAATTGAATGTAGTGCAGCGATGCGTCCAAAATCATTAACCTCGATTCATCACGGTGATCGCAGAATCGCGATCGCGTTCGTAATTTTAACTTCATTCGTGCCGTGATCATTCGTATCGTTGGTACGACAATATAAAGACATAATAGTATGATTATGATTAGTACTAAACTGCGGATCTTTTTGCATTTACGAAAATTGAAGACGAAAATTTTCAAAAAATGGTAGAATTTAAATTTTACGGAGTTCAGTACGATTTCTATTTATTTCAAATCTACAAAGGCTACTATCGCTGCAAACAAGACTTTATTCGATTTCGCTTCCAAAAAATTTTTCTACCAGAATTGCAAATTGCATAAACGTTCGCAGTGATTAATTTAAAATTCATGGATATTCTTCCTGTATAGGATAACGAAGAATAAAAATATTGTACCGACTAACACGTGAAATTATTGAATTAATAGCGATTTCTTTTTATTGGAAATGGGTGGTTAAAATAAACCGATACTCTTTATATAACTGATAATTCTAGTTTATTTCGTAGAGCTCGGAAGGACGTCGTTCAGCGTCGAAGGCTAATTCAGAAGTGAATAGAAAAGTTAAAAAGGGCAACGTGGATAAGTCCGTTGTCCACTTAAGATAAAGGACCAGGTCTGCGTCATGTCTTCTATTCGGGCATTTTAGGTATACGAAACCCTCACAGACCCATGGGTCCGCAGACATCTGGTTTATTGTTTTAAGATAGAGAAGCCAGTGATTCTCACAGACAACCCAATTCATTTTTGCCTTTTGGCTGACGCAATGTTACAAAATCCAACACTTTTCAAACATATAGGCAATCGTGATTGTTTAATCCGCGATCGAATGACCATTATTTTGCAGTTGTTATTACAACCGGACCATTTTGTAATTGAATACACAATGTTGAGTAATTCTAACAGCGTTTAATTAATTGTTATTTCAAACTTCATTTAAAGTTATGCGATACGGTTCGCTGTATCCATATCGTACAAATTAATCGAACAGTTATTTGAAAAAGTTCAAAATAATACTGATACACATTTGTTCCCTGAATAACTTTGTACGGTGTCTCCGCGTGAATCGATACGAAGGATACGAAACAAATTCATGGAACAGAAACGTGAAGCGATATCGCGATTCTTACGTTGGTAAAACGATTGTTGTGACAATCAGATAAATCAGATAAAGTCATTTAAATGATCGGTTTACATTTGGTGATCCACCGATTCAACCGAGCGTCACGTACTCGACGCGTGTCAATTTTCGCACGAACGGCTTGTTTCTTCTTCCACTTATTCTCAAAATTACATCTCTGCCAAAAATTTTTGGTTCTTTGGTTGCCAACAATACCATGCAAATATTAAAAAAGATATTGTCACAGAAATGACAATTATGAATTTCTCAAATATCGTACCATGTGCCACAATCATAGACAACGATACGCATAACATTAATTTGATTTTCTTCGCGTAATATGAAAAACCCCTAAGAACACTTGCCGAAGCGCCTTGCAAAATGACATATTTAATTATTGGAAAATTAAAGGGAACGATTCGGCACTTTACAAGAACGATGATCTTAATTGAAGCAACATTTCTATTACACGATTGCGGACTATAGTATTCTCAGACGGCGGATTAGTTTATTAACATACGGAGCGGATATTGGGTCGAAATGAACCCGTAAGTGAAAGTTGATTTAATTTTTCACAAATATGGCATATGGCATATACTGGGTGGATCACCGCATACTACCACTTCGAGTTACACGAATATACAGCACAGATCTTTATACAAAATAAAATGTTTATACATCATTTCCGTGGAAATTAAATAAATAAAGATTCATTTCTTGTGGAAATAATTTTAATTGATTGAAAAAAACATCTCCGTATTTGTACATTTCTTAAATGTTTTTACTGCTTTAATTTTATATAATTTATGTACAAATTTATATAATGAAAATGCAATAATATAATTTCTATCTACAAATACGAAATGCAGTGGACCGGTCTCGGTGCTTGAAAGGATTTCAAGTTTCGCTTTGTTTCGAAAAGAATAATTTTCTAAAGAGATATGGGAGGTGTTCGATGCGACGATCATTTACATCGTTACTACGAATATCAACGTATAATTAAAAAAATGATTTTGGAGATCCAATCGCACGAGCAACTTCTATTCTATTCTATATTCGATTAATGTTTGTTTATTATGCAATTTCTAAATACATAAATTGATATGCATTATCTATGCATTTATACAAACATACAGACACAGTTTGCATTAAACGAAACACAGTTTTATCACCTCAATGATAATAACATTATTATCATTGAATACTTTTCGATGGTCATGGTAGAAATTGTTTGCGAGTTAATTAAATATATAAAGGTGTTCGTTGCGACGTATAAAAGACAATGATTTGCGTATCGATATACCTGGCATATGGCATGTATATGTACAAATGAGCAACGAACAATTATTACGAATACGTGATCGATGCAATATGCACAGAGTAAAGACAGAAAACAAATAAATAAACAACATGGCCGAACAACATGGCCGAACAGCATGTAAATACAGATGAATATCTGCAATTGTTAGTTTACCAGAGCATATAACGAGACCTTTATCAAAATTGTATGAAAACTGCATGGCGGCTGGAAACGGAATGGCTGCCACGTGCGCGACATATATCAACGTCGAGTCATTCAAAGGACCAAAGAACCTGCTCTATCTCAACCACTGGCAAGCTCCCATATCCTACAGCGAATACGTATAAGCAGATACTCCATCCGACACGTGACTGGATAATTGTGTCCATTGATGTCCCGCAATCGATAACGCTTGAAAAATCCATCGAGTAAGTTGCGGACACGAGTCGTGGCAGCAGGTGCACTTTCGAAGTGATTTCAACGATCGTTACTGCATTGTTCGGTGAATTTTTTAATATTAACTGTGCCGGAGTGACTAGACTAAAAATAATAATAGCGAATAAAATCCGAACACCAAAGACACTGGTGTCAGGTTTGTACAACTCTTAAGAGAGTAGACTCCTTTTTCCAGGATTGCAAGGGTGCGAGATTCGCGTTCTCGTTTCTCGACAATACAAAAATAGGGGTTTTCAGTAGTCAAAAAAGCTAGATAAAAGATCGATCCAGGGCAATGTCGCCCTCAAATTCAATTTGCATTATTCGGCAGCATGTAGCTATGAGAATAACTACATGCGCAGTTGTATGCTTCCGAATAATGCAAATTACGCCCCGTAAACGAAAAATTAGGACTTTTGAGGACGATAGCGCCTTAGATCGATCTTTTATCTAGCGGTTTTGACTACTGAAAAACCCCATTTTTATATTATCGAGGAATGAGAACGCGAATCCTGCACCCTTGCAATCCTGGAAACGAGTCTACCGCCGTTCAGGACCAACGTCATATACAGGGGAACTGGCTTCATGTATTATTATTATTTTTAATCCTTGCCACTCGAATGGTAACTCTGAGAGAGAGAGAGAGAGAGAGAGAGAGAGAGAGAGAGAGAGAGAGAGAGAGAGGCATAAGAAATAAATCATTAGTTATTTAATTTCCATGGAAACGATGTATAAATATTTCATTTTGTACAAAGATCTGTGCTATCGAATTATGTAAATCGAAGTGGTAGTATGCGGTGACCCACCCTGTATATAACATATTTGTGAAAAATTAAATCAACTTTCACTTACGGGTTCATTTCGACCCAATATCCGCCCAATATGTTAATAAACTAACCCGCCGACTGAGAATACTATAGCCTGCAATCGTGTAATAGAAATGTTGATTTAATTAAGATCATCGTTCTTGTAAAGTGCCGAATCATTCCCTTTAATTGTCCGATAACGAAATATGTAATTTTGCAAGGTACTTCGGCGAGTGTTCTTAAATTTCGTTTTAATTAACTATATTAATTAACCACCCGCGCAATTTATGCTGAAAAATATTTATGCTGTCAGATTATTGAAATTTGTTGGCAAGTGTAGTTAACGTTACCGGAGACCCGACACTCGACTGAAAATAAATTGTAATTATAAGTTTTATACAGATTCGCGAGATCGTATGCCCATCGCTACTTGTAGATCGTGTAACGATGAATACGAAAAGATAAATGGTATTATTCGAGAAAACCATTGCCATTTTCATTTGTTGGAGTCTCCTTCCTGGTTCTTATTCCAATTACCGCGTTTGGCAAAGGTCAAGTTCTGGCAATTCGCATCTTCGCGGTCAAATGTAAAGGCTCCACCGGATTAAGTTAAACTTTAATTACAGAATTTTTCTGCTTCCGATGATAATCGCCTCGCCGGATGCCCCTGCTGGTCTTAATTATTCCGCCGACGATAAAACGCAGTAATTAAGGGAACATCCAAGCTTCCCCGAGGGATAGCGCAGTCGGATGAAATCCAGATCATTCCCTTTAACCCCAAGGGATGCGGAATCCCCCGATTAAGAAGCCCGCGCGAATTTTGCGATCGTATCTGGCGGCGGGACAGATTCGAAATTGATAATAAAACAGTTTTCTTCCATCGGGGTAGATGATTATCGGCGATACTCGTGGAAATTTCGGGGGAACTTTGACAAATTGTCGCTGCATCGAATACAGACCGATTTTGTTTTATCGCTTTACGTATCGAATATTTAATAATCGCAAATTAAAAATATTATTATAGAATTATATATTCCGTCATTTCGACTGGTCCCGTAAACCTAGTGTTAAATATCTTGATATCTGATCAATTACCGATCGTGTAAGTATTGTACGAGGTATTGTATCGATTTCAAATTCATAAAATGAAAACAAATGATATAGAATGGAATTATTGCAGGTCCGAAGGTATGTTTAGCTCCGAGTGCAAAGGGTTAAACAATTTATTATAATAATCATTAAGTGGTACGAGCTGATGAATTGGCTACCACGTCCATGTTCACAATTGTGAAAAAGTTATCAGGAAGTTGCGAATATTCGAACAGGTTTGAAACTGCCGAAAACTCGAATAAGTCGTTGCCACGATTCGTACCAACGCTGCGCGACGCGCAAGATGAAGTTTGTCCTTCAAATGGAACTCTGGGTGGCGGGCGAGCTTTACACGCTGGACTCGCAGGTTTGGCAGACCACACCGTGAATGTAAATGTACGAACAGGGTATTATACCGGTTCATTGGTAGGTTGAGTAATCAAGCGTAATGCTTTCGTGTTTCGGGCGCGCTCTATTTGCACCACGCATGATAGCCAACGCTAATAACGTCCCATGAGGACCTAATGTCGAGCCTCGCTCAGCTCATAATCCGAACTGTGCGTGCGCGCCCGTTCCCAACTTTTCGTTCCCTTTTTGGCCAAGCAATAAGCATGTTTCTCGAATTCGCCGACGGCCGCAAATGTTCGAAGCATTTTTCAGCTCCTCTTCCTTTAACTTGAACTTTTCACTTTGATATTCCGCTAAATAACCTGATCTACGGAGAATTTCCGTATACAGTAGCCGGAATTAATATTCGAACACTCTTCACGATCAAATCATTTCTGTCGATACTTTGCACTCGTATCGTGTCGTTTTAGTCTAGTCGATGAATGCTTAAAAATGGGTGTAGGGGGAAGAGGAAGGAACAGAATTTTTCACTTTGGAACTTTGTTCGGACTAGTTGGGAGGTAAACGTACTAAAAGTCCCCATTCCTAGGAGGTGAGCGGGTTGACAATTTTTATTTTGCACGAAGATCCGCAGTCTATTAATTAGCATTACCTTAAAGGGAATGTTGGGGTGTTATTCGCTCAAAATAGTTCCCAAGCCTGCGTAATTGAATAAATAGCCAACGGTAGGCGCCATTTTACTTCGGGGTGCATCGTTAAACTTAACCAACAGGGTGTGCTCTTGTTTAGCTCGTATCCTATCCCTTTTACGACATCCTTACGATTCTGGATGTTCATTAACATGGTCGAAAATTATACTCGTTTTGATCGTATGACCTTCAACATCTACAGCGAGCCACGAAAGTATTTCAACGCACTTTAAAACGGTATATCTTTTTTATAATTATACCAAACAACCCGATGTTTTGTAAGCAATCAGAAGCATCGGTTTACCAAATGATCTGCAAAAAAGATTTTCCAACAATTACAATTAACGAGGTTGCATGCAAAAATCAAGAAAGCATTTTTTTAAACTTTTTTATTTGGGCTCTTAACGAAAATTTAAAATATACGTTTTGTAGATCTACGATAGTTGTACGCATGCTAAAATTTCATCGAAATCGATTAACATACCCAAGAGCTACAAGTGGTTAAATGTGGTGAAAATCATAGTTTTCCGCGACTTTTGGTCAGTTTCTGCTTAAAATTCACAGATTCTTACATCCTTCGATGCGTGTCGTTTTTTCTGCGTCAACCGATTTCGATGAAATTTTCAGCATGCGTACAACTAACATTCGTCTACAAGTTAAAATCTTCTTAGCTTCTCGAGTTAAAATTGCGCCGAGTGCAAAGGGTTGAAGATAGATCGAAAATCATATCGTGACTTTTCTGATGACAAGACTGCGGATGTTTATGCAATTTTCAATTTTTGTAGGCTTTCAAGAAAGTGGAATCACGTGAAATGTTATTCTCAGTGGTAGTAGCCTTTGTAGATCTGAAATCTAGCAGAATTCTAGCATTTTTGGAAAATGTTTTAAAGCCGTAAACGTATAGAGATCCGTAGTCTACCGATGATCCAACACTTACTCGTTCGAGCATCCCGACGTTTATAGAACGGATTGTCTGGAAATGATAATATAGGAAGTAGATAAATCCGATAATTCTCCGCAAATTACGTAGCGCGTGCCGGGTATTCGTTTTTGTACAAACTAGAGGTGCGTGAACCGTAGAAGTCACGCGACATTCGCGCGTTCCTGTTTACTTATGCAACGCGTTAAAGAGTGGCGTTACACGTAGATCGAACGTCAATCATCTTGATAAGCGAATACACGTGTGTGGCACTCACGTGTAATTATAATAATGAACCGTAATTTAGGATTTATCGTGCATTCCTGAGTAGCTACTCTGTCACGTGTCATGGCTATCCGCAGGAGAGCTATGTCAGACATGTTCCATCGAACAGATGACCTAAATATTACACATGCGAAACATGCATTTAGATATTCATTTGCGAACTCGCGGAATCGAGCAAATATTTCTTTGAAACAGTTTCTTAGAATTGCGCTTCGCTATGAATCGCGGATCAGTTATTTTAATATTATTCCCAACTTATCGCTACTTTATTTTACGTACTACTTTATTTTAATATTATTCCCAATTTATCGCTAATTTATTTTAATACTATTCCTAATTTAACGCTGCTTTATTTTAATTACTACTTTATTTTAATATTATTCCGAATTTATCACCACTTTATTTTAATTGCTACTTTATTTCAATATTATTCCTCGTTTATCACTATTTTATCTTAATTACTACTTTCTTATAATATTATTCCTAATTTATCATGAAATAATAATACGTGTAAGCATTATACGAAAGAATGATGTGTTCCGAATACAAAAAAATTGGTGGCCCTCCAAATCTAATACGCTATAAGAAAATATTAAAAAAAAAAACATTTTGCACGTATCTCTGCGAACAAAAACGAGTAACGTACTAATTACTGCATGCGTACCCATTGGTATCCAGGCGTTATTTGAAATAAATCCTGGGTGCGGTAACCAATAATTTTGTAATTTATTACAGTTGAAACGAATAAACTTTTCATTAATTTTAACACCGTAGGATAATGTCACCCATTTTGACCCATCGTTGGTTTTGCACTTTCTATTCTTGCGACGAGCAGAATAAGATGCAATTGAAAAGAATTGTTGAACTTTCGACGTTGAAATTAATTTTTCACGCTGTACATTCCAGATTAATTGGGTTTCGAGTATCGGAAATTGACTGGGTGACGTAAAATATACCTTTTGTTTTTTGGGGAGAAATAGAGTGGAGAAGCCCACCAGATATTTTTCCGATGATTCGTCAGGAAAATATGAACGTTATGGCCAAATTTTTCAAACGGATGTCTATATTTCGCGAAACATTGGTGGATATTCGTCCAGGCGAGCACACGTTCGCAGGCAAACACAAGTCATGGGCATCTCTCGTCTCGTAGATTCTAATCAAGGGCTGCGTGTACCTATTAGGGACAGTCATTGTGCGTGGGTGTACCGTGAATACAAGCGAGGGGGAGTAGAGGTTCTCCCCTCGGCGTCGTAACGCTCCGACGAAAAGCAGAGGGGCTGACTTACTGCTCGGCCAGAACGTCACTTGTCACGTCCGATTATGCGTGATTCCCTTATTTCCAGGTTCCAGATACCGGTATCCAGACGTGTTTTGTGCGAATACCGCACACCCTCTTCTCTACTTCTAGCTTAGCAGCCTGGATTATCCGAACTCACTCGGTCGCTGCCATTCCGCGTCTGTCGTGCTATTTTTTTCCTTTTTCTTTTCTTTTCTTTTCTTTTCTTTCGTTCGCCTTTTTAAAGGGGCGTTTCATTGTTTGCTCGGCGTACCGAGAAAAATAACGGACTGAAATTTCGTAGTCGATGATCAAGAATAGTGACGCGTCTCGTCACCATTTTTGCAAGAATCTTTCGTAGAAATAGAAGCGCGTGGAAACGTTATGATTTCGTCTCTACCGAATAGTAGAAGAGGAAACGAGATTTGCGGTTGTTCTTGAAATAGTTAAGAAATAATAGTCCTATTCACCCATTGCCGTATCTTAACGAGTCACACTCGTCACGAAGATCTTAAACAAAGTCTAACAAATACAAATGTTACCATCGCTCTCACTAATTTGAACGCAATGAAAACTACAACATACAATTTTGACTCGGCTAAAGCAATTTTCGAGATTAAGCCTGTATACCTAAATAAATATAACAAACGATGCGTTTATAAAAGTCGAACATGTTAAAAGTTAGTCAGCCATGTAGCAAACTACTGTGCAAAGATTTAGGTAGTTAAAAGTTAACCCTTAGCACTCGAGCGGCGACTCGGAGAGTCACCACTAAAAATTGCTGTACCGTTATTCAAAATATTGTTTAGATTATTAAATATGTTGGTACCTAATCGATCGCTAAACGTTTAAATATTGGAGAAGGCGTTACATCAATTTCGTATCCACAAAATGAAGAAAAAAATGAGATATAAAATGTAGTTATTCCAGATAGGAAGAAATGTTTTACTTTCGAGTTAAAATAGCTCCGACTGCAAAGGGTTAAATAGTTGAACGTTCGCATCTCCGTCCGTTGATCAAGTTGAAGTGCGACGGCTTAAACGGTAGCAAGACGTTTTGGAGCATCGGTCCGATGAAGGGCGGAAGGAAAAATCACGCGAGAAGATTTCATCGAACAGAAGCCGAGACGGAGTTGAAAGTCATCCCGTTAATTACAGGGATCGTTCTAACAAATCATCGCAGGGCGACCGCAAACCCCATAATTGCAGGCCTTATGGTTTCACCCGTGGCACGAGCGCTTCCGCAGCTGACCATCGAGTACTCTGAAGTCTATAACGGGAACGCAATATCCCGGAACACCCGTGGACTATGGAAGCCATAATGTAGAGCAGCGCCCACCGTCGATGAACGGAGTGATTCACCGAAACGCGCGACAGATGCACGATCTGGAAGATAGCTGGCGAATATAACAGTTAACGTTCGGAAGTAGCCCGATAACTTCTGGAAGCCTACACGAGGTTCACGTTTCTTTTCATACCGGTACCCTATATCGTTGCCTCTTCGTTAAACGAGGTTCAGAGATGGTCTCAGGTTCTCTATTTCGATAAATTTTCGATGAAAACAATTTCAAATATCCCTAAGCATAGTTTCATTATTTATTTAATCGTCTTTAATCAAATACGATATTAACCGAATAGTAACCGAAAAAATAAGGTAATGTCAAAACAATCTGAAAAGAAAAACTGAGAAATTGAGATTTACGATATCAACACTGGAACATTTTATTTTTCAAACAGAATCAGAGAATCGGACAGTTGCGCGTCGTTGCCTTTTTGCTGGTTATATATTTGCTACTTCGATGCGTAAGATTACGAATGCAATAAATAATCTGCAACTAATATTTTTAAAATCGCATTCAACTGTTTCGAAACTTTTGAACGGTAGCGCACGTCTGTATACGTTACCGCAGACAGAAAACGCAATGGGTAGACGGAAATCCAGATTACACTATCGATATCACGTTAAAGGAACAAGGACACTTCGAAACTTCTCCAATTCAATTATCAGTCTTGTGGCCACGGATGCAGCAGCGCCGAGGGGTGCATCGAAGTGTTTAAATTTAGACGAATGAAATAATAAGATCAAACGGTAAATATCCCCGATGAAAGGCACCGCATGCAAACAAAACTTTTGAAACGAGGGTGTGCTCGAGCACCACCGCTTCTGAAAATACATATCGCGATTCTCCGGGGATCTCCGGTGCTTCATATCGATTGTCGACTCTCTGTACAGCGGCGGCGGCGGCGGCGGCGGCGGCGGCAGCGGCGGCGGCGAGTTTTGGTAAACAGTTGCTGCGACACAGGAATTAATATTGGAGCAGTTAATTAAAATAAATACCGTGAATCCTTGCGATACGCGCAAGCTGACTCGTTTTTCACCATTTTCATCGAACAACAGGGGTTTCATTTGAAACATGAAATATATAAAAAGCGGTTTTTAGGATAATACTCCGTTCCTATTTTGCACGAAACGCGGGAATGAATGGCCGCGCACGAAAATTAGAAACCATGCATGACGCATCGTTTTATATATCTGACGTGTAAGGCATTTTACATGTGCGTATTATTTTAAGAGACACGTGAGATGAGCATTGCCCGTTCCCTTGTTTCGGGTGTGCGTTGTTTGTTTCGTTTTTGTTAATACGTGCTTCTCGTATTGTCTGATTAATGGAACCCGATGTTTTTGCGATGATGAAAAAGTCTTCTAGGCTGAAACACAAATATTAATAAGAAATCATTATTCTTATTAATTAATCGCCTGTGTCGTACTATTAAATTATATAATTTCACATCTATCGATAATAAAAAAAAAACTTTTAAATACCACGTTTATATTAAAATGTACTAAAATGGAGAAAACAATTTTTTTAGACATTAGCGACTATAAATAAAAGCGTGAAGCGCTAAACTATATCGACGCAAGCTTCGTGGGTGCTCCACGCTTTTATTTATAGTCACTAATGTCTAAAAAAATTATTTTCACCTTTTTAGTGCATTTTAACGTAAGCGTGGTTTTTAAAAAGTTCTTTTTTGTATATTCTTTTATTTTCTACTTTTCAGTCGTTTCATTTTAAAATTGTTTTCTAAATATTGCATTGTCATCCAGTTCTGAACTACGATTAAAGTTTCAAGTCTCTAGCTCGTCGGGAAGTGGTTTAAAATTCGATTGCAAGATTTGACGCAGACAACAAGGCAAGTTGATATAAGCGTGGTAAAAAGTAAATGACCTGAAACACCACATTTTTCCGTACCCCAATAGAGACTGAAACATGAATTTATTATTAAAAATTGTGGACGAAGCGGTAATTAAATAAACATTCATTTTAACCCTTAATAGTCTTTTTACGTTGAAAACAACATTAAAATATTCTTAAATTTCCAAGAATCAAAGCATTTTTAGCAATTACCTCGTAAACTAAAGCCGACCGAAAAAAGACTTTAAAGGGAAATGTTGTTCAGAACGGTGACCTTGACAACACGTTTCGAGGTCACTTAAATCAGAGGGTAGGACTCTTTCGTATAAGTTCATTAAATTGTCTGCATCGATTGCAAGGAAAGAGAAATACATATAAACGGATATCTTCTCTAAATGTAATAATCTAAAGTTGTTGTAAATAATATACCTACAACGTGTTACATTCGTTTGATGTTTCTTCCACCTTGTGTTTCCCCTCCTCTTTGTGCCATAAATGCATAAAATTCGTAGCGTAGCTAATAATTAATGAAATATTAACGAAAGTTTGATCCGCGTGTAAGATCGCGTTGGAAGATTAATGTCTTGGAGTGTGATTCGCGAAGACGACGATGTTTATCTGATAATGTTTATCAACATGTCACGTACTCTTACATATTTCAACGTTGTCTAAGATTCTCGTGATAGATACAGAATTCTGATACATATAAGGTGTAATAAGAGCATCGAGAGCTCAAATTCTTTATGTTGGACATTTGAATCTTTATCGAGTGTCTTATAGTAGATTGTCAAAACGATGCCCGTTAATCTTTCAACGCGATCTCAGCGAATCAAACTTTCGTTATTATCTCACTAATTTATTAGCGTCAGAACAAACGATGTACAATACTTTTTTACTTGAAAATTAGTGGTCTATCGATTTGCCGTAAAAAATGGTAGGACATTCCATTTAATTAACAAAGCTGACGTTTAAATCTCTTAAACGCATCCAATTATAACGTACTCGTGTAAACCTCATCGTGTTCCCCTGGATACCACGTAACATTTGTACAAATAATACTTTTATACACCCATGACAGACCTAACCCAGGCCATCGAAATCATACGAAATCCGAGTAAGTTCAATTTTGTCGTTATTAAGATTTTATGGATTTACGACAGAAATCAACTGGTGAAATACAAAACTATGTGTGTAGATATTAGAAGAATTTCAGAGTTTCGTCACACTATTTTCGAGTTACTATAATTATTAACACTCCCGACGTAAAGTCTAATAACACATAAATAGTAAGGCGTGGTCTCTTAGATCCCGACTAATGAATTTCATAACAAATAGCCTCGTTTTTAATAAATTTGGGATAAAGAATAACACAGGATAAGAAGTAAACGAACAGATTTAATTTTATTCGTATAATAATTCTTTTAAAAAATCTGAAGCTGGGGTCTTTTAGACCCCACGTTACCTTGCAAAGGTTAAAAGAAAACATTCATTTTTATTTACTTGCTGTTTCCTACAGCTCTGGCACAGAAAATGTTTATTTCGCGTAAAAATCCGCAGTCTATACTTTGTCCAACGAGACGGGGCAGTAAACGCGAATATAGCCGCTCGAATGGGACAATTTCTCGTAGACCTTTCTCACGAAACAGATGAAACGATCGTGGACCATTCTATTTGTCTCTCTCCTAATTTTTGGTAATCCCCATATCGGTTACCGAGCAGCGTATCGCATCGATGACGTCGCGTCGCGCGTCGCGCGTCGCCGTCGCGTCGGGTCGCTGAAGCATCCTGAACGTGTCCTCGACCGAATCGAGCGAGGAAAAGCGAGTTAAGCCCCGGGAAAAGCAAACCGATTCGTTAACCACGTTACAGGCACGCCGGTATAAGCCAAACCAAACATTGACATGTTCAATCATTTCGATCCTCTCCACCTACCATCGAGCCCTACACTCCCTGGCTGTTCTACACTCACGGGAACCACGAAGAAAGAGAGGGAAGATAGTTGGAAAGGGAAAGAGAGCGTCAGCGTCCGCCATCTGGCCTCGGAAAAGGGCGCAGCGACCAAGGGGGTAGGAATTGAAATGAAAACAGAAGAGTCTACCCCCGAACTTGTCTACGGTGCTCTTGTCAATGAGGGCTATTAGGGGACGATATATTTTTCTTCGCTCACAGATTTCTACGCGAGGCGTTGACTTTCGACTTGTCAGCAGTTGATTCGCTTAACCTACCCTTACCCGTCTAAATTCTATATGGCGAAGCCGTACAAATTTCTGTTGACGGTCGCGGAAACCTTTTCCACATCTTCCGTGGACCCTCTTCGCTAAAATTTAGAACAAACTGGTTTCAGAACCGGGGATTGTAATACACTCGAACCAAAAAGTATTTAAACACTGCACTTTCGAATCTCGAGAAATTGTCGACTCTTGAATTGTGATAATTTCGTAAAAACGAACAATACTTCTCAGACTTTGTTTCTGGACTTGTCAGACTAGCATTATTTAACTTTCTTATCCGAGCGGTCCATTTTTTTCAACAATAGTAGTACTTTTTATATTCAAGGTAAGTCGATGCGTACATAGTTTGAAGTTTACTTTCTTCCGATACATTTCCCAATGTATTCGATCGTATCACCGACCAGGAGAATAATTATGCACGCATTTGGTTTCGATTCATGGACGCGCGAAGCCCGAGAGCATTTAATTTTTTTTGAAGGATTTTCTGGAGCTTCCGCTCATTGTTGCGTAACTAATCGTCCAAAGCTGATTATTTGAATGGCCATTGAACGTCGCTATATGTAGTTCAACGACAATCGTAGCAATGCCTTACAATGTTTTTGTGTTGTCAGAATTATGTTGTTAAATAATTTGACCAACGAAAGTCGTTGTACTTGTAGATTCGCTTCTAAATATTAAAACGAACTGTACAAACCTTATTGCGTTAGGTTGTTGCATACGAAATGTCCGATTTTAGAATCCGACTCTCATAAAATATTAAGCGTTTCGATCAAGAAATGCTATTACAGTCTATAGGTTTATTATACAGAGTGTCTAAAAATTTCTTCAACATCCGGTAATGGGAGGTTCCTGAGTTCGTACGAAGCGACATTTTCCTTCGCAAAAATGGCGTCCGCGACTTTGTTGAGGAGTTATTAACGAAAAACACTTTTCGTTAACGATTGGTACGCGAATAATAAACGCGAGCTACGAATTGACACGTTTTTAGACATGTTCCTTCTACCGCGGTTCGGACAATACAGATTGTACGCAAGATTTTTCTTCTACAAATATAATAGTTCTAAGAAACGAATGTCTTTTCGAATCTTATATTCCCGAAGTAATCGTTTAACACGTCAAAATCCACAAAGATCTAAGTCTTCTGCGTCGAACTAATCCGAGAATTTTAATCCTTAATTGGTTTGATCTGGATCTTTCAATTTTAGGTTGGCGCGGATCGAGTTTCTCAATTCCGAACTTAACCAATTGGACTCGCTCGAATTAGCCTATCCATAGACCACAGACGTAACAAATATGACTGAATTTAACCCTTAGCGCTCGAATGGTGACAAAGCTCATGGTGAATATTGCTCAACTTTAAACAAGCATAACTCCTGAACCATTGATCCTACAAGATCGAAACTTCGATCTGCGGAAGACAGACGCCCGGGTACAAATCTACTGGATCACGTTTCAAATACATCATAATTTATAGGAGAAAGACAGAAATTTTGAGTCCGTTAAGGTAAAGAGCAGCCGTTATTCATACTCGTATACAGAAATTCCAATTTTAAACTTTCTTTTGTCCGTCACGGTATTTGAAACTACCAAGCGCGATGTTATAGAACGTTGTAAGGACTATCGACGCGAGCGTTCTATGCTTGCATTCGATTGGAAGATTCCTGTATCATCTCCGAAATGAAACATTAGTTTTCGAATATGTTGATCAACAGAAAACAGTCGGTAAACTGGAAAATATTTCATCCCACCCACCAGCATTACCACAAACAAATTCGTCCGTTCGTCCTATGTAACAGTTCTCCCTAGTTCCAGAACACGCTATTGCGGCCGTAATAGAAACGCGACGATCCATCACGGTCACCGGTCCGTGGTTTTGTCAACGACTATTGTGCACAAAAACAGTTTTACGCGACAATACTTGCCGCGCCGCACCTACGAGCGAGCGACAACGAACGTGAACGCTTTCAGAGGAATACTTCGCCGATGTCCATGGAATGCATTACAAATTACAGGTAGATTTATGGGTTAACCGGGACGTACCTTAGCCCAGTTCCCATGCTCTCGTCGCGTAATTGTCCGTGAAGATGCATACGCACGCTTTTCCAATAACCGATCCCACACACTTTAAATCAGAATAACTTTTTTATGAGTGGATCGAACCACTTCGATTTCTCTGCGAGGCTAGAAGAATTGGTTTAGTAAATGACGTCTCATAAATAAGTTGAGAAAATGCATTTGTTCGGAATTGTGATAAACAAAAAGTGTAATGGTAAACATTGATTTTTACAACTGTTTCAGCTGGTCCGATAACGAAAATTTAAAAGACGTTTTTGTAAATTCCTATGAATTATATACATTCTGAAAATTACATTGAAATTGGTTAATTGATTTACGAATTATAAACGATCAAAAGAACATCGGTGTATTAATTTCAGTTTAATAAGATAATTAAAAGATGAACAAATTTTTTATTTGACACCTGTGTTTCACCTGTGCAAACAATGTAAACATTTTTTATGTTGCATAAACATCCGCAGTCTATCGATTAGCTACCAAGATATTTAATAATCTAAAGAATATTTTGAACAACGGTAGAGAAATTTTTAGTGTTGGCTCTCTGACTCGCCACTCGAGTGCTAAGGGTTCAAATCAATAGTTTGGCGATATTATAGTAAATATTACAGAACCGATGGACTAAAAATTTGGTAAAAGAAGTGAAAAAATTGCAAAAAATTTGCAAGAAGAAAAAACATGTCTTTCAAATCTATTCGTATTTGTTTAAAAATGTTGTTGGATTTTATAGAGCCTCGAAAGGTAATACAATTCCATTGAAATAATTCTTTCGTATCTATTTGCTATGAGATACGATACTTCTAGTGGGGTCTTCTACAAACTTGCGGTATATCTTGATACGTACTTAGCTATCACTGATAACCGTGCGTAAGCTCTTTAGAGACTTTTTCTCGAAGGTAGAAGCATTACCGTTCGACTACTAGAATGCTTTCAGATCGATGCGAATGAGCGAATATTTCAAAAAATAGTCTACGTATAATATTTTTGTATTCGACGCTACAGTTGAACTTGATTTATGTGAATCTGTCGTGGAATAATCAAATTATAGAAATCCAAATAAAACTACATAAGAAACATACTTTTTATTGCACCATTTAATGCATCTCGATATCCTTCGCAAGAAAGTGTTAACCTACTTATGTGGAAAAATCGTTTTTTTAAGAGTTACGCGAGGTTCGATGCGAGGATCGTTTACATCGTAACATCCGTAAAACAATTTTAATTTGAAAGACCTCTGTATACGATAAGTAGTTTACGAGTAAATTTATATGGTACGGTTAAATGACTCGCCCATTAATACCGAGTGTATTGCTTTTTACAAGTGGTTCACTGTATTTGATAATGGAAACAATATTTTGAATAATGCTACAGCAATTTTTAGTGGCGCCTCGGAGTCACCGTTCGAGTGCTAAGGATTAAACAACAGAATATACGAATAGAGAAAATAAAAGTAAAGAAATTGGCGTAAAACTAAAATCCAATTTAGCTGTACGAACTGATCGTTTAAGTGCGGCCGCCATTATTTTTCAAGCTCCTGTCGTTGTACCAGTAGGATATTTCTCTCGGTTACCCATCGCGCAAGAATTACGCGCTAGAACAGCGGCGTAGCCGCATTTACGCATCGAATCGATAGCGCTCACCGGTGTCCACAACTCCATTAAGATAATTGTGTGGCCGTTTTACTTTCTCATCCATTTTTCCCATCTACCGGTACGACTTTATGTATAACGATCTCGAGCGAACTTAAATACGAGATAGAAAGAAGTACATAAATCGAAAATCGAGTTCTACGAGGAAGTCTTGAAACTTTAAACTTTCCGCGTTATAAGATAAACCGTTTTGTTTTACGTTGCAATCGTTACGTTACAGCTATATGCATTAAAAATACATAACTTAAATTTGCAGTGTTTACCACTAGGTTCTATATCTTTTAACTTAGAATTATCGTGTTTCTAAAAATGCATTTAAGTTACCGAAATCTACGCAATGCATTCTTTCAGAAAAAGATAGAAAAGTTGACGAAACACCATTTTTTAAATTTTGTACGATACCTACCAATTTCAATCTACACAAATGTTCGTTTACTTATTCTCTAGCAAATTAGTCGGTCTAACATTTTAAAAAAGTTCAAGTCCTTTGGACCAATTTTAAAATTAGTTATGCGAATTTTAAGAGTGCTACTTAATATTGCCCCCGACTGTACATGTATACGATACGTATACGTATGTATAATCTCGATAGAATTAATTATCTCATGGTCAGAGTTACAACACGATTCTATTGGGTTGGCAAGAAATTAATTTCGGTATTTTTTAAGGTGAAATAGAGCCGAAAGTTGTATTCAAGTTGTATTGACTTTAACGAATAGGATATTTTCCCTTCCGTTCGATGATCTTTTGCCAAAAAGAATGAATAACAGAATATTTTTTTGATTAAAGTTCATCGCTTGAATAAAAAAATTCGGTTTTTTATTTCAACTTGAAATACCGAAATTACTTTTTTGCCAACCCAATACATACGTATAACAAAGCTTTTAAACAGTCGTTCGAGCCCCCAAATCTATCACAATATTTAGACCTACGTTTAGCAACGATTTACAATAGACCATAAAAAAAGGGACCTTTTATAGTAGAATCTATGCCAAACATAAAAGATGTTGATTTCTAAATGGTGCTCGCTATTCTGGATAATAATTATAGTTGCTAAGCACGGAGCGCGAATAGCATTGTTAAGGGACGAGAGAAAACTGACGTGGACAAAGCGCCTTAGCAGCTTAACAATGCCGGGAATGTCATCTTCGTCGTGCACTTGGCTTAAGAGCATTGAACGAGTCACGTGTCGACCCGTGCTCACCGGATGTCATGGTTTTGTTACATTTAACGCCTCCTTTGCGGAGCATTCGCTCCACGGTAAAGCCATGGGCGTTTCCTTTTTCCGCTTAAACGATCGACGCGCATGATTTAAGCTCGTGCCATGAGAAACGGGATCGGTTTTGTTAACGCTGATCCATGTTTGTTAAGGGGTTCGAACACAGTGATATTTTGAAGAAAAAAATCGAAAATTTTCCTTTTGTCTTAAACGGTAGTTTCAAGTCTTGAGAACAGAATGCAAAAGGTTTTACATGGATTTCAGGCTTGAATACAAATTATTTCTCGAAGCACCGTTTCGAGAACGAGTTCGTATACCTGCGAGAAAAATTGCCTCCACCCACGCAGAAAATGTTTCTGTCACAATATGCCCCCCTCTGTACCGTGTAAGTTTTTGTATACGTATAACATTTTTTTATATTATTAGAAATAACGGCAATGTTCAAAATGGGACATAGTTATTGCCCCACCCTGTATAGTAATTATAATTCCATGACATGTAACTCTTTTTGTAAGATTAGCAATAAATCGATAAATATAAAAATATTCTATTATTAGGTATTTTTTCAAGACCATTCGTTTCGACTGGTTTTAGCAGATACAGCTTGATCTTAACTGTTGGCAGTTCTAGTGTTAATATTCGTTGCTGTATTTCTAACACAGTTTACGGCATTTAACGAAGAACTTGTACGTTCTGTTTAGAACCACGTTTCACTCCGATACAGTGATTTATGCACGTTGCCCTCTGTTTTATCAATTATTTTCTATTATCGCATCGGCGGGCGTGTTTCAACGAGGCCGTTCAGTTGGTTCGGGTTGTAACATAGGTAACGCACAAAATGAACAATCCACTCGTCAGAGACGCCACGTGAGCCGCACGTGCCAGGAGCGTGCCGGAACAACTGGTACCCCGTCGCTTCTGGCACCATGTGTGCCGATGAATATGCACGCGTGCTACCCATGCGTTTCCTCTTTTCCAGTATAAGATTATTCCGTGGATCGTAGGTGTTACCCTTTCCTCGTTGTTTTCAGTTAATCATTCTGTTGACCCCAACTCTATGGAAATGACTTCCACTTGTCCTAACTCTGGAATGTGCAGCGCCGTCGGACATCTGTTTGTCTATAGTCTATCGTAATCTAATCATAATAAATTGTAAAAACGGTTTTACAATTTATTTACCAACCAAAGTAACATTGTTGTTGCTGTCAACACTTTTTTCGTTCGAAGCCTATTAACCCCTCGCCGTACGATTTGCTTCGCGGTTGCGATAGTTACAACTTCTTTGTCTTTAATCGTTTCACCGATTAGAACGAAATTTCTGTCTATCGTATAGCTACATTTACTTAAATGCTGAAACGGTGATTGCGAAATAATTGAATTTGATTTCGTCTCAAAAGAAAGACATTACATTCGGATTTAGCAGATTACATTTCAAGTGTTCGTTGTTATCAGACTGCGGATCTTTATGCATGTAAAATATCCAAAAAGCATGTGCAAATATGCCAAGATTTTCCAAATGAGTCGACGCTTCGCAAAAATTATTTGAACGAATGCTATAATTTTGGTATTGAAAACATTCGGAGAGATATTCGGAAAGACGACAACGATGTCTGGATGTCCGTGGACGAATCAACGGATGTAACCGGTTGATATATTCCAAATTTAATAGCTGGCTTTGTGAAAATGAAAAAACGCAACCTCATTGGTTAGCTTGCAAACAATAAGATTCAACAGATAAGAGGTACAATTTTACAAGTGATAATTTAGAAAAAAAAACTATTGTCGCGTATCGTAGTTTAATTTACAATCTTAAATAAATCTTTTGCATATATTTCACATGTTTCCACATATCATATCCACACAAAGATCCGCTATCCAATGATAATCCTAAAAATGTTAGGTTAAAGAGCCGTAGGACGAGGACCAACGAGGGTCGACCCGCATTTTCGACAGAAACCCTGCCACTCAACTTTGAAACTTTTAAAGATACAATGATAAACAACTTGAAATACAGCTTCGAGTCGCGCATAACAGTGCGACTGGACAATGAGCGCGACCAACTGCCGAGCTGACACCATGTCCTTGATGGCATATGGGACAGAGTCGATGATCTTGTACTTAATGCTTCATGCTTTGTGTCCTCTGCGCTACGAGCTTCGAGGGTCACTTGAAAAAGTAAAGCCGCTACTCGAACGGATCGTCGGAACCGATACTCGTGCGATACCATAGTTAGTCTAAAATGAACTCTTTATATTGATCGTACAAATGTTAAATAAACTTCGAATAATTTCTCGGCGCTACGGTTTCGATCAAGACCCGTCCGCAAGATGGACAAAATCGTCGAATAACTTTCTCGCTAGTTACTAAACTGTCACCAATTAGTATATTAATAACGTTCCTCAAAAAGTCTTCCGACACTTGTGTCTGAGGCAGGGCCCGCTAGATAGCCTTACCGATGAGTCCTATATCGGGTCTAGGACGAAACACCTCTTATAGAAAACAATCCTATAGCAAACGTGGTCTTACGACGTAACAGATTCAAATCCGAATCGACACGTTTGAGTGTTACAAAATAGCTGTATATCGTAGAATTTGATCGAAACCGTAGCGCCGAGAAATTATTCTTAGTTAGTCTAAAATGTTAGCCAAGAATCGCAAATAGGAAAGACAGTATCGAGCAAACGTTACTCAGAATAACAAAGAAGTTTTATTATTTCTTATTCGCGAATAATGCTAATTAATTTATTCATTATTTCATTCCCTGTTTAACCCTTTGCACTCGGAGCTATTTTAACTCGAAAAGTCACATCTCTTCCAAGCTATTCCATTCCCTATGATACACAATACCTAAAAGTTTAGTAATTGATTAAATACCGATATATTTTATGGTGTAAACAATATTTTGAATATGGTACAGTAATTTTTAGTGGCGTCTCAGAGTCGCAACTCGAGTGCAAATAGTTACAATTTTCGAATGAAAGTATAATGTGTATGCCCTAAGCGTATGTAGTTGTATCATACATATATTTACAGTGAACCACGATTCGAACTTTTTTGGGAAGCTAAAGCAATTAGTTTACCAGAGGATGTGAAAAGAAATTTTTCCAAAAATTGCAATATATCGGAATTGTAGAAAAAGTACTAAAAGTTATATTTTTCAACATGTATGTAGCTCAGATATTAAAGGCCTGTCAATTATTTTCGATTTTATTAAGCGACGAGCAATTAAAATTTAATTTCGTTAAAGTAGTGTAACCAAGTAAAAGCTATATAAACTAGTTTAAGTTAAGTTAAGATGCGTGTTAAGCTATTACGTGCTTTGTTCATGTATCGCATATGCTACATAAACCATAATTGGTTTAAAGCATGAAACAAATAATAATAATAAATACACATACGTATTTTCGTTTTCAAAATTGATTAATCAGGAAATAGCTACAACGAAAGGATGTACATATCTACACACAGTTTTCATACATTACAAAGTTAACGAATTGGTAATTACTTTTAAATAAGTATTTCACGTAGATCTTTGCAACGAATAAAATTTTGAATTTCTCAACAATTAATTTACATTTGATTTGATTTTTTTTACAGAAACTTACTTAAAAATACTTTCTTTGTGAAAGGTTGAATTTGATTTGCAAAACGGTGAAATCGATTTGCAAAAGGATGAAATTGATTTGTATAAGGACGAATTTGATTTGTGCAAGACCTGTAAAGCTAAATATTTCACATTTCCACTACTGTAAATCGCGTAATATGTTGGTTAAAAAACAAATATGTGTTCCTACTTGTAAAACCCAAGGTAACCTCGATTTCGCCATGAAAACAAACTGTTTTCGAAATTGTTTTCACCGATATCTATTGTGCCCTGCAACTCTGGTTGTAAACTTTTTTTTGTCGGATGGCTGCAAATGGGTGAAAAATCGTGCGTCGCGTTTAGAGGGAACATCCTGTATAAATAAGAAAAACAGAAAAAAAGAGAAAAAGGTAACGAAACAAAGAAACAATATAGACATGAAAATGAAAAAGAAATATCAAAATTAAAAGGGACTCACGTTCTTCCTTGATCGGAAAACATCTTGGTCTTTCAATCTTCCGTTCTACAACAAAAGGAAAAGAATGGACTAATTAAGTCGATTAAAATAAATCGGCGTACAACATAAATGTAATCAAACAATATGTAATGGAATTTGCATGAAACAAGTCGAATGTGAAATGAACCAGAAAGAAAATAAAGACTGACAATGAGAGAAAGAAAGAAAGAAAGAAAGAGAGAGAGAGAGAGAGAGAGAGAGAGAGAGAGAGAGAGAGAGAGAGAGAGAGAGAGAGAGAGAGAATAAAATAAATAATAAAATCTATTAAAATGATTGTCTTGAACGGAATAAGCTGTTAAATCGTGTTATTCCTTAACCTGATTATTATAACGTGTGTTTTACTGTCACGTTTATGTTTTTATCGTCAGATTTTAGAAGTGGTTGAACAATGTACTGTTCGACGTTTGTGAAACATCATAACGTTTTTATAGGACATCCTGTTAGTCGTGTTTCAACCTTTCGGTACTTCTCTCGCTCGGCGATCATAAATAATTTACCTGAGAACAAGTTCACCTCGTTCAACGCGAACCCACCTGCGCAATCACAAATTGTACCTGCGTAATATAATATAAACGAATTGGTGCTTTAAACTTAAACGTTACAATTATTAAACATCAAAGTTATTAGTATACACAATATTTGAACGCACGTACAAACTACGATGCCAAGGGAGTAAACTCGTGTCTAGGATTGCAAGTATGCGGGATGCGCCTTCTCATTTCTCGATAATGCAAAGATGGGCTTTTTCGGTAGTCAAACGCGCTAGATAAAAGATCAATCCATTTCTACGTTTACGAGGCGAAATTTGAATATTTGAAAATTGGAGGGCTCAGAGATTTAAATATTGAAAAATTTAATATTAGAAAATTGGTGGGCCGAGGGATTTTTAATTCGGCAGCGTAATTTGCATTATTCGGCAGCGCGTAGCACTCGCAGCTTCATACTTCCGAATAATGCAAATTACACTGTCTCCGATTATGTTCACCGAATTATGTAAATCGTCTCGCTTTCTCTGTATTAAAGTAGAACATTGTTCTTTAATGTTTATTAGTAGACTGCGGATCTTTGTGCAAAATAAAAATGTTCCGCATCGATTGTGGGACGATGGAATAAAATAAAAATTGATTTCATCCCTTAATCGCTTTGTTACGTTAAAAACGACATTAAAAAATTCTTAAATTTTTCTAATCTTTTACTGTTCTAAATAATGCCCAAACATTATCAAGAGTCACCGTATACGAAATTGTACGTTACTCGATCTGCTGTATCGCCCTGGAAGTCATAGCCATTGTTCTCCCGCGATTGTAAACGTATTCGAACGTATTTTTTCCGGCAGCACTGGACCCTCTGTTATCGACCACACTGTAATCGTAAGTTTGTACGAGCGCGGTTTAAACGGTGTTTAGTTCCCATCGAGAGCCACTTAATCTCCGATCGCGTAAACTCGCGCAATAATGGGGAACGCGTGGCCGAGAGGGGCACACGTGATTACGCTCGACGAAACATTGGTCGAGGAGTCACGTGGCGTTGGAAAAACGGCCGAAACATGAACGCACGCCACACGATAGATGGTTCGCCATCGAAAAACCGAGCCGCAGACCCGAAAAGACCCACAACCACCGCCGACCAACGAAAACATCCCCGAGTCTCGCGTTCCCACGTACATGCAACGCGAGACCAGCTCCAACCCCTACGAGTTTTCGTATCGTTTCGGATTACACGTTATTTTTCTGTTACATATTGCTCTTATGCCTGGGTGTTTGTCGAGGCTCGCGATCGAATCGACCAGACAGACAGCTCGTGATTTCAGTGCCTTCTCCCATCGAAACGTTTATCATTGAATCGTTCAATTTATATTCGAACATTACATCGTTGCGTTCGCTTACATTATTTCGTATCTCTGCTCATTTCGAGCGTGTACCGATAGGACAACAATATTATAAATTGCGTTGTACAGTGAACCACGAAAGTATTTCAACGCACTTTAAAACGGTATAACTTTTTTAAGATCGTACCAAACGACCTGACTTCTTTTGAGCAATCAGAAGAATTGATTTACCAAATGACGTGCAAAAAAGATTTTGAAAAATTTACAATTGCTAAGAAATACATGAAAATGTAAAAGAGGCACCATTTATAACTTTTTTTATTACAGCCCGTAATGAACATTTAAAATGTGCGTTTTGTAGATCTACGTTAGATACACGCATGCTGAAACATAAATCGAAAACGGTTGACGCAGAAAAAACTACACTCGTCGCGTTTTTTCGCGTTTACAGTTATAGACGTTCACGTTTACAGTTATATCTTACAGTTCTAGCGTGACGTTTAACAAAATATTGGTACTTCGACGATCATAAACAAAATACGTAATCTTATCGAGAATCAGTCTCTTCGGATACACCGTAGTAGCGATTATCTCGGTTCAACCGGTGTGTTGACCGGAATGGAAACTATCGAAAAGGAGGTCGACCCTGCACAGGGTACGTTATCGAATAGAAAAATTTTGTAACTTACGCGTCTACCGTGATTCATTGTGCAAGCGGTTGTTCTTGTTATTACAAATATAAGCTATCAAATAACAATCGAAGAAATCGTCGAAGAATCAACGGTTTACGGGTAACGAGATAAGACAAATAACTATCTATTTATTTATTACTGTTTTTCATTCAAATTTTCATTACAATCGATAGAGGAATTTTCTTGAAAAATACATAAATCAAGATATTCCAAACTGAGTCGACGCTTCGCAAAAATTATTTGGACGAATGCTGTAATTTAGCTGTTGAAAACATTCGGAAAGATATCGATGACAACGATGTCTGGATGTCCGTGGACGAAACAACAGATGCAACCGGCCGATATATTGAACATTTAATAATTGACAAGCTTTGTAAAAATGAAAAAACGCAACCTCGTTCGTTAGCTCGGAAACAATAAAATTTAACCGATAAAAAGACTTAATCTTGTAAGCGATAATTTAGAAAAAACTACAATGTTTTCGCACAACCAATTCTGCGGTTATCTTCGCGCCGAGTCTCATAATACTTTAACAACTTTACTCTTACAACGAATACAGCCATTGGTATACGATACGAAATTACAAACAACAAGAAAAGCAAATGCGTCTAAACCGCTAAAGTGTTCTATACATATGATAAAAGAATCGATCGAAGCTTCATCGGAGGGTACGTTATTGTTAAAATAATAGGGTGCGTCTAAACTTCTGATATGCAGCGTACGTAGAAGCAAAAGAAGATCGACATTACGAATCGCTGTGATCGGTTATTTCTTTTGTTGCGCAACCTTGATTTTCGGCCCCGTTTCGTGGAACGAGCGGAGTCTTCTACTCTGTACGTACAAGGATTAATATTATAGGAAAATCAGTGTAAAACCCGCAATATTTTCTCGGTAAGCGACCCTTTGCCCGCATTTAAGAAATTAACCTCCTCCTCGCGATGGTCCCACGAGTATACCCGAAAGATTAGAACAAGGGAAAAGGATAAAGAGCGAGCGGTCCAGGTAAAAAATGGGACTATCGATCAAACCTCAAGTTCGAAACATTAGACCGGAAATGGACCGATTTCAATCGCTCACGAGAGAGAGGAAAAAAGTCGTAAACGCCGTAACAGCGACGGGGTGAGATGGCGGTAACTCGATGCCGACGCTCGACGCGTGCCCGAACAGCCCTGGAACAGGAACAGTAACAGTTCCTTTCCCAGAGATACTTTACGCGCCACTTGCCTTCTTCGCGTGTCCTCGCTCGGTGCGTTTTATCGGCGCATTAATTTTCGCGGCGGTAACGTCTCTCGCGGTGAAAAGCCACTTCGCGTCCCGCCATTTGCCAACTTTTCACGCGACGCCCCGTACTCGTATCTCGCATCGCAACCAAGTTACGGCGCGGCGCGGCGCGGCGCGGTGCCGCAACTGTCCTGTCAACGTGCACCGGAATGCGTCCGACCCGTTGCTGCCTTGAATTATTCACCTAGCAACCCGGTGACGGATTTCACCAGTCCCGCGTTCAAGGGATCTAATTGAGAAACTTCGGTGTTGCAGTCCACACACCCTGTGCTATCCACATCGGATGGTACATCTCACAGTGGGCCAAGAGCCTGCAGGTTTTCGCGGCAAAAAGTCAATTTTGCAAGTTTAATGTATTCAAACCATTTTTTCCGTACGAGGTCTTATCAACGAGGGCTATCAGGGGAAGATATATTTTTCTTCGTTTACGATTCGAATACGATTAATCAATATTTTAAAGTGCCGCGAGCCAGTCAAACTTTATTTTTATTGATTTTACAAATAATACTTCATTTTTTTCAGTAGGTTAGCTTTTGTTTTTAAGACACACCGTTTCTTGCTACGAGGATTGTGCGAAACAAGTAATTTGGTGGAACGATTATAAGTGCCAATGTACAATCCAAGAAGGCGATTTGCAGTTGCGAGCCACCGCGAATGAGAACGTTTACCCGAGTTCCTCTATACTAAATAGATCGGTAGAACATGTGCCACTAGAAATTGCTCGACACATTTCTGAAAGGTACTTTTGATCGGTACTTAAATCTTTTAATATACATTTAACATCTCGGGTAGGCATCCTTGTGAATCGATTTAAAATTAATGACCAGAAGTTTTCCACAATTATTAAGTTTGACAACTGAAGCGCCATCTGGTGTCCGCGGAAGAACTGCAATGGTTAGAATTCAAAGTAAATGCATAGATTTTAATAAATATACAATTAGAATCCTAAGTGCTCGTAAGAGAACATGGAATTCAACTTTCGAAGCTCTTGCGGCCCTTAAAAAATTTATCTGACACAGTCCAACTTGTGCTAGCTCGATCTGAAATATAAAAGGCAACTTTATTTCACTATTAGATATTAATCGTACAATTTTGTTTTTTTCTCTCGTTCCACTCTAGCGTAAGCCTTCGAAGAACCGCATTCTTCACGACCGTGTCACAAATTGCCGACGATTCCTACCAATTGAACTCGAAGCAGGGAAGAATGATACATCGAGCCGGCATCGATACGCGGGCGTCTAATAATTTTCCCTCGTAAGGACAGGACCTGGTCATAGCCGGTCGATAACCAGTATTTAACGACGTTACCGGGCCGATGTATCAAACCGAGTGGTCGCTCGGGGCGAAGCCGTGGCGAGAAAACGAAGAAAACGAGAGAAGAGAGCTGGCAGAGTTCGTTCCACAGCTTTTGGGCGTGGGTGGTGGAGATGCGGCGATGCCGTAAAAAAAAAGAAGAAATAGGAAAAACCACCGCCACCGCAGAAACTTTCGACTTGGGAAGCAATTCCCTCTCGCCGGTCTACGAGCTCTTCGCCAAGAGAAATGTAGGTGGGAAAATGTTCCTGCTCTTTTATACAGAAGACAAAGGTCCGGGCAACTTTTTATTACGTCGCAAGATTTACTATACCCGGCCGTTGTAATCGATTTGTGATGAAACCGCTACGGTTGAATAAATTTTCGAAACTTATGCTTCCAAACGCAGCGCAATTTTCAGGTCTCAAAGGTTCCAAGGGTCCTACGGTTTCTTCTAAAATGTGTAACTGCTCGAGGTTGGAGCGAATGGTGAGAATATGGCCGCGAGTTTTGTGTATATTTTCTATTAAATTAAACTGCTTTGCGCTCGACCGGCGAGTCTGAGACGTCACGAGAAATTGCCGTACCAATATTTAACCCAACCTAACAACTATTTACATTACCAAATGTAAGTTAAATGTTAGTAGTCGTTTAATAATAATCTTCCAACAGTGTAGACCATTCTTTTATTTTTTCCCAACTGGTTCCGTCTCGGCAATTTCATTTGGATGACCTTGTATACTTACTTTCATTTTCATCTTCAGAACTCGAAGGCACACGAGCACGTCTTCTTTCACGTAAATGCAAAATATTTTCTAATTCACTTCCCGAGGAATCCTGAACATTTTCACTGTCTATAATTTCATTATCGCTATTATCGCTAGACTGCGAATCTTGATGGAAAATAAAAATGTTCTCGTTGATCGCAAGACACAGGAGCCAAATAAAAATTACATTCTTCTTTTAATTATCCGGTCAAGCTGAAAATAATACATTGACGTCCTTAAATATTTTTGACATGTTCGCTGCTTTAAATTGTACGTACCCATTTTTGCCATAAATGCATAAAATCCGCGGTCCAATTATCACTATAAAGTTCAATTTCGTTTTCTTCCGATTCATTTTCTTCATGCTCGTGCAATTCACCATCCTCGATATAGGAGCATCCTATTGGTATATTGTTCACTTTTCGCAACAATTCAGAGAGTTGCAATCGTTTTGCCATTTTTAGGGATTGTAAAATATCGTTGTATAAAAAATAATTAGGTAATATTCCAACGACCACGTTATCGCGGTTACGTTTACGTTCACGCTGTGGCGTAAGAATAAGAGAGATTGCGTGCAATAAAATTTCATTACAAAACATCGATAAATCTATCTAATTATCTAATAAACGATTTCGGGTTTAGTAAATAGATTATAGGATACTATTCCACTTTGAGAAGTACCTTTGAGAATTCTGAATCGATTAAACAAAAATAAAATTCCTCGTATTACACCTTTGGTTATCGCTGCAAAAGTCATCGCATCGTTGCGGGGAAAAATATAACGAAGCGTGAAATTGTGAGACCAGTCATTTTGACCGGCGTGGTAGTTCCAGCGTTGAATATAAATAAACAAAGGCTGGGTAAAAGCAGTTGATTCGGTATTGGAAGGAAAGAACAATAGTTCAGGCGGTATCGTACTCCTAAAAAGCGGTATACACATATAAACTCGACGAGATCCTTAAAGTTCAGTCCTTTGAAAGAGGCAAAGCCGATCCGTCGTCATCCGCAACAAAGATGCAAAAATCTTCATCTTCGTTTTCCCGCCGGCTCTACCGCACCGCGTGCGACTGCTACGCGCCCTCTAACCAGCCGCCATTTTCTTTTCACCCCATCCCTATCCGACATCTATTCGCCATGAGCCACCGTTTCCTATGGTTACCATTTACTCGAGGGATGCTTGACATCTTCATTGGAGCTTTCTACTCCTTGTCGGACCGCGGTACTCTCCTTGACATCGTGTCCAAAAACTTTATTCCAAATGCAAGTCTTTTCGTGCATTTTATCTATCTAGCCTAGCCGTCTAATCGCTGCTCGATTTAACCCTTTGCCCTACGAGTCACACTCGTGACGAAGATTCTGAACAGAGTCTAATAAATATGCAGAGTGAACCACAAAATTCAAAAAATTTGATTAAAAAGTAAGCAGACTCGATGCGAAGAAGAAACACATTTTTTTTTATTAACGTTTCAGTTACACAAACAAGATAACATACGTACAAAATACAACAATATCACAAAAATACATATGAAGTATAAAAGTTGTTTTTTTCAAGTTTACTTTACTTGAATAGAAACTTGGCAACGGTTCTCGGTAACCTATTTTCAAAATTTTGTTGAATTTGTTGAGCTGTAATTATCTTTGAAATCGATTATTATTAGACAGCCGATGTTTATGCAAACGCATATTTTTATAGAGAGTAGGTAAAGTTATGGGACCTGGACAGAAATTTACATTATCTGTAGAGCAATTAATTAGTAGATTAATGTAGAGCAAGTAATTAACGTATTGCATATATTTGACATATTGCATACTTTGCACATATATTACATATTTCTGACATATTCTGCATTTAATTGTACATACATACATATGTACGTGTGTATATAATTGTACAGAACCGTTGTGTCATATGAATCGTATCGTATCGTATGATTCTACGAAGAAGCGATGAAAAATGAAACATTATTTGACGACTTAAGCTATGTTGCAACTAAATTCTGGAGATTGCCAGTTACCACAGCAAAATTAGAAACAAATGGACTGCTATCGCACGTATCGGTAAAATTAGTTATAAATGGAAGAAGATCTTAAAAATAATCCAGGGGATTTGATCCTTGGTTAAAACTTAACATAACCGTATATGCATCTATCACCGAAGGGTCAGAGGAAATTGACGCAAGATATTGCAAAAAATACACATATGCACCAATTACGTCCTGCAACGTTGAAAGGACATTTTTAAAACATCGTAGTTACATCGTTGTATACATTGTATAATTGTGGTTTCACCATTATATCATATATTTTGCATATGTTTTTGCATATGTCGCGCATATATTTTGCACGTATTTTGTTTATACTTTTGCATATTTTGCATATTAATTTTGCATAAAGATCCGCTGTCAATTGATTATACACTCTGGGAAATGTGGAATCACATCATCCATATATTTTAGTTTCAATACGGAATCATACCGCGTTTCGATTAACGCTTCGTTTATATTATTAAACATCGCGAAGGCTGTCTTTTCGTGATCTCTCATTCACTGGTTCAAACAATTTGATACCGATTGCTAGACCGGCGAGCCGTTGGTAAATTTGATGTAAATACATAGATCGAAAGATCATTGAACGAGTAGATTCTGTAACATGATCTACGGAAACGTGCGAGAACATAAACATTCTGAGCGTACTAAAACTGCATTGTAGAATCGATGGTATCTTCTGTGGAACAGGATCGCGGTAGAAGCGAATCAGCCGTTTAATCGACGTGTTTAACGGACGCGTTTAATCGGCGAACAGGACGCGTAAAAGGCTAACGCGCAGTTTAAGTCCTGGTGTTTGGGCCTAAGTTTAGATTTAGGTTTAGATTTAAGCACATTCGCTATCGTGCCCGAAGCAATACCGTATTGATTGTGGGGTGGCCGAGCCTCCGAACACATTACATGATTAAACCGCCCCAATGGCATAGCAACCGGCCTTGCAGCACTTACCTTATTAAAATATCCACCACCCTCACCGCGCCCTTTTAACAAAACCTTCGCGCGGACCCGCGGACCGTTCTATCGCCTATCCTTTATTATCGGGGAACGTTCAAGCGGCTAAGTTGTTCGAGTCAGCTTACCTTGTTCCTAGATCTGTTTCGAAACACGTTAATTAGTGCGAAACATTCGATCTTTTTACCATACTTAACGTTCACAATTTTGATCTGTGGCGATACCATTTGTACTGCGTCAGGGACAAAAAGATAGGGCGTTCTGTTAATTTGTTAATTTTTATTTAACCCCGATCCCTACAATATCGAGTCAGACCGCCAACGAAGATTTGAACAGAGTTGAGAATAGCCGTAGCATTTTCAAAATATTTATTCTCAGGAAACTGTTTCGTTCGAAAAATTTATCGGACTTATTTTTTGATACCTTTTGTGGTTTGCGATTTGTAGGCACACGGCGAAACGGATAGAAGAAACGGTTGATTTCTCCCTCGAAGAAAACAACGAGAGCAACGAAACATGGCTGAATCGTTAGGTGGGTCTAACGAATACTCGTGCAAAGTTTTGTCAAAATCGCCGTGGTTTCCTCGTGAGAAACGAAAATACGACGCATGTCCTATCGTTACACTTTAAACCGTTCAACCTTGTTTAAACATTCTTCGCTACAAACAATACCAACAACGAAAATCGAAGTGGTAATATTTGGCGAACCACCCTGTACAAGTGTATTATAAGTGTATTTTATTTATTATTCCGAATAACATTTGTTCAACACTGGCATACACATACCACATTTCTCATTGCGTTATTCAGATTTTCATTAAACTCTATTAATACTGCGTAAACTCGGATTTATGTATAGCTTACCGAATGATCGATTCACGGTTATTCGTGTCAGTGTTTATAAGACGAAACCAATATCTAAAAATAACTAATTCATTTTAAACGAGTATCTATTTCTATGTTTACGAAATATATTATAACTAAATTACGAATGATAAATTCTGCATCGCGTAGCAATTTATATTTATTACGTCGTATTACCGCCGACCCTCTTTGATATTGCAAAATTATAAACATTCTGTACTTCGTAATATACGTAGACCACTTTATTAAACAATATTGTAACATCGAATTTGTTCTTGCGTAAACTTGACATCTATTTTCAAAAAGATCAGAAGCACGTCGTAGCAGTTTTTATATATAAACAGTTAATTATCCATCGATAAATTGAAGTGTAACTAAAGAAGAAGAATTAGGACGACAGCGAGCAAATTCGCTCTAGATGTAAAAATCACGATCACGGCGTAAATGAAGTTAAAATGACGGCCGTAACCGTGATTCTGCGATCACCGTGATAAATCACGTTTAGTGATTTTGCGCGCCATCGCTAATCGTAACGTGTTCACTGAATGAAAGATTAAATCGCGCGTGCAGATATCGAGACGGCATTAAAAGTAGTAAATGTTGCACCGGCAAAATTATCAAATTATCAAATTATAATCGTCAATGGTATACAATAAAATCATCTCTCCTTCGCCTAATCTGTACCGGAGAGATAAAAAGTGACGAGACTTTTCACTGATAAAAAAGCGATCGTAATAAATAATCTCGAAATAGAACTCTCGATAGCGTTCTACTTCAATAGCGTTATACATGTATCGAACCTGCACAACCTAATTGCTCTCTGCACGATTTGAATCGACTTTGTTTGTCCGGTTCAGAAAACCTGAATCTTTCGAGATCGATATAGCTACACAGTGGCCCAAATGTGACAATCACACCGTCTCGAGAACGGACGTTAATCTTATCGATCATTCGGATCGAGAGTTTCTTATCCAAGAGCCAGCCACTGTTCGCGTAATGTGGCACAAAAATTTCAACCTGACCCGATATCGCAAGAACGTCGCGATAACGACGAAATCATCGAAACTAGTGCTCCCCGTTTCTCGAGATGGTTCAACGAATCCACCAAGGTGATTGCAACATGCTCCTCTCGACAATTATGTGAAATCAACGATCCTCCGCTAAATCTGGTTCTCGTCAATTAATTCCTGTTCCGTAATTGGCTTTGCCGCCTTAAAGATTCACGACAGCGAGCGAAGACACGAAATCGATACTAATTTCATAGCCGCAGCTACATTTTTCAATTTCTCCACGAATTTTAATACGCGTCGAAATGCTTCCGTTTCCATTTCACCCAGGCTCGACCCAGATAATTATCACATTTTTAACACCAGCGCAACTAGTAACCGCATGGTCCTACATTTATACGAGTTATCAGATAAACTACACATTTTCTTTGCTCTCGCGTTATAACTGGACTGCGGGTCTTTATGCGTTTATGGCGAAAATTAGTAGTTCTAATTTAAATGGAAAATAGCTTAGAGGAATTCCAAACTACCGTTGTATCGTATTCAACCTATTGAACATATCAAGACAGAAAATAAATTTCTATTCGATCGTAGCTTGTTACAATTCGTGTAGACATGTTTTATTTTGCATAAAGATCCGCGGTCTAATTATAACGTTCACGCGATATATTGGTCGTCTCTCGTTACATTTTCGTACAATGCAACGTTAAAAGTTACGAGTCATTGTCAAGGAGCTTGGTACAATTGTCTTTTTTGTTGTCTCAACGAGAGCCGGAGAACCGACGGCCCATGGTTCGCACACTGTTCGAGGGAAAAAAGTTATTAAAGCTAAATACAGTAGGACCTCGATTAACCGACTCGATCGGAAGACGAACAGCCCGAATAAATTAAGGCCCGATGGATAATCGACACCCGAGGAAATAATTAAAATGTACATTATAATCCAAAATATTCCCTTATATTTGTATTATATTTCCATCATAACAGAATCATATTTAAACGCATATTTGTTTGTAATCGGGATCCGGTCGATCGAGGTCTTACCGTATTTCACATTTCCGCTACTGTAAATCGAGTAATATGTTAGTAAAAATATGTCATGTAATATCTCTTTTGAATTCGTCACGATGTCCTCCAACACTGACCGTACCACCACCGTTAAAATGACCGGTGTCACATTTTTTACTTTACAATCATCGAAGTTGCAAGGATAATTCCATTAGAAATTATTAAATCTACGAATTCCCACTCCGCACCGCACACTCTGGACACGCAATGCGACAATATCGTACCCGCCTTCCCGCACACTAGAAATCATTAAACGAGTTTCCTCGATCGAGCACGAATTGTTATAACAATTGCAAGAAATTTCAATAAATTCGGTGTTGTCATTTTTATGAAACAACTTAGAGCAGTCGAATTTTGTGCTCGGTACGGGGGGTTAGTGCTAAGTACGGTAAAAAAAATAAATATATATATTCATATTCGTAAAACCCAAGGTGACCTCGATTTCGCAATGACAAAAAAGCTGTTTTCATCAAGGTTACGTCGATCGTTGTACTTTATGGAAAAACCATAAACAGGTGGATTTTCTCCCGACGGAACGAGGATTGTAAAGACGACGAAGAAGCCTATTCTTCGACGAAGAAGAAAAATTCTGAAATATCTCGGCACGGATCCCTAATCGATCGAGTCGCGCGTATCGTTCGATTCGTTCGAGACTCTCAACGTCCTTTTCCGACATAGACCGTTTTGCATTGGTCGATTCAAATTGCATTTCATGCAATCGCGAAAGCGACGAATCTTTGGACGGCGGATTCGAAGAATTTAAAAATATTCTAATATTATTTTCAGTCTATCGAAAGATACGTTCGGAAAGAAAATAAATAACCTCGTCGCTCCAATTGCTTTAAATTCGGATAGAAATACGATACGTACGTTGACGTACTCTATGCGAAAAACGTAAACGTGTGAATTTTCACCCGGAGGAACGAGGAGCAAAGCGTTTACGGTGCGCTTTCCACAGAATATCGCTTGCCGAAAAATTCTGGAAAGATCTCGGCACGGTTCCCTGTTCGACGGAGTCGCGCGTATCGTTCGATTCCTTGGCGATCGAGGCATCGCTGGCAAAGCTGCGAGTCGAAGGGTACGGCGCAAAAAGCGGAGGAGGAATCCTTACCTTCTAGTTTCTTGTTCCTGACGAGGATAGCGCGAAGGACGTCCTGGTTGGGCGCCTCGGCATCCTCGGCCAGGTCGGCGGCGTCCTGATGCGAAGGCGGCAGAGAAGGTCCCAGGGGTGGCATGGCGGTGGTCGGTGGTCGCGACATCATCACCGGCGCCGACCCCAACGGCGGCGGCAACGGCAGGTCCCCAGGTGTATGGTGAAGAGGATTATGCGACTGCGGGCCGCCGCTTGTCAGCGTCGGCAGCGTCGGCAGCGTCGGCAGCGTCGCGACCGGCTGCACCGCCGCCGACATCGACAGATCGACGCCACCCAACAGAACCGGACGACACCCTCCTGAAGCGGGACCGCTGCTCACCGCCGGGAGGATTCCGCCACCCCCCCGGCAGTGGTGCGTACGGCAAGTACAGCTCCAGTATAAGAGCAAAAACCAACAGCCGCGAGAACACCGACCGATCCTACACCGGTCCTCCGCGTCCTAACAAGTCCACAGGATCCGAGCGCAAGCTACAACCTTTCGCTCGAAACGGTTCCTACGTCTCTGTCGACGAAAATCGAGATTCAACTTCCAGGTCCAGGGTTTATTCTTCGTTAACGATTCAGAGTCCACCGAAGAACACTGTGCACGCACCTTCTACGCGTACCAAGTATACGTGTACGTTCACGGATCCACAAAACCACATTCACTCCACAATGTCACTGTCCCGGTTCTTCCGCGGGATACATTTAATAATTCCAATCAACGGCCATTGCGAGTCCGATCGGGGTCGTCGGCGACTGGTCCGCTTCGCTTCGCGTACGCGATATTGTTCCAGACATACAAGCGGTCCTTCGGTAGCTCGCAATTAATAGACAAGTAAAGTCTGGTGAAAAAACACAAGTTTTCGTGTTTGTTCTTCTCTTTCGAGTGATTTCAGGTCAAGCTGTTTCGGTATCGTGAAAAAGAGAGAGCAATCGGTTCGCGGTTCTTTATCGATCGATCGTCCAAAGTTCCGTCGTAATCTCGTCGCGGAGTAGACGCCGATGACGATCGGTCCTCGAGAGACCTCTCGCTTCTGTCACCTTCCAATGACTTTGTCTATCTGGACGACGAGAGAGAAAACGTGCGACCACTTGTCAGTCGAACGCGATCGTGCGCGATCGCGTGCAAGGGAGGCGGGAACGTCTCCGCGGTGTGTGGATCACCGAGCGTGGCGGGCGGGCGCTTACGAATGTTTACGAGCGCCGCTGGTAGGAGCCGCGGTTGAACGGCTTGTTTGTAAATAGTACCGTCTGCGGGCTCGCGAAAAGAATGGCCACGGTTCAGCGTGGGTGATTCGAGAACGCCGCCGGTTGCGCCGAACGATCGATGAGATCGAGCTTATCCGACGACGTCCAACGGTTCTCGAGTTCGGTGCCGGTCTTGCGTCCCGTCGCGATGGCGAAACTTTCGAAAATCCTTCGGCGACGCGGATCTGCCGGATCGAGTTTACTCGACCGATGAAAAACGTAGCGTCGCGTTAAATCATCCGGAAAAACAGGAAACTGCCACTCGAAAACAGACGCGAGCGTCGATGGTAACGGGTGTCCGGCATCGGTGAAATTCCGTAGCGGAATTTTTGTCGCTTTCGCGCAGCTCGATCGCGGCGAATGCGAATCGAATCGACAGGTGGAGATCGTAAATCGAACTGGATGTATCGGCCAACACCTTCCGACGAGATCCGAGCGGATCTCTGACCAGCCGCGCACTCGTTCGTTCTTCTCGCGCGCTAGCCTCGGAAGCAGCGGCGGCGACCGTCCGCGTCTTATCGGACCGTTCGCAAGCCCCGGTTTATCTCGACCATAACCTTGGTTATGTTGCCGCGATCGCGGCGATCTTTTTTCGTAAAGTCGTGCGCGACGTCTCTTCTCTCGCTTTATCAACAATTTCGCTGTAGCGAAACAGCGTTCTCCGCCTCGCTCGGGATTATCTCCGGTCGCCCTGACACCCTCTGCTCGACGGATCCCTCGTGATTCACTCGCGACAATTTCGTAACGGACCAATACAAAGTGCATCGGGAAGCTTCCGCGGTTGCATTACAATTATCTCGAACGATTCCAACAGCCGCGAGCAGCTCCAAATAGTTGGTCTTTCTCTGGGAGCCGGTAAAAATTCTCTTAAAATAGGACACCGATAGCGCGTTTCGTTATCTCGAATACGTCTTCGTGCAGCAGAGCGACGTTTTCGATTTCTAATCGCGGATCGAATTGTTGCCGTTCCGACGGAACGGGAGAATACGGCTTGCCGGTCGGGGAATCGTGATTCGACGAGCAGGGACGCCGCTAAAGGCGATGCTTTTCTTACGGCCGTGTCCCGATCCTAATACGAATTTCAAAGGTTGCAGTTGAAACGAACGTGGTCGCGTCGCGTCGCGTTCGATCGACCGATCGACCGACCGGCGAAGATCACCGATAGGCGTGCACGCACGCTTTGTTGGCCTCTATCCTCTAATCTGCGGCGCGTCTATCTCCTTCGTTCTCCTTTGATCGGCAGCCGGGACGGCCGTGCGGTTTTTACACGCGCGTCGATGGAAATCGTGGCCCGGCCCGATGTAAATCCCGAATGCCGATAGAGAGAAAAACCCAATGAATCACGTTGCGGCGATACCTCCTCGGCCGATCGGGCCGAGCGTCGCGTCGCGTCGGTTGTCGCCGGGGCCTTCTTTTCGTCTGGCGATTCGACCCGAATACGCTCGACCGCCGACGACCGGTAAGAAACGGCGAATTCCAAGGCTCTTGAATCGCGATTTTCGTCCTGCCACGCTCTTCTTCTCTTTTTTCTCTCGCATCGGTGCAACAAACCCGTCCGAGGCTCGTCATCGGCCGGCGGTCGCGTCCATTCAGCCGACTACGATATTATCTGCCGCGCACTGTCAACGACTTTCTTTCACCGTGTCTCTCTCGTTCGAAATTTTTCCTCCCGGAATCTCAAATTCCTCGTGTCCGCCGTCGTCGTTATCGGTCTTCCACGTCGAAGAAACCCGCCCCTGAATTAATCTTCCTCTCCTTTTATAGTCTCGGCGCGGGTACGGAAGACGCACGAAAACAAATGGAAATCACCGGTGGTATCCGTTCCGGTGTCTTGTCCTTGGTGATTTATCGTCCTCTTTCGCTGCAACGTGCACGGTAGTTGTCCATTCGGGATCACGGTTACGTCGTCGTCGTCGTCGACGTCGTCGCGAATCACCGTCGTTCCGCGCGGCATGCGATCGTGCGACAATGAAATGTCAACATCTCGATAATCGAGGATGACGCGCAACATACGGAATTGCGATAAAACGCGGAAAGGCTCGAGGAACGATCGAGGCCCGAGGCCCGACGCCCGAGGTTTGCGGGATGAGACCGGAAACGGGTCGCTGCCGCGAGATCTCGGAATGCGCGATTTGATTAGCGGGTACCGCGGCACTATGGAGCCGACTTCGCGGGGTTCCTGGCTTCAGCGACGAGGATCAGAGACCCGGAGGGACCTGGAGGGACTTGGAGGGACGCATAGAAAGGTGGAGGTGGCTCCGAACGTTCCGTGAAACCGTGTGCATCGCCCTGTCGGAGGAGAGGCTTCCACCCTACCATCGACGGCCACCACCAAGCCGTCTCGTACCAGCTCCGCTGTGAAAGGGGGGAAACTTTGGTGGGGTATCGATGATGGCACGCGTGCGCCGCAACCTGTCTCCCTCGTGCGAGAAACCGCGCGGGGGACACCAGCCGCCGAGCGCACACGCCGGTGTTGGAAGATTTTCGGGCTCGAGCGATTTGCGGTGCGCGCTCGCCGAATCGAATGGAACGTCGAACGTGGAGAATCCCCTAAGACGTTTCTTTACTTTTACGTCGTATACGGTGCGTTTCGGAAGTTTAGACTTATCCTATTATCGTAACAAAAACATACCCTCCGATGAATCTGCGATTTATTTTTTTTATCGTACGTTTAGAACGCTTGTGGTGGGGCTTACGCTGGTTACGTGGAAGCAAAAAAAAAGATTACATTACGAATCGAAACGATCTTTTACTTATTTTGTTGCGCAACCTTGATTTTCGGCCACGTTGCGTGGGAACCAGCGAGGTTCTACCGTACAGCGCGTATCAAAAGATTAGACGCACCCTGTTACAACTCGGACCTCGGTTACGAAGTCTGATTAATTATTGACAACGCGCGGTAAATAAATTTTAATTATTAAGCATCCTGACTTTTCACGAAGAGCATCTAAACGGATCTTTTTCCAACCGAATCTCCAATATCTATTTAAAACCTGTTCGGAGAAACCAATTAAAGTTTCTTTTAGTATGTGGTACTCTCTCTCTCTCTCTCTCTCTCTCTCTCTCTCTCTCTCTCTCTCTCTCTCTCTCTCTCTCTTTCTGTTACAGAGAAAATAATGAAAAGACTGCAGATGTTTATGCAATTTTCAATTTTCGTAAACAAATTATAAGAAAGCGGTACCGAATAAAATTTTGTTTTTACCGGTGATAGCATTTGTAGATCCAAAATAAATAAAAATCTACAGCGTTTTTTGAAAATTTTTATAAGCCATAAATGTATAAAGAAATGCAGTCTAGTAACGAAGTTTGAAAGTACAAAGGAATAATATTTCGTTAATTATTTCGTTGAAGTCTTCTGTAGAGCATTGTTTGGGCTAGTCGTTATTTGCATTGGCGAGATTACGCTAGCTACGTGGAAGCAAAAGAAGATCGACATTACGAATCGCTATGACTGGTTACTTCTTTCGTTGCGCAACCTTGATTTTCGGCCTTGTTTCGTGGAACGAGCGAGGTTCTACTGTACAGCGCGTATCAGAAGTTTGGACGCACCCTATTATTTTAACAATAACTTCTGATACGCGCTGTACGCAAGGATTAATATTATAGGAAAATCAGTATAAAACCCGCAATATTTCCTCGGTAAGCGGCCCCTTACCCGCGTTTAAGAAATTATCCTCCTCCTCGCGATGGTCTCACGAGTATACTCGAAAGATTAGAAGAAGGGAACAGTGTTCGAAACGTACGATAAAAAAGATCGATCGAAGATTCAACGGATGGTACGTTTTTGTTGAAACAATAGGGTGCGTCTAAACTTCTGATACGCGCTGTAGGTCCGGCCGTATAACATTGAAGGAGGGAGCCGTGCTATACCGAACGCTCTAACCAGGGAAGGACACGGATTGTCCAACTTTTGTTGTGCTTTTGCGGAATGGTGGCGCACGTGTTGTCCCTATCGATATTTCTATGTCAAATATTACGTGTACACGCAACGTATATTTATAGTCTACAGTTCTCTGCGGTAGCAGTAGGAATCAATTTATTCGACGCACGTTGAACAAAGTGTTCGTTATCGTGCGCATATTTCGTATCGCCGTTATTAAAGTATTTCACTTGTCAGGAATTTTAATTAATAAAATTGTATAATTTTAGCACAGATTTGAAAATCTGGGTTATACATCGTTCCAGGACACATTCCCAGGCGCCATTTAATAAATCTTCGCATCTTCGGGAATTCGCGCATTTAGTTAACAGAAGACGTTCCCATTGGTTAAGCGTGCTACGGCAAGAATCTTGAATAAATAACGAGAATAGCAGATCGGTTCTTTCAGGTTAGGTGCGCTGTGCTTCCGCTTCGAGAAGCAAGCAGAAAATCTTGAGGCAAATTCGCGTAGAAAGTGAAAGAAACAAATGACAGGCAAGAAAGATGTACAGTGAGCGGAAAGCACGGCGACGTTCGGAGGATGTTGAAGGTTGCGAAGCGAGGGAGGCAGAATAGTATCGTCGCGCTAATCAAGACCGATGGTCAATAATGGCGGCCACGGGTTGGTCGGACCCAAGTCCAACCTACCCTTTGGGCGTCGGGCGTATACGGATACGAGGGTGGTTTAAGCCGGCACTTCGACTATCTGGACTCGACTGGGCTTGATTCTCGGGGACGGGGAGCGAGACATATTTTTATCGTAGCTAGGTGAATCACTGCTGCGTGGCCTATGGCTCGATGTTTCTTACTCGTGCCGGAGACCTACCGGTGTCGCATACCATGTTTACATCGCTACGTAGACTCCGGATTTTATGAATTTCCGACAAAAATGGGTAGGTGCCCAGATTTTAAACGTCGAACGGAGTTACGACACGGCAAGACCATGTATCGGATGGATGCAAAAATACTTTTTCCCCAACCCAATATAACTTTTTTCTCTTCTCTAAGCATCAGGAATCTATTCCTAAAGTTTTGCCCACCATTTATGAAACACCCTGCACAGAACGAGACGCGGCGACGATTCTCAACAGACTTCTGTGACTTCTCAACAGACTATAGCACATTGCCCACATCCGTCACCTGGTCGATGAAGTAATCTTGGAACACGGCATGTTATCCGAAGCCGGGTCTACAAGTATTAAGATTCGAAGCATCCTCGCCATTTTGTTGAAGCGGCGCCAGTATTTCACGAAGCATAGTCTCCGACAATGAACACCGAACAGCACTCGAAACGTTAAGACGGTGGATTTGCTTGAATATCAACCGGAGGGGTACATTGAATACCCATCGCTATTACTCGCGCGCGCGCGCGCGCGTCCGTATAACGACTTACATGCACATGTTCCTGAATAGACACATATCCAGAGGGTAGCGTCGACCCGTCGGATCACCCGTTGGATGCACTCAACGAAATTAAACCTACGTTCCTCGACCTCGGACTGCCGTCGCAGTCACGTCCAGCCGTGATATCGGCAACGTTAGCTTTTACCACGTTTTGCGCGGGCCACTTGAAAGTTATTCGCGCGTAATTCGGTGGCTACGAATCTTAGAAACGGAACCCTTCCCCTCTACCCCCCACCCTACCGAAGCTGTTCTAGAATTGACCTAAATTTCATAAAACGCTGGATCTGTCTTTACCGCAACCGTAACTTCGCCAAGGCTCGAACGACACTGTTCGCTCTTGTAAATAAAAGATTTCTTAACCGTGAATCGCTTCGTTTCTGTTTTCAATTATCGTTTTACATTAACGATTCAACACTGGAAGAACCATTAGGTTGTTGCGCGTAAAGTGTCCGATTTCAGATTGCATATACAGTCGGTCACATACAATTACTCGAATCGATATTCGGACGCTCTAACAATGACGATAACTTTTTTAATATTGTACTATACGTTTTTTGGGAAGCTGGAGCTATTAGTTTACTATAGGATGTGAAAATATTTTTTTTCAGAAGTGGCAATTGGTCGGAATGGTAGAAAAAATACTAAAAGGTGCATTTTACAACTTTTTTATGTGTAGTTCTGTGTCAATTGTATGCACTATGAAAGTTTCAGCAGTTTCAGCAGTTTCCCTTAAGAAAATCGAACAGGAAGTTGGAACAAAAGCGTCAGTTTCGACTATTAGACATTATAAAACGCAAGCCCGACTCAAATTTGCTAGAACGCATACGAGTTGGACTCGACAATGGCACGATATCATTTGTTTCTCGGATGAGAAAAAATTCAATCTGAATGGACCAGACGGATTTTCCTACTACTATCGTGATTTACGAAAAGGGAATCGAATTCTTTCTCGACGTCGTTCGTCGCTTGATTCCGTTACGATATGGGGTGCAATTTCATGCTACGGAGTTATTTGGACTATTCGAGGCTATTCAAGTGAACAGCACTGTATTTTAACCAACCTCGAAAAGTTGAAGTTATATAGATATTAAAAAAAATTCTGTGCAACTTGGGTTTTTATTTTCTTTAAAATCGTGTGCTTCGAAGAGTTAAGAAAAAAAAAATGTCTATTTCACTTCAATTTGTTGCAATTGAAGTAGAATATTTTTATTTTACGTTAAAGATCCGCTCTTTAATAATAACCGTAGGCCCAACGTTGGATATTTGTTGGCAAATTGACATAATTTTTCGTCGTAGGCTCTACGTTGGGGATTTGTAAGCAAAACCACTAACCGTGTGACAACTAACTCCCAATCGTTGGCCACCGTTAGCCACCGTTGGCCAACCATAAGTGCTGCCGAGGCTTCGTCTCCACCGGTATACCAATAAAGTAGAAAGTAGCGGCCGCGGAATAGGAATTGGGTTACGAGTACGAAAGTACGACGGCAAGGGTTCTCGAACGGCTCGAAAGTATCGAAGCGTCTCGTTGGAAAAAAAAAGGTTTTTTCAGATCGCCGCTCCGCCATCGGAAGTTCCCTCTTTTTTTCCCTCTCTCGTTCCTCTCTTCCCGCCGAACCATCCAGGGAAAATGCTTCGCGAGCCCCGGCTTGGAAAAATGTAGAGCACGTTGACGTTGGAGCAAGGGAGCAGACGAGAGGATATCGAACCGGCAAGTCCAGAGGCGGAGTTGCCCCGCCAGGTTTCCATGGAAACGTGACACTCTCTTTCGGGCTTTTCGAGCTTTTCGAGCTGTTCAAGCTTTTCGAGCTTACCATGCTCGCTCTCTTTCCCCCGTTTTTTTGCACTCTCCGCTCTCCGCATCGGCACCATGGATCACCGTACGATCGGCCTCGCCTCCGAGAACGATATTTCTCGTTATTTTTCTCAAGCCGAAGGGAAAAATTATTTGATTTCCCTAAAAACTGATATCGCGGCCTGGCTAGTTTCTATTCCCCAGTTTTATTTCACAGCGATTCCGTTCCTCTTCCGTGGTTACCAATACCCTGGCTTTGCTTTTTAACTTGCGCCTCCGGTGTTGCCCGCTTCGACGCGTTGAATAAGAAACGCTTCGACTTAACACCGCGCGAAGATGCGAATTCATAGACGCGAAACAAAATGTCTCTCTTCTTTTAACGATAGAACTGCCACACCAGTCGAAACGACTGGTTTTACAATTTCATTTTTAATATATTACCTCGCTATACATTTTTGTTCCGCAACGACGCGATGACTTTTGCAGCGATAACCAAAGGTGTAATATAATATAATGAATTTTATTTTTGTTCGCGATACCAGTCATTTCGACTGGCACTTCTCAAAGTGGAAAAGTATCCTATAATCGGTTTATCGAATCCGAAATCGTTTATCAGATATTCAGATAGATTTATCGTTGTTTACCTAGGTAAATACATATACGATACGCATCCGAAGAGTCGTATGCACCGCCATTACCGGTGCACAATCGAAAAATGTACTTTCATCGGGCGCACATCTTGTTCTGTCCTTTCCAATGTAGTTCGTAGCTACTGGCTGGAGAGCATGTAGTACTTCTCCGCGTGTGAAATGTCCCCATGATTTGCTCTTCGCTCTTTCGCCCTTTCTCTTTCTTTCGTACTCCACCCACCTATGTATCCGCGATGCCTCCGAACAGCACCGCCGCGCCGTTTGCGTACGTCAAAACAGCGTTTCTCAAACTTGTTTGCCTGCGTGTTGCAAGCAATACGGAAGAGTACTGTTCTTAACGGTAGAACTATCAACAGTTAACCCTTTGCACTCGGAACTACTTCAACCAGTTAACTGTGACGATCTCTTTTCAGAGCGCGCACCTACGTACATACATACATACGTGTATGTGTCGCGAAAATCAAGCGATGTCGCCAGTGCATATTTTATTTGTTCGTTTTAGTTCGTCTCGACCTCCAAATATTCTAAACATATTGAGATTTACGAATATATTTCAGTTTTCACTGAAATTACTATTTAAATAACCAATGGTAACTAAATTTTACGCACGACGAGTATATTCGTCGGGACACAATTTTATTCGTTTCAGATTATTCTGTGCTCGGATATACGTGACAAAATCGAAGACAAAATCAGCCAAATATGTACGTATGCACAAAAGTTGTGCGTTTGTGCAAGACACATGTACTTATGCAAAAGATGTGTAATATTTGAAATATGCAAAATAAAATATATATATATATATATATATATCTTTGGAATCACCTAATCGTAACATCAATTTCTGTCCAGGTCCCATCGATCTACCGATTTTCTAAGAAAGTATGCGCTTGCATGAACATCCGCCGTCTACTTGCGAGGTACAGAGAGTACCTGCCTTGGACACGTGGGATGTTGTTCGAACCAACTGCTACTTAATATTGTGGCGGATAGGTTCTAAAATAAATTAGACCTCGTTACCGAGACATCTGTGAATTCGCAATACAATTACGGCATAAATTTCAACGTAAAGGGGGCTTCACAAATTTTTTCGATTACCACCAATAACAATTTTGTTAATAATTGATAAATAATTTTTTTGAAAGTAATACTTTTCGATCGATGTATTACAGCCAGTTTGTCGTAGCATGTTCAACCGTCGACTTTAGAGGCAGAAATGTAGTTTGAGAGACACTGAGCCGAAACACATCCGTATACACCTATCTGTTTCTACGCGAACGTCCGCGAGTATTTGTAAAGTGAGCAAGAAAGAGCATGAATGACATATGCGGAACGTAGCCACCTCTATATTTTACTTGAAGCTATTCGAGAGAATTTACGAGGAACACCCGATACTCTCTTTCTCTCTGTCTTCTCGCCTGCCCCGTCTACCCTTTTATCCATACATCTATCTCCTCGCCATCTTCCTCGATTCTCTTGCCTTTTGCGGGAACCTTCTCCCACCTCTTTCCACGCGACACGCACCGGGACAAAGTTGTATAAGATCTAACTTCCTTCGCGGTGTTTGCTCGTCTCCTCCATTTTAGTATTTTTTATCGCACACGTCAAAAATGCTCACACGTTCTAGCAAATTTGAAATCTTATCGCTCGACGAATCGGAGATAGTGCTACTTGCGCGTGCGATCGTACGCGCAAATTTCTCAACACATCATTTATTTTTGAAATATTTATGTGGAGATCTGTTTTTCTTCTTCATTATTTTATTTATTTTAAATTCTTATTCAATCTAATTCAGAGAAATGTTGATAATAAATCAATTTTAAACATAATTTGACAGGGATTTTCAAATTTAAGTTAATTTTAAAAGAATCGAAAAATCTAAGTTCGAGGAATTTTAATAATAGATCAATTTTAAACTTGATTCGAGTGGAATTTTCAAATCTAAGTTAATTTTGAAAGAATTGAAAAATCTAAGTACGAGAAATTCTATACATATACATATGTATGTAGAAGGTTATAACAAATGTTATTTAGAATCGGTAATGCTTCAAACACTATTTCTTAGAGCTTTCTTAGTATATTATAATTACTGGACAGCGGATTTTATGCAGTTATCACAAAAATGTGTAGGTGTATTTCGAAAATATTAGTTTCGATTTATTCAACATACCATGTAAAAAAATAAATTTTCATTTCACTCCAGTTGATTGCAAATCAAGTAGAAAATCTGTATTTTGCGTAAAAATCCGCTGTCCAATAATTACTAAACTGCGGATCTTCGTGTAAAATAAAATTTTTATTCATCGATTTCGATGTATAGAATTTTTATATGTATGTTAGAAAAATGTTAAAAACAAAAAAATCATTTGTTTAGTACATAATGCGGAAAGAATTTTTTAGTACCGGTGAACGGAATGAATAATTCGAAATGGATTAGTCGATTCAACGAGTCCAATTAAATTAACTCTGAGGAAAATCCGATTTAATGCGGAGGAGACCTCGAGGCAGATTCTTCTGTGGTGTTTTCAATATTAACGACCGAATTAATGGGAAATGATTGAACAGCGTGCAATCTAGTTTCACGGATTATTTGACGTTAACAAAATCAGCGAGATAACCCGCCGAAAAGAAAGAATCCTTTTGCCTCGAGCTATGCCTTTCATCTGTTTCTGCGGCTTAATTATAAGGAAATGATAGAAGGAATACTGATTACGACCTCATATCAAATTCACAAAAGAGGCAATCAAATTTGAGGGGTAGATATTTTTGTAACCTTACCGTATCTATGTACGTATTATTTCACATCCAATGATAAACGTGATATACGATTTTAATTAAATCGATGTACGAATTATAAATTGAATTACGTTTTTTAAATATATATTTATATAATCACTTTATCGTTCCCCACAGGGTTACAATCTTTACAATTCCCTCTTACCCTAACCTTATTCTAACTTAAATCAATGTTATATCCTAACGCTTAACTATCCTTACATCTACTTACAACTAGACTGCGGATCTTTATGCATTTTATTTCATTCCAGTTTCTTAAAATTTTTCGACAAAAATTGGAAAATGCATAAAGATCCGCAGTCTACTTATATATATACAATTAAACTTAAAGATTACTAAATTAAATCTAAATCCCCAATATCCTTAATTCCCACATACACACACTCTTCCCTAACCGTGGACTCTTGAATAAATGGTTATACTTAATTTTCTTACCAGCTATTACTTATAGAAAATGCAAAAAAAGTTGATATATTTATTCAGATATATTTCGTTTAACGCTAAACCTATATCACGGGTCAAAATGACCGGTTCCAGATTTTTTATTTCAGGATTACTGATATATTAAAAATAATTTCATGAGAAACGATTGTATACATAGATATCTTTAGTGGAGCACATTCTACAATAGGAGCTGTACAAAGTCTCGATAAAATCAATCTTGTCATTTTTATAAGGGACACGTACCACTTACTTTTAAGGCTCGGTAGGTTTAGCATTAAGATGATAATAATCAAAAATTGTAGCATAATGTTAGATTCTCTTGAACTACTACGTGTTTCGGAGTCTATTTATTTAATAAGCGAGTACGTAAATATTAATATATTGAAATACTAAAATATCGAACTGGATTTCAACGGCGCTGTGGCTTAGTTGGTTAAAGCGCCTGTCTAGTAAACAGGAGATCGAGGGTTCGAATCCCTCCAGTGCCTGCTTTCCAAACAAGAAAGTAAATTCGATTTTTTTTTAAATAGAATTTTAAACTCTTTAACGTTCATGAATGACGGTACAATGTGCTCGAATGCATTCGTTCAAGGTATCTACTGGAAACAGTTCGAAACATTCTTCATCTTATGAAAAAGGATATTTTATGAAACAGACATAATAAAGTTATATGCATACTTAACAACTAGACAGCGGATCTTTACGCAAAGTAGACATTTTCCGTCCTGCCTTGTAACAAAGTGGAACGAACTGGAAATTTATTTCCTTTCAAAATATGTTGTGATAAGTTGAAGACAATATAACAGCATTTTTCAATTTTATTAATGTTTTTAATGCTTTAAATTACGTCTACTCATTTTTGCTATAAATACATAAAATTCGTTGTCTATCGATAACCATAATAGTCATTGATAGCATAATAACATAATTCTGAAATATCATCGCAGGTAGTGCAATTGGAAAAATCGTTTACGAAAAATCGTGACGACAGTTTGGTGGGACAATGTAATGCACAGAATAGATACGATGATTCGCCAATCAAATATTATAGAAATTACAGAAGCGATACCAATCAATTTTTGTCTGGTTACTATCAAACAACAAGAACGCTGAACATTCAACGTTACATTTAATCGCAAATATGCCAAATGATATTTGCAAAAGGATAAATAATTTAACTTCACTTTTTAAAAACTTGTTTTAAAAACATATTAACGCGCGTACACGTTAAATTATTTACGAGTTCGGTCGTACAAAATGAAGTGGATGTGGTTGAAAATTTGACAAGGGTTTATCAAAATGCAATGAAAACTTTTTAATTGTTGAAGCAGAACATTTTCAACGGGCCTAACGCGAGTGCCACGGAGTCTGGCGCGGAACTTTGAGCAAGTTTTATCAGCCGTTATCTTTTATCTCGGTACTTCGCCAACTTTTGAAACCTCTGCCAGCGGGTCAGCATTTTTAACCCGCAAGACATAAAGTTAAATATTCGCTTCATGAAAGTGCCGTAAAGGGGCACAGTTTTCTTTTCTTAGTGGCTCGCCTGGTCGGAACGACGACGAGGAATTCATTCGCTCCCCACGCGAAAATACGCTGTGCTCCGATTCCCTGTAATTTGCAAATTCCATTCATATACAATCGTTACATTTAATTTACAATATTTTCAGCAAGTCCAGAACATCCACGCATTTCCATATTTTGCTTTTTACAAAGATATTTTAGCATAGAAAGTACAATGTGTTCAAATTACTATAAAAAATTCCAAAAATTCATTCGCAAAGAACAGTTCAATATAATTCTCGCAAAGCGGCGAGAAGCAATGGACAGGCGAGAGACGGTGCTGTCGCCTATCGTGGCTGTCGATATGCTGCCGAACAATGAGAATTACACGTCGTAAACGTAAAAGTAGGACTTTCGAGGCAAATAGCTCCCTAGATTGATCTTTTATCTAGCGATTTTGACTACAGAGAAACCCCGTCTTTGCGTTATTGAGCAATCAGGAGTGGAATCCCGGACCCTTGCAATCCTCGCGTACGTATACGTGGTCTAGCGGTGCGCGAGCGTACCGTAGCGATTGTGTGCAGTCGCGCGCGAGGGTCGTCTGTCTAGGAGACGCAGTCCTTTAAGAGTATCGATAACGAATACCAGTCAAATTTGTCGCTACATATCTCGTATATCGGAATAGAACGCCTGGGGTACCCCGGTTGTCCAACAACAGTCAACGTTCTGGTTGACTTCGCAAGGGTCGAAGCAAAATGTTTTGCCAGAATAACGACCTTGACAACATATTTCAAGGTCGTTGGAATCCGAGGGGAGGGCGGGCCCTTTTCTGCACGTTCCCCAACATGTTTTCACCAACACAGAAAACGCCGAACATGTTATGCGCACAAATGAAAAATAAAATCCACAAATGATATCCACAAGTTCGCGAAGATCGCTGAATGAAAATGTTGCGTTGTAACATTTGATCAAAATGATACGGTCGAATATCCGGTAGGTCCGGTATCGAGACAAGTTATGTACTTGCAGGAACATGAACAAACCAATTAGCTGGTTAAGCGGCCAAACCCCCATGAAATTCAATTGTCTTCACCCCATGCGTCTCTGGCTAACCACCCTTATATTTTCATCCTTCTCCTCGAGCACTCGAGCAGCCGTGCCGGAACTCTAACGGCCGTGCAGGCTCGCTATTAGGGTGTCAATTAAATTAGATCACCAGCCGACTTGGGGTGGCTTAACTGATAGAATGTCACATATATATACCCGTATACGTTCCTCCTCGCGAAAAATGGGTTAGCCGGGAGGCGTATCGACTGATTTCAAAACACATATAAATATAATATATGTTTCGAAATAAATCCTAATCTTTTCATACGACTAAACATCGAGTTTTTTCATCGAATATATTTGTAATTCGTGTAAATATTATTATTCGAATAAAATGATTAAGTACAATTTGATTAAGTACGATTACGATAATATTGGATAGCGATCGATATGTGTGCAACATTCAGATTCAGCAATTCGGAAACAATGATCTGCAAACATTTATATCGCACGTTTCTTTTTGCCTCCGGTAAACTTTTCTCCGTCGCGTTACCTTTAGTCAGCAGAATTCTGAATTGGTTTCTATCTTGGATTCCCACCGAACAAAGAGACTCGCGCGCACCGTAAGGAAACGAGAGAAGATTAAATTAGCGTCGCGCACACGAGAATATCTTTGATGAAAACATAATTTCTCATTGCCGCGGTACATAAACCAAATCGATCGATGCTTGGCAAACGCATCTCTGGTTAGGGATTTTAAATACAAAGAACTCCTGCGACAACATACTGTCGATAACATAAACGTTCATCTGGCGCATTATTAATATTTTCAGCCAGCTAGCGTCGAATGGCAGGTTGAAAAACTATTAAAAACAATAAAAAAAAAAAAAAACATCGTGCTACGCGAAACTTCGCTAGCTTAGCCGCTCGAACGAAACGGACGGCTTTCGAAGCGTTGATAATTTAATATTCTTCCATGCATTTATTTGTAAATTCGCGACCCCTACACGATTGGGAAACGTGGTACAACAAGGAAGACCAGCGCAAACAGTGGTTTACCACGTGCGATAGGTTCAAAGAGCAGGATCCTTGCATCAACCACCAGCAAGGCGGTAACAAGGGGTCCTCGCCCCTGTGGGGTTTCTGCGTTTTGTCCTCGGAGGATTGTCAGTCTCACCCCACCCATTTATCCAGGGGCTAAACGTTTAAATTATTCATAAACAGTCGAGCGATTTGTAGAATATAACTTACTATTACGCGCAATAACGTTCTCACCGTGTTCGATTTTATCGTGACCGGTTGGCGAGTGTCAAAAGCTAACTTTGTAATTTGTAATACCAAGACAAATTATTATACTACCCTTGGCAAAAATAAATGACTCGTGTGTCTATCGTTGCGATCATTCGACCGTGGACGTTTACGCAATTTTCAATTTTTATTGACAAATTTTAAGAAAGTGGTAAAAAATAAAATCCTATTTTTTAACGAGAACAACCTTTGGGTAAGACTTCGGAACCCCCTCTCTCCCCTCCCCTCCCCTCCTTTCAACATTTTGGTTACTTTCACATTCTTGTACAAATATGAAACGAGAATGACAAAACGGCCAGCGAACAACTCGCAACACCTGATCATAAAATTACACGAACGAATGCTTCGTTTCCAACCTGTCGTTTGATTAGATAGCTAGTCGACGAGATCGATCTCCAGTGATTCACTAGCTTCGGGGAGCATCCCCAACAAAAGCCTGGTGAATTGAAAGCATTGTACTCGACACGGGTCCGATCATTGCCGACGATAATGGCGGATTAGCGCGGTCCCATCTGTCATTTGACTTACACAGAATCGTGTATCGCCAGCAACGATACCTAATACATTACGAAGTCTGCAGTAAAGTAGCTTGATCCTGCAAAGGTTAATACAGGCCATCGTAAAAATCTTCCGATTTGATTACGCGATGCTGTTTGGGAGTAATCCGCACCGCTATAGTCTAGCACGGTCCAGGGTTTCCCAACCTTTTTCGTGCATGCCCCGTCTGAGCCTTTCTAAAATTTTTTCCGCGCGTGGTATTGGAAAAGCCAAAATTTTCTTGAAATTCTATAAGTTTAACGAATTTTTTCAACGTCGAAGAACGTTCGTACCATAATCTCCCTATTTTTCCCCATATTCTGCAAAGTTTCAGGTTTAATTTAAAAAAAATTTCATCGCTGTATCTCGTTGCTATCGAAAGTTCTTTGATTTTGTCTCCGATATCGTCCTAATTGCCCACTGTGCGACGTAGAGAAAGAAAGTTTAACACACGAATAAGAGTTATTTCCTTTGTCGTGCGTGTATTCGCTTTATATTGTAACTTCAAATAATTTTACGCCGAAATCTTTTAAAACGATGTTTGGTATAATAATAGGAAGCGATCGTTAAGAGTATCGATAACGAATACAAGTAAAATTTGTCGCCACATATTTCATATATCGGAATAGAATCACGGTTATCCAACAACGGTGAACATTCTGTTTGACCACGCAAGGGTTAACGATCAAATTGCCTCTGGTCTAGCCCTTAACAAGCAGCAGCCTTTTTAGAGGGCACTTTGTACAACTAACGCATGACGGTTTCAACGTGCAGTCGCCATGCATTCTAGTTTTTGAATGATAAATTAAAAGTGACAGGTGAAAAACATATGGAAAATGAGTACCATCGTACGAATATGGTTCTGAAAGAACTTCTGTTCGACAGTTCACTCTAGACTCTAGAATATTGTTCGCTATGTTTCATGTTTGTCATGTTTGCATACCGCACAATGTACATTTGCATTCGTATCGAGCAAAGCTAGTACAGTCGAACCTCGATAACTCGAATCTCAAGGGAAGAACTGAAATCTTTATAGAGGTTATAGAGGTTTTGACTTATCGAAGTCTTCTGGTAAGAGAGATTCACCCTACGAGAATTCGGCTCACGGGGGTTTGGTACAAGAATTAATAAATTTCTGATTGTAATAATTTTAAAGAAAGAAATGTTCAATTTTTGGAGATTTTTGGAGAGTTATTCGTTATTAGACTGCCGATCTTTATGCATTTATAGCAAAATTGAGTGTATGGAATTGTTGAACAATTTTAATAATTCGAGATGTCAACATATAATTTCTCCTCTATTAAAATCATTACGGGAAGAAGGAACATTCAATTTAGATTCTATTTCCGTTTCTATGTCTAGATCCGTAGTCTATTTATTATATACATACAGTAGATATAATCTACCAGGCTCTTAACGAATCAACAGATTGTTGATCAACGATGTGATATTTCCATCGGTGACCAAAGCAGAGAATAAACTTTCTTCGATATCGTCGCATCTATCTACGAAATTTCGTGAAACATTTACAGTAAAGTCGGATTTACTGTCCTGAATCAACACCGGACTCTAAGTCCAGTGCCTGCTCATTCCACTGGCGGCCGACGCGACGCCTCGCCGCGCCGAAGGCGGCGATAATTGGTTTTCGAGTTCAAGAGGTTCGACTTATACGAGGTTTGACTGTAATAAGATGAAAAATTTATTTTTAGCAGTTTTTATTACAAAACATTTTAAAAGTGCATAATTTAATAATATTTACTCGTAATAGCGATCCGTCGACTCCATCCGGATCTGAAAAATCGTGACAAACGTACGCGGCAATATACGAGGGGACGTGCGAGTGAGAATACGACAAACGGGTCAAATGGGAAGACTTATCTCGGATATACATTTCATTTGGCGGACAGCCAATTGGTCTGATCATTCAGAGCACTGCAGCCGTTCCAAGGATTTCGTTGAATACTTCGCTCAACTTACAGATTTAACGTTTACCGTCGTAGCAGGTGGTTTTCACTCCAAATATTCATCTGGTGCGGTTAGAACTCCCATGAATTGATCAACCGCATAACCTTCTTACAGCGGTACGCCATTAGCAACGCTTCGGTTACTTGCTACTCGTCGCATTCCAAAGCAGCGACTTCTCGGTTCTAGAATTTCCTTTATAGAGAAAACGAAGACATTCGTGGTGTCGGTAAATCTTCGTTTTCTTACAATAACCATTACTATACCACTGGATGCGGTAGAACAGAGGCGGATCGTTAATTTTGGGGCCCTGGGCTAACACAGTTTGACGGCCTACACAATTAACCAATGGAACTCCTATTAACTCCTATTAACTAAGTTTATTCAGTCTTATCATCGCCACCCCTATTTACCAACTAACACCCGAGTCCCAAAGATTTACGGTGATTACTTCTAAACTGTTCATAAATAATCCTTTGCGCTACTTTGTCGAGCGTGACTCGGCATCAGAGAAAGAAAAATGTAAAGGAAACGGGATTTCATGTCTTTTTATCGCGAAGGGACCCTTTGACTGAACAGGGCCCTGGGCTGCAACCCATAAAGCCCCTGCCGAGATTACTATATTATCACCATCAACGCATTTCTACAAGAAATTTTAACATTAATTTCCATTGTTTTAATCAATTCGGTGTCAACGTTCCTGTTTTCGTTCAAATGTCTCGTTTTTTAAACGTGTAAAATGTTTTATTCGTCGAGGTAAAATGAATTACGAGAACAGCTACCAGATAATTATAGTTAAAATTTTTTAGAATTTAAATATACATACAAATTACTTGCTTCTTATGCGAAAGGAAAAATATAGTTTATTCGGCCAAAAAAGAAAAATAAGGAAACTTATTGTGGTTGTGCAAATTAATTGAAGACAGTACCAAGTGGATTTGAATAAAGTATAATCAATCTTTATTTTACTTTTCGAATAAAATACAATTATACAAAATTAGTAATTACACGAAACATTGAAATTACGCAAAAGTATAAATTCTACAGTTTTGTAATTATGTTGAAATAAATCTCATATGAGATTTTCTAAAATAAAAAAAAAACTGCAATCTAGTTATAATTGAAATATATAAACTCGCTTATTATGCGAGATACAAAAATATAGTTTAATTGACCAAAGGAAAAAGGAAAAAATAAGGAAGGGGGCACCCGGGTTTGAACCGGGGACCTCTCGATCTGCAGTCGAATGCTCTACCACTGAGCTATACCCCCAAGTTGATATCAGCTCTGCAGAAAGCGTTCTCATTTCAATGTTTCATTTTATGTAATGTAATATATACAACATTTCTCACCATCGTTCCTTCGATTCGATTGTTCTCGCAGAATAAGAAAAAAATACTGAAGGGGGCACCCGGGTTTGAACCGGGGACCTCTCGATCTGCAGTCGAATGCTCTACCACTGAGCTATACCCCCTTTTGTTGTTCGCGGTGTCGATAGCAGACATACCACGCTACATAGCAGAGCCCGAAAGAAACGGTTACCTATTCTATTGTTTCCAAAAGCATTCTACTCGACCTTGCGTGAAATGTTTATGAGAAGAACTATTCTGTAACGATTCGTATCGCAACTTATTCTATGAAAACGACTTTTAAACCTTTGCCGTATATCATTTTCTTTGCAGTTACGGTCATTAAAACATCCTTATCCCGAAAAATCTCTCGTAGAAGAGAAAAAAAATGTATATTTTTTGTATAGCTACATTTATTTTAATGCTTAAATATCGATTGCGAACGAATCAAATTTTATTTCATTTAAAAAGAAAGGCGTAACATTCATATTTGTTAGACTTTGTTCAAAATCTTCGCGACTCGTGAAAATACGACAAGGGGTTAATAGAGAAAGGGGTAATTTGACCTAAAAGAATCGGATGAGAATGTAGAATAAAATATTTTCATAAGCAGCTTTGTTTCGAGAAAATCGAGATGTCAAGAATATTTAAGGACGTCGATGTATTATTTTCAGCTTAATAGGATAATTAAAAGAAGAATACAATTTTTTTGGCTCCCGTGTCTCGCAATCTGTCTAGCGATAATAGCGATAATGAAATTATAGACAAGGAAAATGTTCAGGACTCCTCGGAAAGTGAATTAAAAAATATTTTGAATTTAAGTAACGGAAAACGTGCTTGTGTGCTTTCAAGTTCTGAGGATGAAAATGAAAGTAAGTGTACAAGGTCATCCAAATGAAATTACTCCAGACGGAAACAATTGGGAAAAAATAAAAGAACGGCCTACACTGCTGGAAGAATTACGTCTACATAATATTTTCAAAGACATATTCGGCCAAATATTCCTTTTGTAAGATAACAATAAATCAATACATATAAAAATATTCTGTTATTACGTGTTCTTTAACTCTAAACCTACCACGAAGGGTCAAATGACCCATTTTAGATTTTTTATTTGACAATTATTGAAATTGTAACGGTGTTTTCATGGTAATTCATTGAATATATTGTTTGACTCCGGTGTGTGTATATTATAGTAAAAATCGCACAAAATATAAATAAATTTAATCTTGTTATTTTTATAATACTATATACATCGGTCGCTTTCGATGGTCGGTAGGTTTAGTGTTGAAGACCAGTCATTTCGACTGGTTCTGTTAGAAATAGCTTCGTCTCTTAACTGTTGGTGGTTCTAGCGTTAGCTTCTTCTCATAATTATAAAAATTGTTAAACGATTGTCACCTATCATTTTTTAAACTTGTACTTACCGTGCAATAGTCTGCAACAATAAAAAGTATAGTGGCAAGTATGTACAACGGCAGGTAGTCGTTACTATCCACTATGTGCATAGCAATTGCTGGTCATCGATAAGCGAGGGGACAGTCGGAGAGGATGGTTCTGTTGTCGTACAAATAGCCATGAGCTTAGCCCCCCCGCCCTCCAAGGCACGAATGACGACGACAGGTAGAGTAATATACCGAGGACCACCTAGTGGCTTCCTGACTTCGCCATATGCCACCGTGACTAAGGCACACATGGCCATAGAATCGATGCGTACAGAACCCTATAAAGGCACAAAACTCTTGAAAAGATGCTTGCAACGCCATCACGCTAAAATACAGGAACGAGACTGATACCTTGTACAAGGTGTCCCTTATGACAGGTGAACGAGAAAACACCTTAATGTCTTATACAAGGTGAGACCTAACGTTTGCACTTCTAACGTCTTTGTTGTTTTCAAAGATACATCGGATGCCTTACGGACAAAGTTGAATCGTTCAATGAGATTCTCACACGATGCAATAAAAATATATTTGTTTTTATGTTGTTCGTATTAGGGATCTCGGGATCACCTTCATTTTTTAAATCGCAACCACACCTTCCTAAACACCTACGACGACGGTTCCTTTCATTAGAATTTCAGTGAATATAATTACTCAAGATCTTTCAAGGTCACAGTCAGAGGGAACATATAATGTTTAAAAAGATTATTTTTGTGGGGTGTCCAACAACGGTTGAAGATATGCATCAGCGTATCATCTTTACAATGTAATTGAATTAGCGCGACTCTGATCAAAATCGATTAACATACCCAAGAGCTACAAGTGGTTAAATGTGGTGAAAATCAAAGTTTTTTCTACTTTTGGTCAGTTTCTGCTTAAAATCCACAGATTCTTACATCTTTCGATGCGTGTCGATTTTTTTCTGCGTCAACCGATTTCGATGAAATTTTTAGCATGCGTACAACCAGCATACATCTACAAAACGCATATTTTTAATTTTCACTACGGGCTCTAATAAAAAAGTTCTGCACGATGCTTCTTTCACTTTCTCATGTAATCTTTAACATTTGCAATTTTTTCAAAATCTTTTTTGCATGTCATTTGGTAAATCAATTGTCCTAATTGCTAAAAAAAGTCATGTTGTTTGGTCCGATCATAAAAAAGTTATACTGTTTTAAAGTGCGTTCAAATACTTCCGTGGTTCACTGTACGTGTCCGACATTAAAAAACCTTGTTAACGAGTAAAATGTTCTTTTCGACACGTTGCACAGCCTTGTTGTATCCAGTCTTTAATTGTCAATAAACAATAGTCGAATTCGAAATATCGGCAGGCGATCCGGCAAGTCGCTTTTTAACGGTAGTTCATCCAACTAGAAAAATGAAACAAACTGAAATACCGAAGTCCGTCTTTGCAGCTTTCCGTTCGGTTCGCGAATTAATCCATCAAAACAGTCACGATATAACTCACGCACAACTTTGCCGCCCCTTTCCTCTATCTTCTAAAGCTTTCGAACCTGATTGTGCGATGTATTTAAATACAGCTGCACTTGGAAACAGGGAATATCAATTTCTTGCCGAATAGTATAAATGAGTATAAATTAAAAAAATTTCACTGTTCCGTATGCTCGCACGAATTGAAACTTTAAATATTAATTAATTTAATCGAGACAACAGCATACCATCGATAGTTGATTATCCTATTATTATTATTGGTATCTGTATTTTAGTTTTGTTATTGTACCATTATCGGTATTGTAATGTTATTGGTATCAACAATTAATACCGAACCAATAGAATTAATTTAAATAGAACTCAAATATTTCGAAGACTTCGGAAAAGAAAAACATGGAATCTCCTGCAAAATAATCTGCAATTAATAAAAAATAAGTTTCGCAAGTTTAAAAAAAACACATTTTTCGCTAATGTTTATCGATAAAAAAACAATGAAACCACACTTGAATTTTCAAATTTCAGAACAATTGTTTGGGTTTTGGTCCCACGAGTTTTTCAATTTTTTCTAAAACCGTTTGTCTTACGAAAAAAGTAATACGCAACATGAAAGACGCATCCGGTAGTTATTCTTCGCGTTACAGAACAATACATGGCTGTACATTTACAAATAACGAGATTCATAATTATTATTTTCTTCGTAGAAGGATAATATAATAAAAACAATGGCAACGATAACGTCTTTCTCAAATAACGAAACACATTTTAAAATCTTTCATTCCTTATTCCTGATCTCTAAACTGCATAATGTACGTTCGTAGTAAAAGGTAAGCTGCTCTTCGTACATATAAAATGCAAAAGTACATGTTCTTATCGCGTATCTACCGCGAAAACTATTCTGGCTTTGAACCAGCTGGCACCATTAACCCAAATATACATATATGCTGTTCATTACGAAGAGAGTTCCTAGTACATAAATTAATCACGACGTTCCCCATGCATTCTTCGGGACTATCGACCTCGAAATCCGTTGATTCGATAATTCAGGACTGAATGAAAGATTTAGTTAGCATAGGGAAGCATTCTCCGAGGTTTATTTTTGCACTTAAACATATAATTCTTCGATAACGTGATATTCCGAAATTGTTTCATAAAGGAATGTCTGAACTGAACGTCTTCGTTACCGCGCTAGATTAACGAGGATTTTATAATTTATTACCCTGTTTTATAGAATCTATATAATTTATATGTAGAATATTTTATGACAATATATTTTCCGGTATTGTAGATATCACAAATTCTTTCCGTTATACAGGGCGTCCCGAAAATGTCGGAGAAGCTTGAAAGGTAAGTTTGAGAGCCTAATCGAATATAATTGGTAAACAAAATTGTTTAAAATAAGTAGGAGTCGAGGAACTGTCCTTTACATTAGAAACGCTGAAACACTGAAAATAGTAGGGAGTAGTTGGCAACAAAATTGAAAAATAATTCGGAGTGCAAAGGATCGAATATTGATCGCAAACGAATCAAATTTGATTTCATTTAAAAAGAAAGGCGTAACATTCATATTTATTAGGCTTCGTTTAAAATCTTCGTCGCGAGCGTGACTCTCGTGTTAATGTCTGAAAATATAATAATTTTATATAGTTGGAACATCGCCGTTGCTATCAATCGAGTTTCCGGAACAAGAGTTCCACATAGCGCGTAATTAGGAATCGTTACCTGTACGTAGTAATACACGTCTTGCAGACGCGTCCCATTTCCGTTTCCACGCTTACCTGCTACCGGAACACACGCGTCAACTTACGCGCCGCCGCGCCGGTTAGGCTGCTTCGCGTGCGCCATTCGAAATCCTACCGACGCGACGCGACGCGACGCGACGCGACGATTGTCGATGTTGATACTATGGATGAGCTGCAGGATATAGACTTACGTAACAGCCGATACCATAAATGTTTTTGGTCCGCGCAGGGCAATTTGGGACCAGCTACATGCTCGGTTTGCGCGTGCAGAGACGAGAGAGCTCACAAATCTCGCAGTTCTCGCAGCTCTCGCGAGCTCTCGCAAGTTCTCGCAGCTCGCAGCGGAACGTGGCGTGCATGTGGACCATCGTCGGTGTGCCCACGGCCGTTCTCCACCGGCTGGCCCGAGTATGGGATCAATATAAGCGATGACATAGCGAGAGCTCATCTTTAAGCCACGCCCGCGAGAACGCGAGCACCAATGCTGCCGCGATCCACCGGCATACGCGACCAATCCGCGGCCAGCATTGATTTTTCACGGACTCCCTTTTTTTTCCACGAAAGTGAATTTCTTCACGATGCTGACGGGAGAGCCGGGCAAGAGGAACAGGGACGGCGAACGAAAGACAGGAAACCCACCGGTCCAGTTGCCAGAGAAAGAAAGAAGAACGCCGAGACAGAGATAGGCGACCGTTGGACGTAGAAATAGAATGAGGCGCTACAGGGATATGTAGTAGAAACGGCCGGAGAGAGGGAGAAAGCCAGGAGTGGAGGAGGAGACGCCCGTGGAAAAGGCGGAGGATGAGGATCGATGAGGACAGGGTGACTCTTCCAGGGGTAAACGAACCCCCATTTCATCTACCCTTCGCGCTGTTATCGGCTGTCCCTTTTTCAATCGGCGGAACCCCTGCTGCTAGGGTATCGAGGTACCCAGCAAGTTCATCTGCATGCGTGGTCGGTCTGCTGCCTGTTGCAAGACAGCAGCGCACGCCGATCCGATGTCCATACTGTTCGTCGCGTTCGTTCTTTTCTTTCTTTTTTTTTCTTTTTCTTTTCTCTTTTTTCTTTTTTCTTTTTTCTTTTTTCTTTTTTGTTTCACGCGTTCGTTCGTAAACGGGCGACACACCAGTCGGTCTGGAGCATTAATCTCAAACATCGACGGACAACAGCGATTCCGAGAGATATTGGTAGCGTTTAACGGGACGAACCGGTGAAGCAGTGTTGTTCGCCGTTCAGTTCGCCAGAAAGAACGCGTTAACCTGCGAGTTCTGTGCGATTTTCAATCTCCATTCTTGCACAACTTCGGAACACCTTTCGCGGATCTTTGCGTCTCTAACTACAAATATGCAGAATACGTTCAGGGTGGTTCACCAGAATATTACCATCACGATTTTTCTCATTATTATTATTCGTAGCAAGAAATAAGGTTGAATGGTTTCGAGAGATGCATACTTTGATGTTGCGAGTTTTTTTGTAGGTAAACGCGTAGAAGAGATACGAAGGTCATCGGTATTTTTCCTGCGCCAAACGACGAAGCTTCGTATTCTCTGTAAAAATGTATCCTATCGACATCGAAAAACCATTGGTTAAGGAGATATTTTAATTTTAGTGTTGTTACGAAATCGCAACAGTATTGGTATTTAATAAAATACCAATGACCTTTGTATCTCTTCTACGAGTCCATCTACAAAAAACTCACAACACCGACCTATCGTATCAGCACAACACCCCATCTCTCGAAACCATTCGACCTTGTATGAACATTCGTCGCTAAGAATTATAATAATGACGAAAATCGGGGTGGTAATATCTGGTGAACCATCCTGTATGTAGAATATATGAATAATTGTGGTAAAGTTGCCGATGATGTGGGACCTCGCCGATTTCGATGACCTTGAAAGATGTTAGAAAAGTCGACATTGCGAATAACTTTTACCCTAGAAATTGCAAAAAACTTTCCGTAAGTTCGAGTTGGGTCCGGATTAGGTATAGGGTTACCGTATCGGAATCGAGTAAATCTATAGCGAAGGATTGTCCTGGCGATGACGCGTCGAAACAGTCGTAGGCGATAATGCGGATAGCGGGATTACACGGCTATTTCCGCTGGGCGAAAGGAAGAGACGGTGTTGCAAGTCCTCTGCGCGGTGGGATTTTTTAGTGGGTAGTGCGTAAGCGAGCCCTACGCTACTCCGTACTCCCGGACCGTCGTCTTTAGTGGAAAGAGCTAGCGCGTAAATGCATTTTTCCCCACCGCCTCGATAAATTAAAAAAAAAAGATATAGGGTTACCGTATACGGTGAACAAAATTTTACTTGGAAATGCTGGATTAGATTCGATCCCCAAACCTAACCTAAACCTGAACCAGTCAACGATGTTGCTGTCGCACAAAGCGGTTGTCCACTATCGATAACACCCATACGAATGTACAAGTAAAGTTTTTTCCGATTAGCTCGCAAACTAAAGTCGATCGCCAAAAATTTTACAAGAGAATGTTGCTCGGAGCGATGACCTTGATTACATATCTAAAACTCATTGAAATCGGGGAGGAGCATCATCGGCAACTTTACCATAATTGTTTCAGACGAAGACTGTATTGTCGGTTGATACCTGAACTTGTAGCGACCCCCCAAATAGAGGATAGTTGGAATTAGAAAATATTTCACTGAAATCGTAGAAACGCGTGGATAAATGAAGCAGTAGAAGATAAAACAGCGAAACTTTGAAAACGAAGGTTTTTATAATTAGACAGCGGAACTTTATGCGAAATAAGAACTTTCTATCTGACTTGCAACATACTGGAATGAAATCGAAGTTTATTTTCTTTCTTAACATGTTTAATAGGTTGAAAATTATATAACAGCGGTGTTTAATTCTTCTAAATGTTTTTCCTGTTCTAAATTGCACTTACTCATTTTTGACATAAATGCATAAAACCCGCTGTCTATTTACAATAGATGATCGATGTTAAAAAATATTGTTTATAAAGTTCTAACGTGTGAAAAAACGTACAAGTGAAACAAATAATTAGAATAAATTGAAAAGACGTTTGAGAATATTGGAAGCTGTCAGGTGTGATTCAATTGTATCGTAAATATGTGAGAAGAGAACTAAATAATTTCACTCTCAAAACGTACTTTTGTATCGCAAAATCGATACAAGAATACATTTAAGTATTTCTTTGTGTAATATTAATTAGCAATTTTGTAACTTGTACTTTGCTATTTGCATTGTTATATGAAATTTGCGAATACAAAATATATATAACAGCTTTTTGGTCTACATGTAGAAGCTTGTACATTTTTATAATGGGACTGTCTTCGCTGTATTGATTTAATATTCAGCAACATTTATAAACGCGTACAAATACCATCGTAACGAAAGAAATCAAAATTGTAGAAATGATTACTTTACTTTTTAAACTTTGCATTACAAATAGCAAATGATACGTTAAGTATTGTAGACGTTATATCGAAGAAATGAAAAGCTTATTTCACAGAAAAACAAACATGCGTAAATAAATAAATATTATAGGTGCTGATACATTTTATAAGAATCATTGGATTGTGACAGAACACAATGGTCGGTAACTGTAATGGAGCTAAAGGTGTCGGTAGCGCCATCTGTTGGCAGATGAGGTAACCTCATGTTTCACGAGATACTTATCGTCGGTAGCTGTAACTGTAGCGTTTTAGAAATTCGTTTTTTTAGTTTCATAATGTTACGAAAAGTAACTATTATAGATTTAAAATGAATTACGTGATTATATACATAGTTTTATATATTTATATATTTTATACATAGTTCGATCGATGATTGTAAAATGTGCAAGACATTGCATACATGGTAATTGTTAATATTGTTCATATATCGGTCGAATAATATGTAGAACTATTTATATGGATTGAAAATAGAAACATTGTTTAAAGATACTATATTTTCACACATCGACTCTGCGAAGAAATTATTTTGTGAATTTTAGAATTTATTGTTTATAAAAATAGAGAGGTAGATTATATTTCGCATAATACATTTAAAATATTAACATTTGAAAAGAACAGTCAATTAAATATACCTTTTTCGTTAAAATTAGTTCGTGAAACCATCACTAGGTGGCGAACTTTCTCGCTAGTAAAATAATGTGGTCTACACTATATCTTGGCAGTGCAAAGCCAATACCATCACTCTGGTTTCCCTTCAAAACACGCATAAATCTTTCGCCTTTTACTAAAGATTTCCGTGGAGGGGAACAATTGATGAGTCTGTAAAATAATTTTTTGTTGAACCCAACGAAAGTTGGGTCATTGAATTTATTCAAAATGAAATTAACGGAATTACACTTTTCTATTATTAATGGTGTCTACGCATTGCGTACGTGGTAAAACATCTCAAAGAACCGAGGATGATGATGACTCACTTATATACTACTTTATTATTCTTTTATTTAACTAAATAAACCGAACTATTTCTGTTATTTAAAGCAAATATGTATTTCGTTTTGCGTGTTTGTAGTTTTTGTTGATCTCTTCTATTCCATCTTTAAAAAAAAGTGTAAATATTTGTCATGAACAAGTAAGAGAGCAAGTCGATTTTGTTCAAAAATATTGATTTCACCAGATAGATGATCCTCTAGTCTAGCAAATGATCTTTTTACGTATTTTAAATTAGATTTTAAACTATGATCTAACAACGTCATATAAATACTATATTTACATATTTTGTTGTATATTATTATGATAAATGTAATTATATTTTTTAATTAATTTAAAAAATATTATAATAGGCAATCTTCGAAGGGGGTAGCTCTTTTCCAAATTACAAGGGTTGCGGGACGCGCGTTCTCATTTCTCGATAATGCAAAGATATGGGGTGTTTCGGTAGTCAAATGCGCTAGATAAAAGATCGATCCAGGCCGCAATCGACTTCGTAATTTACATATTCGGCAGCATGTGGCCGTCGTCGCAGCTTTATGAAAATAGCTACACGCGCAGCTGTATGCCTCCGAATAGTGTAAATTACGCCTCGTAAAGGTAAAAATAGGACTTTTGAGGGCGATCGCGGCCTAGATTGATATTTTATCTAGCACTTTTAACTACTGCAGCAGACCTATTGAGAAATGAGATGGCACATGGCACGTCCCGGACCCTTGCAATCCTGGAAAAACGTGTGTCTACTCCCATAAGTAAAGGCAGTTGTGGCAAGCCTGACATTCCACGATCCAGCGATGTACGTAGTATGGTTTCACATGCGCCGCGAGTGACAGAAGTATTTACTCACCATATTCATTTCGTTGTACATAATATTTGTACTTGGAAAATCAGTAAAGTAAAATATAAATGTTACAATGATTAATAGCTTTGTCGTTATTACATGTTCGTAATATTTCGTTATTGACTTGCCGATGAAAATGTAACTTTTTTCCATCGCTGCAATGCAAACAATGCATAAGTGAAAAATATTTGCTTTTTTGGCAGTTCTCGCTACATGTATTTGTCACGTGATATTGCATATTTCGTACGTCTAACAACTCGTCTCATAGATACATACGTATGTATGCATTGACGCATACATCTGTGATAGGGTATTTTCTACCTCGATTTCTACCGTATATATACGTATATATTATATATAGAACGAAGTCGCTATATAACTACTTCAATATAATTCGATCGTCCTCCACCAGGTGGACGCCACTCTCGCAAGTAGGAATGCATTTACTCTACTATAATTGTAGTGTGTGAAACAGGTCCTGATACTCTAGCTCCTCTTCTTTACGTAACGGTCTCCCATCTGCGGGGGATTCGGTGGGGAGAGGAGTGTTGATGAGTCTACAGACCTAACCTAACCTACAATATTGAACAATTTTTGCAGACCCAATGAAAATTGGGTCCCATAATTAAATTAAAAAACAAACTTTAAAATTCTTTTTAAATTCAAAGTTCAAAAGTGTAAAATCGAACATCGATAAATCGCGAACCTCCTTTAACTCGAAAACCTTCCATAAGACGAAAATTTTGTTCATTCCATTTCGCTACACTTTAAAAAACCTCTACATATTATTTATTATTGTCTACGTTTAACTAAATTATTTTCCAGAAGTATGGAAATAGAAGCTAAACAAGCCATAACAGCCGTAAATGTTTTACGAAGTTTCGTAGAAAGATGCTGATCTTTTAGTAGGTCAGGTACTTGGTCTCAAGATCACTTCATCAAGGTCATGTTATTATACATAATCCGATGAATGAATGTATGTTTTGATTATTTACACTATTTTACACGATGCAATACAAAAAAATGTAGTTATGTATCAAAAAACAACATCGATGATGGTCTTGATAACTCCGAAAAAAATTACATTCGAAAAAAAATATTCTTGCCACATGTTTGTAACCTGAAGAGATATTTAGGTGGCCTTATTTAAGCGAAGCACCCTGTACAATCAATAGTCTGCGGATGTTTATGCAAAATAAAAATTGTCTGCATCGATTGCAAGAAATTGAAACCAAACTGAATGTTATTTCTTCCCTTAACGATTTCAATAGAGGACAAATCATACATTGACATGTTCAATTTTTTAAATCCAACCATTTTGAATGTCATTTGCACAATTTTGCTATAAATGCATAAAGATCCGTTGTCTAATAATCATTGTCAATTATCATTAAAAATCATTGTATCAATTTCATATCCATAAAATGAAAACATATAGAATGGAATTATTCTAGGTCGGAAGAAACGTTCAATTTTCGAGTTAAAATAGCTCTAAGTGCGAAGGGTCAAGACAATGTGTATATTTTTAGAATACAGTCTCTATTGTAGGTTTATTGAAAAAAGTAAAAATAAAAAAAATGAAACCCTGTCGATTTGGAAATTACAGAGGTAGGCTCCGGAGGGATTCGAACCCTCGATCTCCTGTTTACTAGACAGGCGCTTTAACCAACTAAGCCACGGCGCCGCTGAATTCAGCGTTCCTTTAGCTCCAACATGGATAGTTTGACATGGAAAATTTGTATATACATACGTGCATAATACGTAGTACGTAGTTGCTTACGATCAGACATTGAAACGCTTTTGAAAATAAATGTTTGAAATCGCTGTATATCGGTTCAGACTGTAACAGCTATCGAGAACCGAAAAAATGTTACGTTATAACTGTTACAAGAATATCGGTTACGGTTCTTATGAACCGATATTACATATTTCGGTTCTGTAACTGTTATTTTTCGTTCCTGAATTTCGGTTTCGGTTATAATTCAGTTCTGTCATTCTGTCATTCTGTCATTCTGTTCGGCCGAAAAACATATGTATGTACATACAATTTATAGAAGCAACTAAATCGATAACAGGATGACGTGTAATGTAAAATAACACGACGAATTCTCAGTTTTATATGAGAAAACCCAAAAATTGTTCGACGAGATCAGACAATTGTCGACATCGATATCTCTGCCACCACACCGATTTCGATGATTTTTTATTATGTTATGCGAATCAACATTTTAAACAAATAATTTCAAAAATTTGTGTTACCATGTATTATTTATACGATTATTCACTATTAATCGTTATTTGAACAATGTTTCCAATAAATAATTTCTTATAAAGCTTACAATTTCATTTACATATTCATTATTTAGAAAAATTCTTCTGCTGAAAAATATAATGTATACAAATTTGTTTATATACTTATTATTTAAATAGTTATGTAGGACGGTCGAGAGGTTTAAAATAAACTGGAGTCAGGTTTAGCAGTGGATGAAGTATATATATTTTGTAAGGGGTGGTTACGATCGGCTAGAAAGGCTAGGACTTGGCTGTTACTCGGAGTTTTTCTTTGAGGCTACTTCGATCACTGACAGATTATTTTGTCTTTTATACATATCTCTGAGTGGGCGTTTTCTTACGACACCCAATCGCTACGTGTTTCGGTCAAAAACGCGCCCTCCGAAATCAGTGGAGTAAGGGAAGGTCATGACCGTAGGGTTACCGTCGTCTCTAGCTTTTCGTCAACCATCTGGGGTTTCGTACGGGGTACACGAGTTTTATGGTGCGTTCGTCGCTAATAAACTTGGGACTCTTGGCAAATTTAGGAAATCGTTTTAAGTCCCCCAATTGACTAAATGTCACGTCTGCACCATAAAACTCGCTTCCCGTCTCTTTGCTCGGACCTTTCGCCCCTACTTCGGTCCTTCTACCTAAAAAATGCCTACAGTTATTTATTATTATTTATTAAGTAAACAATTGTTAAATAAATAAATTTTTATAATTTATAGAAACGTATTTGTAAATTCATAATTTGAATTATTATTTTGATAATAATTAAGTTAAAATGATTATTTAAACAAATAAATATTTGTAACGACCAAAAATATAATATATAATACGTTTGTGGTACATTTGTAGAAATATTTGTAGCAATATAAAGTCAGTCTCGCAAGTATTCGTACACCCTTTAAAACAGAATATATTTTTTATAATTGTACCAAATGACCTGATGTTTTGCAAGCAATTAGAAGCGTTGGTTTACTAATTGTAAGTCGCGAGCAGACGTGTTCGCAACGGGACACCGTGCCACTATTTTCACTTTATAAAGTAAATCAATTTCCATATTTATTTAAAAAATCAGAATGATTTTCGACATACATAAAAAAAAATTTCAATAGTTTGGAGGCGCCGGGCATCGATCCCGGTACCTCTCGCATGCTAAGCGAGCGCTCTACCATCTGAGCTACGCCCCCCAATTGTTATCAAACTTTCAATTTTCTCAATTTAAAAGAAATGAAAGAACTGAAGAAGATCATCCGGTTTAGAAAAACTGGCAATTGAACTGTTACGTACGGAGGCTTTGCCCTATATTAAAAATATAAGGCAAATAAAATATTTAAAAATTAGTTTTTTTAAATTATTGCATTTTTATGTTTGTACATTATTTTTCTGAATATAAAAATATTCGCTATTACATGATACACCTACCGAAGGTAAAGAAATATCGAAAAAATTGATTTTTATTTTTTTTAAGTACGATGCACCATATAAAATATTCTGAAAAAAAAATTAAAAACGATTATTTCAACGATATCTCGTTACCGAATGTTTATAAAACTGCATTTTTTCGAATTTTTGGTAATTTCCAATTTTTTTAAACCTGTTCGTTAAGTCCGAAAAATCTGAAAAAATACACATTAATAATCACGATAAAACACATCCAACATAATAATTTAAACGTGCTACTGCGAGGACTTCAATGTCGTATCACGCTTGAACGTATTTCGAGTCGATCCCTTCATGCAAGCCGTTCGTTTCGTGCGAATCGCATGCTCGGTGCGTGCCGAGCTGTGAGCTCGACTGGATTGATCGAGTCGCATCGATGCAAGTAGTTCGCACCGATTCGAGCAGCTCGCAATCGATGCGAGCCGATGACGTCTAGGATGCGAGTAGCTCGTTTCGATGCGAGTAGCTTGCATCGATGCGAGCTACCCGATTCGTGCGAGCCGCTCGCTTCGCGCGAGTATTCGACTCGGCTCGCATTTTTCAGCTCGCCTGCAGCTCTAATATTTAGCTCCTTTCAGGATTGCTAGAGACTGCGTTAGCGTCAAGAATCTAAACAACAAATCCAATTCGTGGTAGTATGACACCTAAACGAAGTTGACCGTGACAATCGCCACCTTCATGGCCATGTTTTTTGCGACTTTGGATTGCTACGATTACGCCAGCACAGTCCCGTGCCATTCCTCGTTAACTTAACTGTACTTAAAAACCGATTATAGCGTATGCATTATTCACGCCATTAATTACTTTTAAAGTGAAGAATGCAACGGTTTTCCTTTGCATATATCGTTTGCAACACGATCGTTGATGGAACGGTACAATGTAGATTGTATCTCTGTTATACGGTGATTGAATTATACCGATTGCGAGCATCTTTATGCATTTACGGCTTATACAAATTGAGTAGGATTTTTATTTATTTTGGATCTACAAATGCTATTACCAATGAAAATAGAATTTTATTTGGCACCCCTTTTTTTTGAATTTGTCGGGGTTTTTTAAATTGCCGGGGGTTGGTTACAGTTGTCAAGCACGAATATGTAGTCTCGGTGTAATATTTTTAGAAATGGGCGACCTTACGTTTTTAGAAATGTAACAAAATAAAGCTCGTCCGGGTATTGAAACTGTGACCCCTCGCACCCTAAGCGAGGATCATTCCCCTAAACCTAGATCAACGAGCCGTATCAAAGAATGATACGTAACGATGTAATTATGTAAGTTGTTGTCATAAAAACGATCAATGGTATTCGTTAACCTATCAATGGATTCGTTAAACTGATCGATAAACAAACTGAAAGTGGTAGAGATATTTTTTGCAGCTGTTGGTTGTATAACTTATTCGATTCATATAAACGTATGTTGTACCAAAGAGAATACCGGAAATATCATTAACATATGTTCCGAATTCTGTATCAACAATCGATTACATTTACTTTGACAGGTGCATGGTAATGGTGAAAGTGAAAAAAGTTTGTCAGTTGGCTCGTTGGTCTAGGGGTATGATTCTCGCTTCGGGTGCGAGAGGTCCCGGGTTCAAATCCCGGACGAGCCCAAGCGGTTTATATTTTTTTCATTCATTATTTTTCATTTTCAATCAAACGTGAAAATCAAGGTGGCAATACCGGTGAATCGCTCTGTATATTCGAAATTGTCGAAGCCAGAGATTTTGCCATTCGCTGCGGTACATATTACCGTTTCGTTTAGAATACCGAAAACTCTAAACTATTCCCAAATCAATTAGTCACGCTGTCGTTCCGTTCTAACGATAACTGGACGTTGCTCGTTTTTATCGAATCGAAGCAACCGGAAGTGCCCGACCCAACGGAATACGAACTGTAAGTAAAACCATTTCTATCGCGTCGCCACGGTCGCTCAAGGTTGCTTCAGGCAACAATGAAAATCGAAGAAGAAAGAAATATGTGTTATCGTAAGCTGAAAAGATATCACTTTCTCTTATTCGTAATGAATTTAAATATTATTTTAAACCTTGAAACCATGGTAGAGCGCCACCGGCGTCAACTCATGGCGAAGACATTTTGCTTTCCAGATCGAAAAAAACGTCGACGTTGGAAATTTGAAAGGGTGGTTGATAGAAACCTCCCATTTCTGGATGTTGAGGGAATTTTGGAACACCCTGTAGCCACAGATAAATTGTCGCTCGGCGTTAGGGTGGTCCTTAGCTATAGGAGCCAAAAATATTTTTCAAAATTCATTTTGGTCTTACCGTGCCGCGGAGCGCTTGAAAATTGTTTTTTTTGTAACTTGATTTTCTCCACTATAGCACATCGTAAATGTACATTCCTATGTACATATCGTTGAATTTGTCTTTCCATTCTCTATAACTATATGCGCATAAAGTACAAGGTCATCGTGAAAAAAGATTCCGCAACTTTGAAATTTCGAAAATTGGATTTCAAAAAAGAAATTGTTTCTTCAACATCGTAATTACTTCGTTTAACGAACCAGCTCTTGTTCGACACATTTTTTCATATATTTATTAAAAACAACGATTTGATTTCTCGTCAATTTCTGAATACTTGAATTACTGAATACTTGTAAATAAAATTAAAATTTCTTAAATGTATAATAGTTACATTTCTGTATTTCCAAGAATATAATCAAAATTTATTAACTTGACTTAGGAGTGAAGGCAGGCATACGAAATACGAAGGCCTTTGCACACAAGACCGCACCGCCTACTTACCTGCGCCGCGCCGCCGCGCCGCCGCGTCGCCGTTTTGGGTTTCTTCTATGGAGTTTCAATTTCAATGGGGTCTCGTGTGCCACGACAGCGCGAGGGTCGCACCATTACGCGAGTATTACAATTAAATCGTAAGAATACACGTAGAATAAAAGAATTTGGTATGCAAATGGTCGGGTCGGTTTACGAGGCAAGCGACAACGAAGCAATTTTCCAGAAAGCCACTTTTAGCGCGTGCAATTTAGATATTTTAGACAACGCATCTCTCGTTCCTTAGAATCTTTCGTTGCCTGCCTCGATAGCAAATGCTGGTATTATAAACCCCCGAGTTTCCGAAGGATAGCGCCGACCGAGGGTCGATGGGCCCACACAATGCCACGATATTGTACCTCACGGGCCTGGAGGAAATACCCGCTGTATCGTAAAAGACCCCACGGTCGCTTCCAGCATACCTGCAAATTTGCGAATTGTGGGGATGTACCGGACGAGTAAACTACCCGATTTGCAGCAATTGTAATTGGCTGTCGATAGGAATGTTTAAACAATTTTGGGAAGCTTGGCCGAAAATTAATCGTGCACAACTTTTTTTAAACGATAAATTATTTATTGAATAAAATAGAGTAGAAATTGCTCTTTATTTGAATTTAGATGTAACACGCTGACCGATCGAAAATTGTATTGAAATACTATTGAATTAAAATAAAATAAGTGTATTTTAAACACGTCATTTTCGTGGAAGAGCCGCGCTCAAGTTGCCAAGGAGCCGCATGTAGCTCGCGAACCACAGTTTGCCGTCCACGCCTTATCGAATGACTCATCGGCTATATAATTCGGCATAAAGGCACTTTTGGCCATCCTTACCCGGCTATACCCTTTGTGGAACAACCTTTCCATGTATTTAACGTTGTCTCCGTTAGCAGAACCGTCTGGAAATCTGCTGTGTGTATTAGAATTAGAGTCGTAAAGTATCGTTACTTAAATATTGTACGTTTTAAAGTAAAGAGAAAGTATCGTGCCTAAAACGCCCTGCAGCTAATTGTTTTCTAATTTTCAATTACACCGTCCAACAGCCAAAAATTATTTCGATTCCCACTATGCGCTTCTTATAAAGTTTTTCGCGCAGATTCCGAATTTGTCCTTAATTTTTCTCAGATACGTGGAGTTTTTGAGAAAATTGAGTTTAAAAAAAACATATTTTTCAACTTTGAACAAATATTCTGATGTTACTGTAAAAGATATTGAATTGTTCTTTACGGCAGAAGATTCTGTAGACCTTCCCGAATCCAGTGACATCCAATAACTAGACATTACGATTGTTTAAACATGTTCTAGCGGAGAGCGCCACTGGCGGCAACTCGTGTCGGCCGAAGATATTTTGATTTCTGGATCGATAAAAACGTCGACGTTGGAAATTTGAAAGGGTGGTTTTTCTTAACTGGTCAACTATTGGTGCTTTTACTTTAATTGTTTTCTTTGATCGAATAACGATATTGTCATATTTATACCTCATGTTTATAATATTGCTTGATATCACAATAAAATATCATTCTTTTGGCGATAACTTTATTTCGGTGTGTAATTCAAAATTAAACGCTATAATTTACCATACCAAGTTTTTTAATGTACATCGTGAATCTTGAAAGTTGAACTTTAATCTGAAAAAAGTTCTTCGATTTTGACGCAAAATTAAAAAAAAAAAAATTCACAAAAAGGGAGTCTAACGCTCGGCATGGCTATCCCCGCCACAGATGCTCCCGTAGTTCTAATTTTTAGTCGTGTTGTCACTTTGTGTGTGCGATCGCTTTAGCCAATGATTCTCTAGAGCCGAAAATACGTGTAGCTCGGTGGACGCCCCCTTTCAGTTCGCTACAGAAGCGCTCCCCATTTTACATTCGAGGGTATATAAGGGGCATGGTTGCGCTACCATTTACAGTGGAACGCGTTCTCTTCAGTGATAGAAGTACACGTTCAAGTGTCTCTGCTGTTGTTCGAAAGGACTATAATTCCAGGTAAATCATCTAATTTGTCTTACGTTTTCATAATATTGCGCGCCAATCTGAATCGGCAGCATTACCATGATCATTTATTCCGAATTCGCTGATCAACAATTGTTGATTGATCCAGTTCTTAAATAATGCGTATTTACGTTAAACATTCATATTTTAACATTATCAAACCATTTCTCTAATTTATGATTTTGGAATGTACATAATAGAGCTGTAACTTATGAGATACCCGGGTACTCGGGTAAGCCATGAGATATCCGGGTAAACGAAAATTACCCGAGTACCCGGGTATCTCGCGAGATAGTCGGTTACTCGGGAATCTCGTGAGAACTCGGCTACCCGAGTACTCGGTTCCAGGGATTGAAAACTATTACGATATCGGTTCCGTTTCTGGAAACAGTTATGGGGAACCGAAATGATGTTACATATATATAACTGTTACTAAATAGAATATCGATCCTGGCTTATATCTGGCTTATTTCGATTCTATAACTATTATTTTTCGGTTCTGGATTTCGGTTCTGGATTTCGGTTCTGGATTTCGGTTCTGGATTTCGGTTCTGGATTTCGGCCTTATATGTATATTTATTATGAAAGTAGTTATTTATTGTAATTATAGTTTTAACAATTTTTAAATAAACAAATTTTTATAATTTGTTTCTATATTCATTACTTAAATTATTATTTCAATAATAATTTATTGTTAAAGAAATAAATTTTAAATAAATAAATTATTATAATTTATTTCTATATTCGTTCATTCCAAAATTTATTTATTTTAATAATTATTTTAACAATAAATTATTATTGAAATAATAATTAAAATAACGAATATACAAACAAGTTTCTATACATTATGCGAATTAATTTACTTAAAAATTGTTTAAACAATGAATAATAATTACAAACTTTTTAAATAAATGGTATATAAACAAATTTGTAAGTTACATGCGCAGCATAAAATCGTATTTAAATAATTGTTTAAATAATAAATACGTATTTAAATAGCGAATACACAAAGAAATTTCTAAGCATTATAAAATATTATTTATTTAAAAAATGGTTATCAATATTAAATAATAATTTAAATAATACATAATAATACAAATTTTTGTAATTATTTGTTAAAAATGTTGATTTGTGTAACATAATAAGAAATCATCGAAATCGGTATAGTGGTAGAGATATCGATAATTGTTCGATCGTACCGAAGAATTTTTGTGTTTTGTTGTATACGTGTTAATTTACGGTCGCCCCGCGATATAGTTTCTAGCGGTACCGGCTTATAGTACCGGGTACCCGGGTATTTTTGCTTTACCCGGGTGTCTCGTGACGATACCCGAGTACCCGGATATCTCGTATACTCGGGTAAAGGTACTAGCTCTTGTACATAATAATACAATAACTCAAAATTCTTGGTGTGTCAAAAAATTAATTATTACGAATACTACGAATGCAATAATCCTTGGTTTTATTACGTTATTTTGTTATACGTTATTATTTAGTTGACAGCGTTAGCATAATTTATTTATTCTGAATTCTGCTGATCGACAGTTGTGGCTTGATCCGGTACTTGGTTCATGTGTATTATTCATTTCTATCGTTTGGTTAAAATCTTGAAAACAAGCTGAAAAATATCCGAGAAATTTGAAATTTGTTTAACCCTCTTCACTCGAATGTATTTTAACTCCAGAATTCAGACATTTTTTTTTGACCGAGAATATTTTAATTATAAAGATTTTTCTTATTTGTACATGCAGCGAATCCAAAAACTATTCGAACCAGAGACTGTAGAAGTTTTAAAAATAACTGTTTCACCGTTGTACATATACGTCGGTCTTGATTTTTGATCTGTATCAAAATTTTCCATCCGAATCGCAACAAACCGGAGTGACATAGACATTTATTTTCTCTAATTTTCTCTTATTTTCTCTCTTAATATGTTCGATAGGTTGAAAATAATATAAAAGTCTTTCGGATTTCTTCTAATGTTTGCAATACTTTATAAACTCCGCTGTCTAGTTATGAACAATTGAAATTTTAGTAATATATATTTATGTAATGTAAATTTTTATAATGTACACATATTTATTTATATATGTTTATTATTTATACAATAATTACTATTTATTATATAAACAATAATTTATTTTTCTTTATTATTTAAACAATTGTTTGTTGCTCTTCATTATTTTAATTTCTTGATTATTTTATTAAACAATTTGTACGCGTAATAGCAAGTTTAAATATTAATGAACAATAAATAAATTGTTTATGCGATAGCTGATCTAATCGGTAAAGAAAAATAAATAATCGTTTATATAGTAAATAATTTAAATAAGTATGTATACATTGTATAAATAAAAATTTGCATTACATAAATATATATTACAGAAATGTACCGATTCGAATAACTATTTAAATTATAGATAATGATAAAAAACATGATCATCTAAGAAATAAATACCGATAAATAATCGTTTCAATAAATTTATGTAATTATTTGCCCAAAATGTTGATTTCTACAACATACTGGTACAATATCGGTTCTCGAGAACCGTAACCGTAACCGGAACCTACATCTTCATAACTTCGTATGTATCTTCGTAACTGTTACAACGAACGATGATTGCAAATCTCTTCCGTGTTGTTCGGTTCGAGGTGATGATAGAGGAAATTGCAAATACGTTTTATTGGTGTCTTTTATACCTTTTCTCATTCGATTACAATTTTCTTTGAAGAAGTGAAGGCCGATGCGCACGAGTGATCTGATTTTTATTCTCTTCCGGGTGTTTAGGTTTAGTTCAAGGATGTTATTTTTGCTGTTACACTTTCCTGATTTGTATTCTTTTTGCTTTTCACACGAATAGTTGTTAGCCGTTAAATAACGATATCGTCTTATTTACACCTTATGTTTATAATATTGCTTAATATTACGTGTTAGGTAATATACAATTTTTGATGAACTTTTCCCAAAATATTTGCATTATTTCGAACACCGATAGCAGGCTTCGATGGGAAAATTCGTTGGGAGTAGTTAATTATATTATTAGATTGCGGAGATTTATGCAATTTTCAATTTTTCTAGACGAATTTTAAGAAAGTGGAAAAAAGTAGAATCTTATTTCCGGTGGTAGTAGCCTTTGCAGATCTGAAATAAATAAAAATTGTATTATATTCTACCGTTTTTTGAAAATTGTCAGAAGTCCTAAATGCATAAAGATCTGCAATCTATTTATCGCTCGATGATCGAACAGTCATAGGTGTATTAAGTTTGAGTATATTTCAGTGTTAGCGGTGGTCAAATTCTGAAAATATTAATATCAGCTTGTTGCATATCAAATGTCCGATTTTTAATAGCAGATAACGTTAAACCAACGTAAGGGGTTTATCTAGCATAGGAAAATAGTATGTTCGTGTATTAAATTATTATATTTTGACCAGGCATCGTCAAATGCAATCGTCGATACACTTATCGTTAGCGTTAAGCGGCGGACCGTTAATTTTGAGGCCCTTGGCTAACATTGTTTAGGAGTCTACCCAATTAACCGAAATTAACTATAATTAATTTTTCTATGATTTATTTTTGCTCGAGTCGTTAATATAAATTGTTCTTGTTTTTGGGGGACGTTTGATTGAACGGGGCCCTGGGTGCAGCCCGTAAGGCCCACGACTAAATTCGCCGCTGGTCAATATAAAAGAATACACGATAACCAGATTTTGATCAGCATCGAAATAAATACCATTTAAAATGAAAATTGAATATCTAAATATCGAAATAAAAGCAGTCTAAATAAATAATAATAATATCTCTAAATGAAACTGTAACAGTATTTCTAGATCAGAAGACATCGTTACATTTGCATTCTAAAATCGAACATTTGGTATGGACCAACTAGGCAGTTCGTAGGGAACGATTCTCGAAATAGGACCATTTCTGTTTCCTTCTCGTCGCAAGATCAATTTTTTGTATAATTATGGAGAAAGCGAGAGAAAGTTTTCTATGTATCTCGACATTCAACTTTACCCGGCGCGATTCAAGCGAGCCCACTTCTTCAAAGACCGTCCTCGACTCGACACGTGCGCCATAATTATCGAACCTCCTGATCGAGTATCGGGAAGAGCTTCAATTCGCGCGATCGCGTTTACATTGCTTGCGCGTTGATTTAATTGAAACGGAACCATGTTTTGTTAAAACGCGTCATTGATGTACACATAGTGTGTTGAAACTTTGCAATTAATATATTCGAGCAAGGTGTGTGTTCTTTTTTACTTCCGAGACCTCTATGGAGGTTTATTTCTCCGTACGTCTGCGTACATGTGTACCGTGCAAATTTTCTGTGAGTGTATATTACTAACGTTATTATAAATTCCAGAATTTTATGTCGAATAATTGTATACTCGTATCTATAATTGGAAAGCGAGGGCATACAGACAAGCCGCAATATTTTGCGATTAACGTCTTCGTATCGAGCGGTAGTTGTAACTTCAATATTTTAGTAGTAGCCTTTGCAGATCTGAAAAAAAATATAAATTGTACCAAATTCTGTCGAATTTTATATTCTACCATTTTTTGAACATTTTCAGAAGCCCTAGATGCATAACGAAGATCCGCAGTCTAGTAATTATGATATATGCAAAACAGTCCCTTTTAAACTTAAGAGTTCCCAGTGTTACGAAATATTTGTGTCAGATTTGTTCATCGAATCGTTTCTCCATTGTATTAATTTTTTCCCCCCATCGAATAGGTAGGGCTAGCTGGTCGAAAGATTTCTTCTGGAAAAAAGGTACTGTTATATCAAATTAACTATGGACACGAAGGATTTCATTGATTTCGGCAAGGCCGCTATCGAGTTCGTAGCAAATTATAACGAGACCATAAGAAATAGGAATGTTCTCCCGGATGTCGAGCCTGGTTATCTCAGTGAGTTGTTACCAGAGGAAGCACCCCAAAAAGCAGAAAGGTGGCAGCAAGTGTTGGAAGATGTAGAGAGATACATTATGCCGGGGGTGAGTTATCCTGTTAAATAAATTTGCTCGATACTGGAAATATGGAGCAGTTAAAGTGACTGGCGTAAAAAAGTTTGTTTAACCCTTGTGTAGCCAACCGGGTACCCATTCACTGCATTTCTCTCAACAACTTTTTCATGTTCCTCTAGACTCTAGACTAAACTCTTGACATGGTCGTTGTATCTTTAGGTAACTCATTGGAATTCGCCGAATTTCCATGCGTTTTATCCAACTGGAAACTCGTATCCGTCGCTTGTCGGCGATATCGTGTCCGCTGGAATCAGTTGTATCGGATTTTCGTGGCTCGCTTCGCCCGCGTGCACCGAGCTTGAAGTCATTACGCTGAACTGGCTCGGAAAATTAATAGGATTACCGAAGGAGTTCCTGAACAGCGACGAAGGTCCCGGCGGAGGCGTTATACAGGTAGACAATCTCTATTCTAAACAACATGCCTTTCATACAGATTGCAATACTTTAGAGTTGATTTATTAACGCTTGAACTACCACACCAGTCGAAATGACTGGTTTTTCAAATTTCATTTTAAAATTTTTACTTCGCGTTACATTTTCTTCCGCAATTATACGATGACTTTTGCAGCGATAACTACAGCAGGATACTACTGACCCACTTGATACCATTCAAATTACACATAAAAAATGTTTACTTTGTCAAAATTAAAGAAGATATTCTGGAAATCACTCTTTAGCGAGACACCCTGTATTCCATAGTTAGTAAAAGTCATTTAACGCTTGTTCAATCGTGCTTGTAACACGGATAAACAAGTTTACTATGTGTCAGATCTTTACAACCAACAGCGATGCGTAGCTACTAGAGGTGTGCGGAACCTGGGCGGGACGGGAACGGGAACGGGAACGGGAACGGGAACGGGAACGGGAACGATCTTCGGGATCGGATCGGGACGGGATCGGGACGGGATCTTGAAACTTTTGGGTATCCCCGAAAATGTTCGGGATTTCTTAAAATGCTGGGATTCGAAAACATGTCTTGTTTTCTTGAATATGACCATAGTGTTAGATTTATCTAAATAAAGCATCAAGTTTTATTTAACTTGTTAATTTATAACTAAACAGCGGATGTTTATGCAAATGCATATTTTTATAGAAAGTAGGTAGCACACGTTTACTAAATATCTAAGAAAACATTAATTAAAAAAAAAAAAATTGGGCTCGTCCGGGATTTGAACCCGGGACCTCTCGCACCCTAAGCGAGAATCATACCCCTAGACCAACGAGCCGTTCTCTATTAGCCTTTCGTATTAAAACGAGGATACCTTACAATATCACGGAAAGTTGATTTGTTACATAATTATTGTATCAAAGTGTGACATTTCTTCTGTTAAATTATCTTGCTTCGCATAAATGTTATCTAAAATAAACTTTCGGTACTGTCACGCGAACAATGCAACAATATATTCACTAAAGGTAACATAAAGTTTAATTTTGATACATTCTATACGCGTAAATAAATGTTTCATTTTTATATTATAATATAATAATCATGCATACGAGTATATATAATTATAAACATTTGTATTAATAATATATTAACTAGATTCGTTTAAATCTTGAATAGACTCATCTTCATAAATAAATACTAAATAATTTGTTTTGTCGATCATTAAAAATGATATGTTACAGAAGTGTGCGGTTGAAATGAATAACTAAATCGACATTATTACGAAATGTTAAACAATTGTTATAGTAAACAATAAATATCATATCACTGTATCGATAATAAATGTTCATCTGCAAGAGATGGTTCGAATATCGTACAATTTTAATAATTATTTTTCTTTTATTTATTTAGGGTTCGGCCAGCGAGACTACGTTTTTATGTCTGTTAGCAGCGAAGGAAGAAACGATACGTCGCACGAAACAGCTTCATCCAGAATGGGACGAAAATTTTATCACATCCAAATTAATTTCATACACGTCTGGTAATTATTTCACGTTCGTTAATACATATAATGTATATATATATATATATAACTTACTTAGACCTATCCAAGGCACCTTCTAAATTTTCATTACAGGCACAGATAAAAAATTTTTAAATCGTGCCTTTACTTTTTCCGCCTCAATTGCGACCAATAACAATTTAAAAAAATTATTTACACGTTAGCTGGTAAATCAATCCTTCTAACGTCTCAAAAAAACTCAAGCTGTTGGGTCCAATTTTGAAAAAGTTATTCGTTTTTGAAAAGTGTACGAATACTTTGTACACCCACTGTACACGTATAATGATTTTACGCAAGAAATATTTGTACAGTCTTTATAGCTGAAGCGTAGAAAATTCTTAGATTTGAAAATTGAATTTCTGTCAAAATTTCATTTCACAAAATGAAGGGTGATGCGAGAAAACGGTTTTTAGATTCCGATTGGTTATTGGAACCCAAAAAGAAGTTACTTGTTAGCCAATATAGTAGCGTAACATTCTTCATTTGTATTCCATAGATCAGTCGAATTCGTCAGTGGAGAAGGCAGGATTACTAGCGTCGGTGCCTATGAGACTTTTACCGACCGATGAGAAATGTTCTTTCCGAGGCGAAACATTATCGAAAGCCATTAAAGAGGATTTGGAGAAAGGCCTGATACCGTTTTTTGTGATAGCCACTTTAGGCACCACTGGCACGTGTGCTTTCGATAATCTTGAAGAATTGGGTCCCATATGCAACGAACACAACATTTGGCTTCACGTGGATGCCGCTTATGCAGGTTATTAATTTTTCCACATTTTTCACTAATGAATTGCATTTCCAGTTTATTTCATGATTTTTGTTGTTGAGCATAAGTAGACACTAATAAATAAGTGTCCAACAATTCTTTTTAAGTAAAGCAATAAAATATTCGAAATCCATACAGTAGGAAACTTAATCTCTTGTTTATATCTGTACGAATAAATGAATACATTTTATTTTGTGGGAAGGGGACATTGGGTGCTATGGTGGGCATGGTTTTGCCTCGATCGAGACAAACATGCCCAGCACCGTCTTACCAGACAAAATCCTCTAGAAGAAAACGTACAAAAATATAAATTTGATTAACTATTTAAATTTGACGATAAATTTGCGCATGACATTAATTTAATTTTCACATATGAAGCTGGCAGCGAACTTGTTCAAATTATTGATAAACCAGTTCAATTTATCACAACTATGTCATTTTCTGATTCGCGTATTGTTTTAATAGGCGCCGCATTTGTTTGTCCTGAATATCGACATTTAATGTCGGGCGTTGAAAACGTTGACTCTTTCAATATGAATCCTCATAAGTGGCTGCTTGTAAATTTCGATTGTTCCACGCTTTGGTACGTATGCATTAATTTTCAAACAAAAATACAATAAAGCCTTTGTTATATAAATTCAGAGAGAAATAAATGTTGAAACACGAGACTATTAAGATAATCAGAATATGTTTCGACTTCGTTTGTTATACATTACACATAATCAACGAACAACATGTATTCTGCATTTTTCACTCTTAAAAATCGTTTAACTTTCCCCAAAAAATTTTAGTTAGGGGTTATTTAAAGTTTTTTATTGCTGTAAATTATGTAATTTGTTTTTTTGATCGTGTATTTTTCGAGTTAGCTCTACGAATGGAAATACATTTCTCTAAACAATTTGATATCCAAATAGAGCTACGGATAACCGCAATTTATTTAATGAAGGTTGTATTGTATTTATGTCTAAAGAAAATCGATTTGATGCGATCTATAATTTTAAATTTCTTTTCAAGGGTGAAGGACTCTAGACGGTTAATCGAAGCATTTTGCGTAGATAGAATTTATTTAGAGCACGATAAACAAGGACTAGCTCCAGATTACAGAGTAAGTTATTTACTTTAACCAGGTACAGCTAATCAAAATAATATTGATACTCTTTTTGAAGATCCGTAGCTTTTTAATATTCCATTATAAAACTTGGATTCTCTTCTTGAGAAGTTAGAACAATTGAGACGTTTATTTTGAAAGTGGCATAAATTCATTTTCGAGAAAAATCAAGCTAACAATTTTATATATATATATATATATATATATATATATATGGCTAAATTCAAAATTTTAAAAATAAATTTTGTAGATCTGTATCAATTGTACATATTCTGAAAATTTCATCAAATTGCAATTTCAATTTTTTCAAAGTATTTTGTGCACGTCATGTTGGAAACTAATTGTTCTAACTTCTCAAAAAAAAATCTAGTTCTTATGGTTCAATATTAAAAGGCTATGGTTCTTTAAAAAGTGTGCCAATATTGTTTGAATTCACTGTACACAAAAAATGATGTGATAAGTTTTATCTGTATTTAATACGATTGATTACGCTTTACGAATATCAACATTTTTAAATATAATTTCCTAGAATTGGCAAATTCCTTTGGGTCGTCGTTTCCGCGCCTTAAAACTGTGGTTCGTACTGCGACTTTACGGTGTTGAAGGTCTCCAGGAACACATTAGACATGCGATAAAATTGGCTGAAACGTTTGAACAATTGGTCAAATCCGACGATCGATTTGAAATGGTAGTCGAGAGGTCTCTGGGTTTAATTTGCTTCAGACTAAAGGTAAATATAAGCAAGCGCATACACAAACACAGAAAAAATCTATTCAACGGTAAAGCCTTGATCTAAGAAAACGGAAACCGTTGAATGTACGAAAAACGATTACCCCCTCTATTGTGGGGCATATTTAACTCTAATGGCGCTCTTGCCCCGTTTACGGGGCAAGTGCAGAGTAGTTGACACTTTTTACAATATCCTATGAAAATTATAATTTTCAAGCAGAATTAGAATCCTACGCGATATTAATTCATCGGTAATAACTGTGGCAAGCGTTCGATACCGACAGCGTTACGTGTTTACATATCAGACTGAAAATACATCGGTTCAAAGTCCAACTTTACAAAAACCAGTCTGCACTTACTCCGCTTGACCTTACCTGATATGATTTTAAAACTCGCCTCTCTAATGCTTTTAATTCCAATCGTCCTTTAAATTTTAGGGCGATAACAGATTAACCAAGGATTTGCTCAACCGTTTGACAGCGGAGAAGAAAATTTATGTGATAGCAGCAACATTTCGCGAAAAGTTGATCATTCGTTTCGTAGTGTGCAGCAGGTGGAGTCGAGAAGACGACCTGACTTTTGCGTGGAACGAGATCACGAAACATGCGACGAACATTTTGGCGTCGCAAATTCCGCCCTTGCAAGAGGAACCGTTAATTTCGTTCGCGAAATCTACGACCGAAATTGTAACAAGGATAGAACGCATGAATTTGGAAACGAAGACACAAACAATATCATAGAATTCATTTCACTCTTAACGACTAAACTATGGATGTGTACGAACATTTCTATAACCAATGACGATTTTGCAACAATCGATAACGAAATATAATAATTGTTATTATAGTTTGTAATTTTCTGCAACATTTTAATTTTCACGACGAAGATAGATTTCGTATAGAAAAGAACGAAATTTGGTGAATCGTAACTTCGATATGCACACTCTAATACAATAAGAAAATAAAATCTTACAGAATAATATTTAAAATTAATTCTAACTTTATGCTTTCACAATATCATTTCTTCATTATTGCAGTTTTAAGCGAATGTTTATATGTTTCTTGTACATAAGAGAATGTGTAAAATATAATAGAATAAAAATATGTAGAGATTAAAAAAATGTTTCGTTAATAGGTTTACCAAATGAAAATCTATAAATTTTACAATTTTATCCAATTTTCATAAAAACAGATTATATTCGTGCGAATTCATTGGTCAAATTTAATTAATTCTTTATCATTCCGAGATCAAGAAGAATTGATCTATTATAACATGTTTTCACCGAAACAAATTTCTTATTTTGGAATTCGTGATTTATAATGGGCGGAGCACTTCACTGCGGAACATTTCAATTACCGCATAAAGGTCGTCTCGTAAATCGTGTTTCAATGACCATGGCGAAAGAAGTTGCCGTAGTCGGCTATGACACGTCATCGGAACAACAATCGAACGTCATTATGGCAATGGTCGTTTGTTTGCGCGTGTAAAATGCTCACCTCGTAGCAACGTTTGCCGACAAGGAACACTCGTAATAATACCAAGATTAGGCATCGTCATCTTGATGAACAAATTCACCAGTTTATGCCCAATGAAATGCTACTGTCGAGGCAGAAGCTAACGCTTCAGGGGTTCCAAAGTATTCTAGTAAGGTAGATCACGAGAATTCACATTGTGTTGTGACATTTAGGTTCCCAGCTGGTAACCTTACTTGCAACTTTCTTATCAATGTAAATCGTAAGCGAGTCGCGTAACAAACGTTTATCTTATTTCCGATACAATGCACGTGTGTATTTTCCCTCGAGTTGAAATATCGGAGGTTAAGTTTTTGACGTTTGACAACTCCCTCTACTACTGTCTCTGTCATATGTTGTGATCAGGGAACGATACTTTCTTTCTCCTATTAATAGAATAGAATATTCTCCCAGATAACAAAAGTGAACCTTCGCAATTCTCTCATTCCTTAATTTTCAGTTGCGCCAAATCTCTATCGATAGTGTAACTATTTTATACGCTTATATATATATATATCTTCAGAAAGGTTCTTTAAGAAGAGAATTGTGTAAATAAAAAAGTTCGCATAGCATTGGTATTTTTAACGATACAATAAGTTTTGAATTTTTACCTAACGTCGCGATCGTTATTTTCTTTCTTTTTCACTCGCTATCCTCTTCTATGTCCCAAAGTTACTCCATACCGTCGATCAAACTACTAAATATAGTTGAAATTATATCGTGTCTAGTGTCATTTTAATCAAAAGATGTTACAAACGAGTTAGCGAAGGACCCATAAAAAAATAATGCAAAATAAAGAGCTTTTGTAATTGGATTAGTAGCGGTTCACATCGATATACCCGATCCGGTATCGGATTACGCGACACGTTTACACTGCTCGGAAACCGAGTCGGCTCGTGCTTCTTGGCTCTTCGCGGGGTTGCCCCCCTTCGGTGGAAGGGGTCGGCGAAGGGACATAGAGCCGTGTCCTACGTCGGTCTTAGAATGGGACATTACTGTAGATGCGATATTAAGCATAAAGTACTTGCTTGCATATCAAAAGATATACAGTGAGCGTAAAAAGTATTCGAACGCCCTTTAAAAGAGAATAACTTTTTTATAATTGTACCAAACGACCTGATTTTTTATAATCAAGCATTACTTGTTAGCATTAGAAGCATCGGTTTATGAAATGTTATGTAAAAAAGATTTTCCCAAAATTATAAGGCGACCTACACGTGTGTTGGCACGCTCGGTCCGGCGCACCAACTGTCAACTGGCCGATTTAGCAAAGCTTAACGACACCTTAAACGACTCCTTGAACGCCTCCTCAACAAAGCTACGGACGCCATTTTTGCCAAGGAAAGTGTTGCTTCGTACGATCTCAGGAACCACCCATTTCCGGTTGTGATTTCATCGAAATCGATTAACATACACAAGAGCTACAAGCGGTTAAAAATGGTGAAAATCGTAGTTTTTCACGATTTTTGATCAGTTTCTGCTCAAAATCCACAGAATCGTACATCTTTCGATGCGCGTCGTTTTTTCCTGTGTCAACCGGTTTCAATGGAATTTTCAGCACGCGTATAACTAACATAGATCAACAAAACATGTATTTTAAATTTTCGTTAATGGCACAAAGATAAGAGTTTTCAATAATGCCTTTTTTATTTTTGCACGTAACCTTGTGAATTGTTATTTGTGGAAAATCTTTTGTGCATATCATTTCGGAAACCAATACTTCTAATCGATTATACAAAATCAGGTCGTGTTTTGTATAATTATAAAAAAGTTATTCTGTTTTAAAGGGCGTACGAATACTTATGGAAGTCGCTGCCAGTTCCTTGGCTCTAGAAATAAAGTCAAGCGGTGCTGAAGAATGGGAGACCAGATAATACAATGGTGGGGGTCGCGCAGCGTACGGCGGGGATGAAGTTTCCCGCATCTACGTTAGAGTATTTGTAGACGTTAGTTGACTGAACAATTAGAATCTATCGAAGAAATAGGACAAATAGGAATGTGAATATCGTGATGTTAAATTTGTTAAGAAAATTTGAATGAAACGTTGTGCTATTTCTATAAAAAATAGATATCTCTCATCAAAAAAATGTGGAGGCGGAGGAAAACAACAAGAAATACCAGCGTGCACAAACTTGGCTAGGTTCGAGTCCTGTCAGTTAGATCCTTGCATGTTAGATCCATGCAAGCCGGAACCTACGGTCGTGATCATCGGCGCAGGGATGGCTGGTCTTTCAGCAGCGCATCGATTGGTGCAATGCGGTCTTCAAAATTTAACGATTTTAGAAGCAACGGATAGGTATGCTTTATGCTTAGCACATATTCCACGAACAGTACAACAAACCTTTGTTCCTCGTTACCGGACAGCGGACCTTTATGAAAAATAAAAATTGTCTGCATCGATTGCAAGAAATAGAAATTAGATCGAACGTTGTATCTTCTCTCGATGATTCGAATAGAGGAGAAATCGTATATTAACTTCTTCAATTTGTAAAATTCTTCAACAATTTGGAATTTCACCTGCTCAATTTTGTTATCGAAATAAACATTTTCTACCCGAATTGTGCAACAAATTTCAGTGTAACAGAAATTTATTTTTACTCTTAATATGTTTAATTGTAGGTTGAAAATAATATAACGGTATATTTAAGTTCTTCTAATTTGTGTATTTGCGTACATAATCTGTATCTCGTAGGATCTGCCTGTTAATTGCATTTTCTCTTGCGAACTGGCCTCGTAGATTTTTGATTTTTAAACGAATTCGAGGATATCGACAATGAATATTTTTTCTAGACCAGGAGGACGAATTCATTCGTGTTGGTTGGGCGACGTGGTGGCGGAAATGGGAGCCACCTGGATCGAGGGTGGATGCGTAGCGAATCCCGTCTTCACTCTGGCTGCTCAAGAAGGTCTTCTGAAGCCACCTATCTTCAGGCCTGATTCGAGTCGTGGTCTTTTTTGCACGAGCGATGGTCGGGCTATCGATCTCCCTGTCAGCATCACGGCTTATCACACCTTTCGGCAAATCGAGCAACAGGCGGCAACCCTTTTCTCGCTAGGCTGTGGCCGCACCCACGGTACGTTGCTGAACTTCATGGGCGTCAGAATACAACAGGAGCTCCACAATTTCCCGGAGGAGCAACGGTACAGTTGCCCAGGTCAACTGCAAACTTTATCAGCAGTGATGTCAACGTAGCTCGGAAGCTCGGCTCGAGTTCAGCTTTAACGTCCAACGCGACTCGATTGCAATGTCTTCGTATTCGTTCTTTCTTATTCGCAGGATTTCGGCAAGTCAACCTAGTACACCCAGCAAGCAATTTGCTCTTACATTATTTGCAAGCAAATACCGACCCATCTGTTTCCGCAAAATTATTTTGATTCTGAATAAATTAAACAAAAATAAAATTTATTATATTACACCTTTAGTTATCGCTGAAAAAGTCACGTTACATCGTTGCGGAAGGTAGGTTGCTGGTAGGTCTAGCGTTGACTGGTTTCCATCATCCGAATCCTCGTGTTCCAGTGATCGGTACCGATAATTATAATCGAAAGATTCTACCGTATCAGGAATTAAACGGCCGAATACGATCCAAACTGTGTCGCATTCGATGCCGTTTTAATAAAAAAAAATGTCATAAACGTGTTGGCAAAGTTTCATAGAAAAATAGTTGAAAACGAAATATTTTGTTACTGGATTCTTACTAAAATTGACAAAACATAAACATTGTTCGATAATCATTTTGCATTCCTAAATCTTTGAAACTTTCTACACGATACCATCGCGTCTTCGTCCGATTACGATAAATTAGTTTTTTGTAAAATCTGCATGGAAACATTCAGGAATAACAATTATCTCCCGAGACCTTACGAAAGCTGTCGAGTTATGCACAGATTAAATATTAAGAGGACGGAGAGATATAAATTCAAGAATAGGTACACTTTATCGTACGTATAAGATATTATGAATGACACTTTCTTACCTCCGAGGGGTAATTAATTTCTTAATGGTTAAAGCGGATGGTTTAGGTCTTACTTAATTTTCCTTAAGATTCTCTACTTGCTTCAAGTAAAATTAGCTATTAATGATTCAGCATAATTCGGGTTTCACCTGTCAGGGACAGAAGCAAATACTAAAACTGAAATATATATATATATATAGGATGTCCCAAAAAGAAGAAATGTTTAGTTTTCGTATTAAAATAGTTCCGAGCGCAAAGGGTTAATAACTCGCCAACAAAGCTGCGGAAAATATTTTCGAAAAAGAAAAAGCGACTCGAAATTACCTCGAGAATCGTTTTTTTCAAGAAAATACAATATTTTTGGGACATCCTGTATATTTAAAACGTGGCGATCTTTAACCCCTTGCCTTACGATTTAAGTTACGAGAGCGCGTGCCGTAAACAACAACAAGGTCAGTCGCGCGTCGAGCCCTTTTCGGTTTGGCTGAGCGTTCGAAGTTGTGAAAATCGCACACGTCTTTTGATATGTAAATACATATTCAAGGTATAACTAATTTTAGTTTGCAAGATGTTTTTTGTTTCCAATCATTTTGACTGGTTCGTTACATAGTTCTATCGTAGTTTGTCGCGTGTAGCCCAAACGACATACGTATTATGTACCACGTCTCTCGCGCGTGTTCTTTACGTTTGGCTCGATCGACGTACCACGTCTCTCGCACGATATTGTAGGCGAAGGGGTTAAAGTAGCATACAACGAAGAACTTGAACGAGCATCGCTGAGAAACGAAGAATAAAAAAAGTGATATTGCAATTAGGTTTACGATCGTAATAATTTTCGCTACTCCAGCTGACACGTTGCATCACTGCGCTTTTAATGAAACGATATCGCTGTTTTTCTGCGATACCGTTGATGTTTCCGTATCTCCAGATATGATGCAGCCAGAGTGATGTATGGGATGACGAACTGTATGAGATGTCGTTGTGGCGATGATCTGTCTCTCGTTTCGGCTGATCAATTTGGCAGTTACATCGAGATCCCTGGTGGTAATGTCAGAGTGCCCCTTGGATACGTCGGGGTCTTAGCTCCTCTGCTACGGGATTTACCAAGTTGTTCCCTCAAGTTAGTTAGCGCCGATGCCAAATACTGATTACAGTTACAGTTACAGTAACTGTGTAAAAATTCTGTTCCTTCCATTTCCCTCTACACCCCCCTTTCAAGCATTCATCGACTGGACTACTACCGTGCTTTGCCTCGCGTGATTGCGGGGATACGACTAGCGATCGCGTGCAAAATCATTAACCGTGATATTATCACTGTGATCGCAGAATCACGATCACGGTCGTGATTTGGACTTCATTCGCGTCGTGATCGTGATTTTTTAATCTAGAGCGAATTTGCTCTATGTCATCATCTACTACTAAATGTATGAATTAGCTTGCATGAAAATATCTGCGCGTATAACGTAAATTTTAAATTTTCTTTTCGGTACCTTATTTCGGTATTTAAAAAAGAAAAACTTTAGTTCTTCCTCTCGATTTTGAAATCGTAATATCCATTTCATGTAATACGTGTTTCGAATTCGTTTCGATGTCCTCTAAATATGGTAAAAAAAGAAAATATGTATGCGTTCCTGTTTGTAAAACCCAAGGTGACCTCGATTTCGCAATGAAAACAAATTGTTTTCGAAATGTTGTTTTACTGGTATCTATTCTGCGCGCTATACCCTGCAACTCTTAGCGTAAACTTTTTTTGTCAGATGGCTGCAAGTGGGTGAAAAATCGTGCGTCGCGTTAGAGGGAACACTCTGTATACCTTGTCCAACGAGACGAGGCAGTAAAGTATCAGCGTGCGTCCTTTGCTGCCTACTCGAGAAGGTGAACGTCAACTCTGCCGCACTCGTACGGATATGTTTACGTTTGCTGCTTCGTCTCGTTGAACAAGGTATAGTCACGTGAATTGTGAAATTATCTCGTTATTTCTTGCAACAGGTATTGCAAGCCGGTGAGTTGCATACGGTGGGGTGCCATAAGTGACTCTTGTCCCCGTGCAGTGGTAAAGTGTTGCGACGGAGAAGAATTTCCCGCCGATTACATTATTGTCACAGTGTCCCTCGGCGTTTTGAAAAATCAGCACGACAAACTGTTCTGTCCGGCCTTACCAGCGGAGAAAGTCGATGCCATATGTAAAATGGGATACGGCTACGTAAACAAAATATTCCTGGAGTATGCCAGGCCGTTCTGGGTCTGGAAAGAAGGTGGCATCAAACTGGCTTGGTCAGCTGACGAACTCGCTGATAGATGCGACTGGGTGAAAGGTTCGACCACTTTCTTTTTTACCGCAACAATCACGCGACGAAGCGTAAAACACTCGTTGTCGGTAAATTTCCACTCGCGGTAGCTCGCTGTAGATTCGAACGCTATAGCTGGTATACATATAGTACTTCAAACGAAACAGGATATGCGTGTTAGACTTACAGCGAGCCACGAAAGTATTTGAGCGCACTTCAAAACAGTATCACTTTTCTATAATTCTACCAAACGACCTGACGTTTTGTAACCAATTGGAAGCATCGGTTTACCAAATGATCTGCAAAAAAGATTTTCCAAAAATTACAATTTAGAAGGACCTTTCGAAACTCGGTCGACGTTAAAATTCTCGGCCTCTGACTACAATAAATTTAAGGATTATCACACGTCGTTCGATTTCGCTGAAACTTTCACAATGCATATAATTGACACAGATCTACAAAACGTATTTTTTAAATTTTCGATATGAGCCCACACACACACACACACACATTAAAAAGTTGTAAAGTGCAACTTTTAGTATTTTCTATACAATTCCGACCAGTTGCAATTTTTAAAAAAATTTCTTTTCACAACACGTAGTAAACTAATTGCTCTAACTTTTCAGAAAAGTTCAAATCGTATAGCCAATATTAAAAAAGTTATCGTTTTTTTGAGAGCGTCCTAATATTAATGGGAGTCACTGAACAATATGCGGAAACATGTAAAATATATGCAAAAGATTTATTTGTTGTAATTTAAACTACAATACGTGACAATAGTTTTTTCTAAATTTTCACTTGTAAAATAGTGCCTCTTATCGGTGAAATCTTATTATTTGCAAGCTGACAAATGAGGTTGCGTTTTTTCACAAAATTCGCCTATCATTAAATTTGCAGTATATCGACCGGTTGCATACGTTGTTTCATCCACGAACATCTATAGACATCGTTGTCGTCAATATCTTACCGAATGTTTGTAATAGCTAACTTATAGAATTTGTCCAAATAATTTTTGCGAAGCGTCGACTCGTTTGGAATATCTTGATTTGCGTGCTTTTAAAGAAAATTCCTCTACAACTATCATAGCTTCGCACAAATCAATATAAAAGTATTTCGAACTGGTACCTCAACATTTTTTTTATGCACACCGGTATATCTAAATATTGTTTTATTTGCGATTTTCTATATAGGCATCGAATCTGCTTGTCGCATACAGCGAGTCACGAAAGTATTCGAAAGCTTTGAAATGAAAAGTTTGACGCTTCAAAAGTATGAGTCATATTACGAATTACAAAACATTTTTATTTCTATAATAACGTATAAGTATCATGATTATATAACACATGTTAAATTTAAAGTCTCTCCGATAACATAAACAATACTTATAAAACATTTTTTTGTAACATCGGCGAAATGTACGCGTACAAAAGTATTCGAACGACTAAACAACGGTATACATTTTAAACAAATTACAGCGTTTTAATATTTTGTCGGTCCACCGTGAGCACTTATTACGGCTTGCAAACGTCGTTGCATGCTGTCAACCAAATTTTCAGTAACATCTTTTTTATATCCAAAAACCTTTATCTTTATTCACATATTTTTTAGCGAAATTTAGTCTCCTCTGCTTATTAACTTTGCTGATAAACGGCTTCTTTCGAGGAATACGATCGTGAAAATCATTTTCACGAAGGACTCTTCGACAAAGTTCAGGATGCACTTGTATGTTAAAACTATTGGCGATCTCCTCTGTTTATTAACTTTGCTAATAAACGGCTTCTTTCGAGGAATACGATCATGAAAATTATTTTCACGAAGGATTCTTCGACAAAGTTCAGGATGCACTTGTATTTTAAAACTATTGGCGATCTCCTCTGCTTATTAACTTTGCTAATAAACGGCTTCTTTCGAGGAATACGACCATAAAAATCATTTTCACGAAGGATTCTTCGACAAAGTTCAGGATGCACTTGTTTTTTAAAACTATCGGTGACCAGTGTTGCAAGTTTTGGACCAGAAATCGTAGCGTCTTTTTTATTTCACATACAATCGTATTTTCATCTATCTTCGTTAATTTCTTGGGCCGGCCAGAACTGACTTTGTCCTGAAGGATTCCAGTGGTTTTTAACTTTTTCGCTATGCGATAAACGGTAGATTTACTTCTCCCTATAAACGATTGTATGTTAAATAATTTTAATAAATGCGTTTAAGTAATAATTTAAAAGTGTCCAGAATTAATTCCACTAGTGTAGCTATTGAAAACATTCGGGAAGATATCGATGACAATGATGTCTGTGTATATGTCCGTGGATGAAAGAACGGATTTAACCGGTCGATATACTGCGAATTCAATAGTAGGTAAACTTTGTGAAAATGAAAAAACGCAACTTCATTTGTTAGCTCGCAAACTAAATAACTATAATTCAGAAAAAATTATTGTCACGTATTGTAGTTTAAATTACAACAAATAAATCTTTTGCACATATTTGACATGTTTTCACATATTATATCTGCATAAAGATCCGCTGTCTATTAATTACTGATCTAATACGTTTCAGGAGTTTCGAATATCGAAGAGATGACGACTTCTCAGCACGTACTGTGCGCGTGGATTTGCGGCCGTGAGGCTGCTGATATGGAATTGTGCTCCGACGAAGAGGTCGTGGAGTCAATAACAAGAGTTCTTCGACAATTCACCGGTGACCCCACGTTGCCATATCCAGCTAATCTTCTCAGAAGCAAATGGTGCATGGATCAATACTTTGCCGGTGCATACAGCTACATGGGTCTAGAAAGTACTGTTGGCCATCAATGTGATCTAGCTAGTCCTTTGCCAGGTACTATTGCTAACAGGGTGTCTCTTCTAAATGTAACCACCTGAATATCTTGTTTATCTGTGACGAAACAACAAATGTTTCCAATGCAAGGTGAACGTTTAGCAAATGTTATGTTTTTCTTCGACATATTTTTCTTGCAAATGTATATTTCATTTAACTTGCGTAATCTAGTTGACATTACAACGGGCTGCTCTTTACTTCACCGGACTCAAAATTTCTGTCTTTTTCCTATAAATTATAATGTATTTGGCAATGTACGAAAGAAATTTTACGTTACGACCGAACACTTTTGCACAGTACCGTACATTAAAGTAAAACGAACTGTTATTTCAAAATTTACATCATTTTCAAATAATCCACGTCCTGAAAATTTTCTTTTCCTCAGGTACATGCGAGCCAATACCACCGATTCTTTTATTTGCCGGAGAAGCCACGATTCCGGGACACTATAGCACAGTTCACGGTGCACGTTTAAGTGGCATACGCGAAGCCGAGAGAATAATTCAATTAACGAAACGATTTGGAGGTCCACCGAAGAAAGTATCCGGATAAAAGCTGAATCAGTGAACAATTCAATAGAAGTGTGTAAAAAATGACAAGACTAGAACTGTATATATGAGCATGTCCGTAAAGTCATTCGTTTAAGAGTATACGTTAATTGTCCACGAATGTCACAACGTTTGCACAAACTGTGTATCATATGGCAATGAAATTTTTCGTACAGCATGTCGAACCGAGTATGAATTTTTGAATATGTACTTATTTTTTTCGATGTAGAAACTCTACAAATTTTTCATTGTCGCACGTTATCAGTTTTAATAAAAAAAGAATGATTTTTATTATATTCTGAAGATTTACCGGTGTATTTATTTTCCTACTGAGAAATTACAGTAAAACATTGATCTAAGAGAACGCGCGAGCCTTAGAGTATTGTACAAAATTTATCCTGGATCGGTATTTGATGTTTGATCGATGCTTTCTTCGATTCAACCCTAGTTTTAAAGTCGGTTTCGGAGAGAACTGGCTGAAAATATTTTCTCGATTAGTTTGAATAATTGTCTAAACAACTATTAATACATTTAGACATATATTTGCACTGGATTCCAATAATCAGGCATATTTTTTATAGATAAAAATGAAAACATCTATCATTCGCAGTAGGAAGCGAAGTTTATGGGCAAGTATCGAAGTAAATTTAATAGATAATTTATTTGATATGATCCATCCATGTTGACAATATAACGACGCAGATATTTTCAGAAACATTTTTAACAGTTAGGTATGTAGCATACAATTCACACATATATATATATATATATATATATGTGTGTGTATATTCGCTGTAATCTGCAAGTTTTGGCAAGAAATCAAATGAAATGTTCAAATAAACTTCCGCACATCGATATAACAGGCACGTACATACGGGTTACATTTTCATTTATTACTTTCCGTTGGTCCCGTTTAACAGCAAATCGTGTTACTTCATCGAGGAAACGTTCTTATTCTACACTGTTCAAAGTAATTGTTTTTCTTGCATAATTTATTTTAAACCACAATATCTACAAATCCAAACTGGCAACGTTTTCTGTTCAAAAATACAGTATATTCGATTGCCCCGATCATTTAACGTACTTGTACAAATACAACAGTGCATGATCATAACCAGTGCATACGAAGCGATTTACATGTGTTCGTTATAAGCATTTTTAAGAACGTTTACTCGTTCGATAGACCAAACCGCGCAAAGTAATTCTAGATCTATTTATTGTCCCAGTTGCAGCACTACTTTAGATCAAATATTCCGTAAATGTAATCGAAGCAGTACGATTCATTTGAACGAGCAAAAAATAGTACGTTCTTTCACATCGTTTATATTTATCATTTTTTATTGCCATGATGCACTTGTCCCTATCTAGTAAGCAGCCTGTGTATCTTAATCTTAAGTATTTATAGCAAAAGTGAACGTACAGACATCTCTAATCAAAACAGTCAAGTTTCTTTTCATTACTGTTTTTACAAATCAGCTTATCCAAATTTACATAGATGTCTAAAAAATACAAAATTTAAAACGTCTCTCTCGAGTAGATAAAATCATAAGTTAGTTTTACACAGTTAATACTTTCTCTTCTGAATTATAACATTTTATCGATCTTCCATATTTTATAATTGATGCTATTTCAAAAATCAATCTTTATCACGAAAATAATTCCGTTCAATATACTTTCTAAATATACGTTTATGTACATAGACTTTACAAAAATGTGAATTATAAAAGTAATAAATTAAAAATGTCGATATTAAAAATATCATTCTCCGAGTATTCCTAAACGTAAAACAAGTTACGATACTTACAAGACTGATAAATAATAAAATCTATAATAACTTTAACCGTTTGTATAATTCAAAATTATGGAACGTGTAAAGTGCAATTAGACTGCGAATTTTCTGCAATTCTTATCGAAAATACAGAAAAATAATCAACAAAATTTGTTTGTTTTCAATTTAATAGCCTTTTAACGAGCGATGCAAAATTTCATTTAATTTTTTTTCTTCGAATGTCGAAGTAGAAATTTATATATATATATAGCAACGCTTTAATAAAACTAATTAGAATAATAGCGAGTAAACGAAGATACGTTACATAAAAATAATTATCTATGTAATTATTTATACAAGACGCTGGGTTGAATTTAACTATTGGTAATAAATACAGTGAACCGGATTAATATTCGGGCGCTCTAAAAAAGACGACAACATTTTTAATATGGTACTATACGATTTGAAAAAATACTAAAACTTGCATTTTACAATTTTTTTATGTCGGCCTAAATTGAAAATTTTAAAAAATACGTTTTGTAGAACTGTGCGAATTAAGCATATTTTGAAAATTTCGTCAAAATTTGTCGACGTTGTAATGAGCTACAAACGATCAAAGATGGTAACAATGGCTGATTTCGACGAAACTTTCACAATGCGTATAATTCACACAGAACTACAAAACGTAATTTTTAAATTTTCAATATAGGCCCACAGATAGAAAAGTTGTAAAATCCAACTTTTAGTATTTTTTCTAAAATTCCGATCGATTGTAATTGTTGAAAAAATTTCTTTTCACATCCTGTAGTAAACTAATTGCTCTAACTTTCCCAAAAAGTTCAAATCGTATAGTAGAATATTACAAAAGTTATCGTCTGTTTTAGAGCGTCCGAACATTAATTAGGTTCACTGTACATTCGTAACAAATTTCACACTATCATATTTAATTGTTTAACCCTTAACACTCGAGTAGCGACTCAGGGTAGCCGCTAAAAATTTACATTATTGTGAATATGTTGGTATCTAATCAATTACTAATACTAACCATTTAAGTATTGTACGAGATATTATATCAATTTCATATTCATACAAAGAAAAAAATTAATATAAAATGAAATTATTCTATGTCGAAAGAAATGTTTAATTTTAGAGTTAAAATAGCTTCGAGTAGAAAGGGTTAATTTTGGGGACATGGGCTACCACTGTTTGGGGGCTTATCCGATTAACCGAAATTAACTCGAATACCAAAAATTTTTGAAAAATTTTTGAAAAATTTATTTTTTCTTAATTTCTTAATCTCTCTCTCTAAATTGTTTTTATTTTTAATTTCTTGACCACGAAGGGGTCCGTTTGACTGAACGGGACCCTGGGCTGCAGCCCCCAAAGCCCATGCCTAGATCCGCCGCTGAATATAGTTGCACGAGATGCACCGCTGCCTGTTATGCCACTCAAGGTGATCCAAGAAAGCGACGTTAGCCAAGAAAATTAGAATGTAGGGAAAAGTGGCACAAGGCGACACGTTGACACGAACTACATGTTCATTAAGTTGAACCCGGGATTCGAAGAACGATCTTTGGCTTGTTACGTTCACGTGACCTGTCTAACATATTTCCAAAATTAAACAGACACTTTTTTATCAACTTCCTTTATGAAGTTTTTGTAATACGAATATCTTTAAACAGCCTTATTAAATCCTTGGCTAATGCAACTAACGTAAACAATGAAATATTCAATTTACCTCCACACATTTCAGCACATGTTTCCTTTCTGAGCGTTATCCGCAAATAAACAAACAATCTCGAATAATAATTTTCTATATCGATTGTCGCGTATAACAATTTGTCAATTCTCATTCATCCAATTTGATTGTCATGATTCTTTAAAGAATATTCGTATTATCAAATTTGTCAAGCAATTATTCGTGTTTAACCCTCGGATGGCGAGAGTTGGGTCCGTTTTGACCCAAAGTTATAGACGTCTCATCTACATGAAATTTTTCCAGCAGTTTCCAACCTTATTCTCGAAGAAGTGGATTGAAAAATAGGTAGAGGAGAATTTCTCCACGAAGGTTAATGTCAACAAATAATATTCTTTTAGACAACTACAGTAATGTCTCGATCGACGCATTAGTCTCTGGGGGATTGGTTCGCATTTATCCCAGAAGGGTAGCTATTTTTTAAGCATCAAAGGCCGAGTCGAACGTAGAGGACAACGCGTATAAAAAGAGACCGCGCGAGGCCGAAGCGAGGCCTGCAACTCTTCGTGTCTCTTTCTTTCCCGTACGCTGTCCTTCCTTGCGCCCGAAACGTTCGTCCATTACACAAGTAAATATCATCGGAATTATATCATATTTGGTATAATTTTGCATTAGAAAAATGCCACGAATATGTTGGTGAAAGTTTCATAAAAAAATAAGTTATAATAAAAGATATATTATTTTGCTATTACATTGTAACGACGCACGGGCCTTTGAATTGTGCCGACGACTGCGACTTTCCGCGTCGCATTAGTAGTGGTTCACACCGATATACCCGACCGAGATCAGATTACACAGTGGAGGGGATACGTTTTTTGCGTTTATCGCCTACCGCCTTCTTGCGTCGATCGAGACATTACTGTATATTCTATTCGATAACGCTTCTTTTCCCAGGTGATAAATAATTGTTATTTGCACTGTTCGTTCGCGTATAACTTATGAATAGACTGCGGATCTTTATGCATTTATGGCTTCTGAAAATTTTCAGATTATGCCAGAATATATCCTTCGACAGAATTTAGTCAAATTTTGATATATTTCCGATCTGCAAAGGCTACTACCGCTGAAAATGATATTTTCTTTGGTCCCCCCTTCTTAAAAATTATCTCGAAAAATTGCGAATTGCATAAACATCTGCTGCCTGGTACACAGTGTCTATTTATGAAATTCGTCAGACAGGTCCTCGCTTCTCAATCATCCACTCGTTCTTTCGAGATCACTAAAATACGGAACAACTACGTATAAGCTATGATTGATTGCAGGCTACTGGAGTTAAAGATCTGCAACCTCGAGCTATCTGAGCCCGCCATCACTTAGAAACTGATTGCTCTTCGAGGACTTCGTCGGCTCTGCGCTTTATTTCCTGCCAGGAACTTTGAATGTCCTTACTTTCGCTGTATCGCGAGCAAATTGCAAACCGCAGGAAGTACGTGTCGTTTATCTTGGATGGCACTAGATGGATGTTTCCTGCTCCGTTGATTTTCTTCAGCAAAGTCTCGTTTACGTCATTCGAGCCCTGCAGACAATTTTATGGGTCGTTAAAATTCAAGAGAAATTTAAATACCGTTCTTGACAAAGATTATTCGATCAAACTACTCAAGTCTAATCGTTAGACAGCGGATTTTTATGCAAAATAAAATTTTTTAACCGATATTGTAACCAAAGGTTGGCATTATTTGGCGAAACGAATATTTCAAATACCATTAAATATTTTAGATTTTGTTATCCTTACAGAAAATTGTATTTTAAATAAGACATACAATTTCGAAAATAAAATATTTCTATTTCAACAATTTGATACAGAAAATGAAATATTTATATTTCAACAATCTGAAATACGAAATAAAATATTTTACTTTTTGCATTGTTATAATACTCTGAGAAACCACGTAAACATACAGTGTATCTTATTGTTAAGAAACGATTTACACTCATAAATCTATTGAATTCCAACCACTATTTTCAGCAATAATATTTATAACTCTTTCCACTCGAAGCTATTTCAACTGGAAAATTAAACTATCATTTCGATTTAGAATATTTCCATTCCCCACAATTTTTTAAACTTTATGTATATGAAATTGGTATAAATACCTCGTACGATATCTAAATTTTTAGTAATTGGTTGACACCGATATATTGAATAATCTAAACAATATTTTGAATAATTAATTTTCGAGTTAAAATAGCTCCGAGCGCAAAGGGTTAAAATTAGGATTCAATTTTCTGAACGACTGCGTCTATTTCAGCGTTTAAGAAAATAAAAGTTATGATTTTCATAATTATTGGCATAATTTACCTTTAATCTGAAGCAAACTAAACCCAGTACAACATCGGCTATAACTTCGAAACGAGAATCTGAAAGGACCAGACCTTCGAATTCATGAGCTTGAGCAACATGATTTCTGATATATTGTTGGAGATTCTCCACACCATATATCCTCAAAACGAACCACAGTTTCAGCGCTCTAAACCGGCGTCCTAGTGGAATTTGCCAATGCTGCAATAAATTACAAAAAATATAATTAATAACTTTTCTACTTATTCTTCTTCTAATTTTGCTGTTTTTACCGAACATATGAAATATACAGTAATACATCTAACAGTCTCCTCTAGCTGTGATTGTACGAGAAATGTTATTATAACTTTAAATCTCATTACTAAACAGCTCTAAGTGAAATACTTCTAGGTGAAATACTTCTAGGTGAAATATTGTATGTGGATTGTACTACGCAAAGTGTGTACATCTAATCAGCGCATCGATAGGAAGAGCGTTAAGTACTCGCCTTAATCAATGCGCGTTTAGACGTGAACGCTATGGATGTTACTCGCGTGTTATGCTTCGTTCTTCTTATTCTGTAATGTATGCGTTGTTGTTCAGATTGCAATATAATTACATTTAGTTAATACATTGCGTATTGTCCAATTTATATGAATAAACCTGAAACCTAAACTGTCGAAAAATTGCGGGAATTGAACTGAGAGCACAGGTGTTGGAAACACGAAGAAAACATGAACGATGAAAACTTCAAAAGAATAAGTAGGCGCAAAGATGCAAGTCATTTTCGATTCACTCGTAGTCATCCAATGCGCAACGTTTGACGAATGCGCCACAGGTTGGCCACCCCTGGTTTAAATGATAGATTTCTCAGTGTAATTACAGCTAAAGAAAATCATTTTAGTGGCCTGTTTTGAGGGAAACACTCTGCATAGTAAATATTACACTGCCCTTTTCGAAAACGTAATTAGTTACATCGAAAATAGCAAGCAAAATTACCCTGTAATCAGGAGCAGATCCTTGCATATCATGTTTCAGGTACAGGGGATCAACGTTGAAGGCGTTGATTACGTAAGTCGGATCTTTCAACCACATCGTTGAGCAATCGAAGTTAACCAGCATCCACTTGTGCGGATTGAAGTTGAAGGAGTCAGCTAACTCGATACCGTTCATTAAGTATCGAAATTCGGGACAAATGAAAGCGGAGCCTGAAGAAAAGAAAGATTTAAGTACGAACGTGTAGTCGAGGAGAATTCGTAAAAAAAAAATTAGTGAAACTCGATTACTTCACCAGCATAAGCCGCGTCGACGTGTAACCAGACGTTCTCGCGATTCGCAACGACACCCATTTCGTCGAGACGATCAAACGCGCACGAACAAGTTGTTCCTAGAGTCGCGACAGCCTGTAAAATCGAAATATTTAATTAAATCGAACACATAATGGAAAAAGCAGAAAACAAAAAGCAGAATTATTGAGATATAAGCTGTTAAAGTTTTTGTCGATAAGTTTTTAACGATAAGATTTTAACGATAAGTTAACTAAAATTGAACTACGAACTTACGTAAAATGGGATTAGTCCCTGCTCTTTGTCCTTTCGGATGGCTTCTGCGAGCGTGTCGCCACGAAGCTTGTATTTTGAGTCTACATCTAGCAGTCGGAACTTCACTCCTCCAAGAAGTCCGGCTCGTTCTACGGAACTATGAGCTTGACCTGAATATTAAAGAAATCATAAATGAATCTTCCTACGCGAATGATAATTTTCGTAATTTTTAAACTATTTAGTGTTTAGTGGTATAGTAAAACCTTGATCTAAGAAAAACCTTCGGGACCGTGCTGTTTCTTAGATCCTGTGGTTCTATCTCTTTATGCGTATCAGAAGTTTAGACGCATATGTATATATATATATATATATATATATATATATAATATAATAACCGGTTATTATACACAATCACCAGTTTATTACATTTACGAGTAACATACTCGTATACGTGTATCTCCATTCGGTATATTCCAAAGGCCTGTGTTCTCATTTACGGAAAACGAATCCTCGAAAACCGACTGAGCCGGCGAATTTCTCCCGAAGAAAGCATCACGCATTTAAAAAGAAAGGCGTAACATTCATATTTGTTAGACTTTGTTTAAAATCTTCATGACGAGCGTGACTCGTTAAAATACGGCAAGGGTCAACGCGATCACATTATTATTGGATGATTGCAAACGTCTGTGACTCATTTTCGAAGATCTGAAGACTTTATTTCTCCCTTGACAGTTCTAACATTTTTGCATTGTTCGGTGGTCTGATGCTCGTATCGATTCATTATTCTAAATCCCTCGTGGGAAATAGCAGAGCCCGCAAGTCTCGATAATAGCTCCATTCAACTTTCAATTCCTAAAGAATAACGGAGGACTGCGATCGCTCTCCGAAGGATGATTATCGATTATCCGTTAATGTGAATTTTCGATAAAGAAAAATCTCGGTCGCATGGGACGACAGATTTCTTCCGGCTTCTTATTCTGACGACGCCGACGCACAGTGAAACGAGTAAGGAAAATAACTGGACGCGCCAATCAAATTATCTTCGTTGGCTTTTGTTTTTATGGAAAATTGTTTTGGATGAAACTGCATTATTGCAAGTGGTTCATCCGACAATGGCAGAGAATTTTCTTTCAATATGATTTGTTGTAAGATTTCAAGATCGTTCGTATATTATTTTTTAAACAATAGCGGCGTCACGGTGGAACCCGGAAGAAAAATAATTGGACCTGTTCGTTATCTCTGTCATTTTTTATTCGATATATAATATAAATATAGAATATATAGATAAAAATTTGTAAACATTATAAGAATTTATTTAAAAAATTGTTAAATATAGTTAATATCGCGCGTGTATTGTTCTTAATATTCTTCTCTTTAAGTAAAGTAAGTTGCGAGGAAATAAATACAGATTTCGTATTATCAACGTCTACATTAAAATTTAACTTCTGCTAAATTATAATTGACAAAATGGTTAACAATATATATATATATTGAAAATAATCAGAGAAAAGTAAAAGCGAACGAGTGTGATAAAATAAAATATATATTACATTGCGATTTCTCAACAGACTATTGCACTTTGCCGTAATCTTGGAACAAGGCATGCTATCTGAAGCCGAGTCGTCTATGTATAAGTACACGTATACTCGTACGGTCTACGATAAAGGTGTATTATAAAGAGATTTATGAATTTAGTGCGGGTTTTTACGATTCTAGCGGCGCGGTGGACGAGATGGTAAGTTATTGAAGGAAATGGTGAGACCCTTTTGTGCATCGGTAACTTTCTACGATTCGACGTGGCCGTTCGAGAGAAATGGTAATAACAGGAGAGTTCGGACTACCGAAGAGAGCGAGCTTGGATGGCGCGAGGGTGGTCGGGTTGGAATAACTCGAGTGGTTATTACGCGTTGCCATGGTGACAAAGTGCTGGCTGATGAAGTGCTGCAACCTCGTACTCGCCCTGTCACTCCACCCCCGGCCCCGGTTCGCGTACCTTTGTCAAATGTTAAAGAGCACCGCACAACGTCATCGTTAATCTTGTTTACGGAGAATCACGGTTGGGCACGTGCTCGAGTTTCTAGTCGAGTTAATCATTTCGAAAATAAACTAAACTAACAATGTAGTGGAACATAGTTAAGGGTATATTCGAGATTACGAAAACAATAAAGATACTTCGTTTTAGTAATTTACAGTCATAGGATCTTTCTACAAAATAATAATTTGTTACATCTGTTGCAACGAAAAAGAAAAGAATTAGAAAATTTGTTTCCTTTTGTAATAAAATTAAATTCTTAAACAGTTTTTTCTTGTCGCGTTATACGTGACAGACATTTCGAAACAAAATTTTATTTGAAATAACTATTTGAAATAATTTATTTCGCAAAATTTCTTTAAACCTATTTGAAATAATGGGAATATTAAACATTGTATTATGTCGTTATCTTTTTTTCCATCTTTGTCAGAAGAAGTAATCTTGATTTAATGTCTACTGTCTACTGTCTACTGTCTACTGTATCTTGATTCAACGTATAAACGCACAGATTTATAGTGTGTACGCTAATAGAATTTTACTTACAGGAACCATAAGCGACTAGTTTTCCCACAATTTCATTGTCAGTCCAATCGGGATGATGTTCCTTGATCTGCCTGATTTTCCTAGCCTTGGCACCGAGAAGTGCAACCAGAGTGGCTTCGCTCGCAGTTCCCTTTGAATAGAAATGAATTCGCAAATAACATTTGTGTGTGTAACAATACATCGAGTTTATCGTCAGAGCTGCGGTAAAGAAAACGTGCGTCCCCATACCACAAAAATACAAACTTTTTATCATTTATTCATCATAAAAAACTTAAAAACCACAAACAATGTTAACTTTCACCAACAATGGAAATTAAAAAGAAAGTAATAGATATCGGCTCCATCGGCACCCCCTTTGCATTTTACCCAAACGAATGATTTTACCCTTGCGTAATAGTTCAGAGCGTATAAAGTACGCCAAACCGAAGTCTAAATGAACTTGAAAAACTTTTTGCTTTTATTTTGACCACGCGGCATATCAAAAATGAGAATCGATTTCCTCGGTTTTTGAATCGTTAAGGGTCGAAAACATCCATCGACGCCATCAAAACGTTTTCATGCGGCATTGTTATCGAACAATGCGCACAAACAAAGCATATATCTATATCGAGTCCATTCCACTCTATTTACAACGCGCTAACATGCCAATACGCTTTAGCGAAAAAATACACTCTCCTATAATCTATATAGAATTAAACAGAGTCTAGACACTTTTTTTATTTTCATGTTTTAATTGGAAATAACGTCACGAATGTTTCTACGAGTTTATCAAGAACTGTGTGGAAAAGTAATGGTTAAACCGCGCATTGTATGCATTTGTGATAAAAATAAATAAATCCAATGCAAAACTGTAAAAATTATTTTAAACAATTTAAAAATACCGTTACATCATCGCGAACTCGTTAAGATTATTAAATGTGATACGAATATTTATACATCTCCTGCGTTTTGCAATTGGAGAAACATTTTTTATTTTGCATACAAAACGGCAGTCTGGTAATTATCGATTTTCATGGATGTTTAAAACAGTATTACCTGAATAACACCGCCTCCTTTACCGCCACTGCAAGCCAAAAATTCTTTAGGCAGATCTAACATTTTGCCCAACCAGTCCAACATAATTACTTCTAGTTCGGTGCATGCAGGGCTCGCCATCTGTAAGTAAATATTAAGTAACCTCATAATTAATTTAGAGTCTCGCAACGCTAACTATACCGAGCATAAAATGTACCGATCGTCCATTATAGGAGATGGCACGAATTTCGACGGTAGGACTTTCAGGACTTGTAAAATATCGTTACATAAAGAAGAATTAACAATAAGTCCTATGCAACGACTATGGTAAGTATACAAAATAACTGTGCGAAACAACATGTTTATGTTTATGTCGTGGTGCGAGAATAAGACGTTGCGTACGATAAAATTTCATAACAAAACATTTTAATCCTGAATCGATTAAACGAAAATAAAATTCATTATATTACACCTTTAGTTATTGCTGCAAGAAAAAAAAATGTCAAATGAAGTAAGCATTTTAAAATGAGATTGTAAAACCAATCATTTCGAATACCAGTACTGGTATTAATATGTTAGAATCGTTAACGAGGCAAATTAATTTATATTTGGCTTCTGTAGTCTGCGTGACGATCCGCGGTCTAATTATGACATAAAAACTGTGAAATGGTCATTCGACCAGTCACGGTACGGTTAATAATTTAATTTCCAATTAAAGTTGAAAATAGATTTTTACACAAATTATGACAACATAAGCCGCTTGGAATAAATGGAAGGTTATCGGATCGAAAGTAATTTAACGTACGGCGCGTGGAGTGTCGGTGAATGGTACGTCTTAAAATAGAAATGTACTTCGTTAATTCGTGTTACCGATTCTTACCCACGTGAATCCAATACAAGCGATAGCGCCACTCAGCATGTCAGCAACAATTGCTGGATACGATTGAGCTGTGGGAAAGTATGCGTGAAATTTCGGACTGTGCCAATGTGTCACCTAAAATGAAACAGTGTTATTTTAATATACGCCCCCGTTCCTTTTCTTTGTCATCGCGATATTGTAAGCAGTCGTTCTATCGTACATACAATCAAAGTCGCCAGATTAACAATAAGACTTGTATCCCCACTCTACCTTCCCCTTCTACATCTTTGTCGTGCATGTGTCACAATGTCACGTGACTAATCCGGTAGTCGCAGAGAGAGAGAGGGCAACCTTTTCCCCTCGATTCGAGTCAATTCCGAGTTCAATGAGTTTCATAAAAAATGTAAAGAAAATGTTATCGATTAGCAATAAAAATAAGGGGGCGAGTAGGTAGTGTGTCCAGTGTGCATGTATCGTATGAAAATCAATTATCGTACTGTTGTTTAAGTATACAATGCATGAAAATTATTGTCTTCCGTCTAGTAAATTGTGCACGCAAATGATTTTTTTTTACTGCAAGGATGGACTAAATTGTGTATGAGAATTATTGCTTTTGTTGTAAACGACATATATGCGTTAAGTAAAAACAAAGCGGGATGAACGTGTGGATATGTGTGTTAAGAATGAGAAAGAAACAACGAGCGAGAGACAAAAATGTATGAAGCGAATTTGATTGTGCGAAGTAAAGAAATGAGTGTGCACGACGGAGCATTTTAGAAATATGTGTCATCGATTGGACGTTTGTCCGTTGATACCATTATATGTACAATGTATTATGTTATGTTAAATACACGGCTGTTTATTTAACTTTTATAATTCCATCCACTGCCTGAATAAATTCCCCTCGTCTGGCGACTCTGCATATAATAATCAGACTGCGGATTTTTATGGAAAATAAAAGTTTTCTGCATCGAATACAAGGCTGTGAAGCCAAATAAAAACTTTGTTTCACATTTTAACAATTTCAGTAAGTTAACGACGATATATCGATACTACTAAATTCCTTTCATCTTTCGATATACATATCGTTTCATGTTTCACCTACTCCCTTTTGTCGTAAACGCATAAAATCCGCAGTCTAATAATGACCGATTCGCTTAACTTATCATGTTCCGAAGTTATATGATAAATTGATTAATTTGTGTACAATTTTTGCGCGATGTAGCAATAAAATCAACTTCGAACATTCGGAAAGAATTTTCCTATTAATCGTACGTTCCGGTACAATGTGTTTGTGAGTTAGCTTTAATTAGAATACGCGTACTTACACCTGGCATTATTATTCTTTCGATGTCCGCCATAATATCTTTCCAACTTTCTGGAGTTTGCGGAGCCTCTGATGGCAAGAGAGGCTTCATGTATCCAGGTTCTACCGTTGGCAACACTCTCCTACGGATTACACTTCGTAATTAACGTTTATACCGATATGCGAACGAAATTTTTCAGTTTTGTATAACTAGTTTTATGTTTAATATTCATTTACAATATTTCATTATTCATTCATTAACACTAAACTTACTTAACTTTACAAGTACACGTTGCCTTATAAAAGTAACAATATTAAATTTATTTGAACTTTAAAAACTTTAAAATTCGATTTACGTTTTGTTCTATGTATTCTATTTCTTCTTTTTTAACTTTTCAATCTTGCAAAATGAATGTAAATAATTCTAAATTAAAATAAATAGATTTGTAATTATTAGACATTGACGCGAAATAAGAACAAAAATAAGGACAGTCGAGCGACCGACATCAAAGGTTCCGCCCGGAGTGTCGTCTCTCGTTATATCCCTACTCTTTGACATCGTTACAGCGAATTAAAGAAGTGTATTATAGTCAATATTATTGAACACTTCGATACACAGATCTGCATATGCGCGAAGGTCGATAAAACAGGATACATAAAGATAAAAGAAACAAAAAAATATACCTGTCCCTGATATTCTCCAAATAGTTAGTGATGTATTCTGTCATTTCCTTGGCAAAATCCTTGAAACTCTCTGGATCCATTTTGCCTTCCCTACAATGATCGAACATTCTATTAATTAACATTCAAATATCCTTGCACGGTTACGCGATATAATCGTTTATACAAGCATGCATTTAAAATGAAAATGTAGTCGCTTATCTTCAATCTAGGAAATTATTGTGCAATTATCGGTAGATAAGACTGCCGCGGACGAAGCGAAACACTGTATTCGCTAACATACATGATCAAGATTTAATTTAGTAAACAAAGAAAATTACATAAAAATAAACATTTTTTCATTCTTCAAAAATTGCAATAATAATTCGTATCGCAAAAGTAGCAAAGTACTAAACATACAAAATAAATTGTTTATCAATGGTAAACCAAACATTCTAGTTTACTTTCCTGTCGCTTCGGTGTAGCTCGGAATGACAATGAGTTTCATTCGTCCAGGTTAAATCGTTGCGAAGGATTCGAACAAGATCATAACTCGATGCCTACTTCGACGAACGCGGGAATCACATTCGACGATTGTTAATTACCTCGGTTTTATAGATGTTCGTACTAATAATATTTGTAAAAATGTTGTATCGATAAAGATTCCTTATAAATTACTTTAACAAGTGACAGAAAATTTTTAAAAAACACTATTTCAATTTGAACAAATCATTATCTGGTTGAAAAGACACACACACACACACACGCGCACGCACGCACATTAAAAAAAAATAAAATGATAATACAATAATAAAAGAATTTAATTAGTATAGCGAAACATTAAAACACTCTTCAATGCTCCAATTTAAATGACAATAGAGTTTGTCAAAAAGATCGTTTCCTATACTTGTCGATCGATCGGACTGATAAGAAACAGCATTTTCGTCCGTTAGCGTCGTGTTTAGTCGTTTTTGAAATTAGAATGCATTAGAATTTTTTCAAATATTCTGCTAGACTGCGGATTTTTGTGCAGAATAAAAATTGTACAAATCAATTGTGTAGAACAGAAGATAGATAAATATATATTTATTCGCGCAATAATTTTAACGAACGATATAGCAATATCTAGACAGCGGCTCTTCGTGCAAAATAAAAATTTTCTATCTCTAACGCAACAAACTGATGCGACATAAAAATTTGTTTTCTTTCTTCATATTTATTTTCTTTCTCAATATTTATTTTTCTCCTTAATATTTCTTTTCTTTTCTTCATATTTATTTTCTTTCTCAATATATATTTTCTTTCTTCGTATTTATTTTCATTCTTTATATTTATTTTCTTTCTTCGCATTTATTTTCATTCTTTATATTTATTTTCATTCTTCGTATTTATTTTCATTCTTTATATTTATTTTCTTTCCTCAACTTTATTTTCTTTCTTCGATCCTTCTACTTTTTTCTCTGTTTTAAATTACACGTATTAATTTATGCATAAATGCATAAAATCCGTTGTCTAGTAACATCTCTAAATTATTCTAATACATATCCTTTCAGTCTTGTGTTTCATCTACTTATTTTTGTCACGAATCCGTAAAATCCGTAGTCTAATAATAAATTATACGGAACAAAGTTAGTGTATGGTAACTTACACAAAAACACGAACAAAATAATCACGAATTTTTCAAATCGACGCGTATCTTTCCTCGAGCGTCGCGTCGCGTTCGAATCTGACCGACAGCGTTCTACACGTATCTATGCTGGAATAATTGGCAAGACTATTTAGTTCTCTCGATGCGAGTCTTGAGAATCGAGGTAGGAGGCGGCGACATGTGTCTCTTTGTTGGACCGGTAGAAAGAGAGGGAATAAACTGATCTGTACGCAATGCTCTACACTGTAGATTCTACGGTTTCTATCGTGAATGGAGATAAGTCGACTCGTCAAGGAATAATGACCATGACTCATTTTTGTGAAGCTGGTTTCGTACCGCTCCTTTCCCCTTGGCGATTTCTCACAGACAAGGTTGTCCAGTGACAAGCGCACAGAATTCGATCGCATTAACTGGTCGTCTGGTTTAGATCTCTGTTAAACCATATTCCGAAGAATCTCTTCGAGTCGTTACGGCTAGAAGTGGCGTGATCTGCTACTTTTCGATCACTCGTGATTCGATCACGTTCGTTCCCAATTACGGTGATTTTTCACAGGGATTCGTGATTTTCGTGATCGCTTCTGATCGGCGGAGAGTATAACTGTTTTGTGCAATATAAAAATTGTCTGCATCGATCGCAAGAAATAGAAACTGAGTCGAATGTTATTTCTTCCCTTAATGATTTTAATAGAGGAGAAATCTTGTACCGGCCTTCGATTTTTAAAATTTTTCAACAATTTTGAATTTCATCTTCTCAATTTTGCTATAAACGCATAAAGATCCGCAGTCTAGCGAAAACAAACTTATACCATGCTAAAATTATCCCAATCTACGATATTACGCAAAACGGAAAAACGGATTTATCCTCAAACGTCACAGAAAGCATGAAAACTGTTGGGATTCCCTTGAGTACGAGTTTGACGTCAACAGGTTCTCGGAGGCTGGAATACGTCAGAATCACCTGGTAGAATACATTAACCAACTCATTGTCAGTTCAATGATCTGTGAATGCAGCCGTGAATGTGTGCAACTTTCACATGTGTATAATTTATTTGTTGTTTTAGCAAATGACGTCTTCGGGGAAATATCAGATTGCGTCAATGGGAAGAAGTTATTCCCGCTTCTTACACACGGTTAGAAATTCTAAAATGATACGTTGTAAACATTTTTCCTACAATTATATCTTACATTCTTCGTATCATCTTCTCTTTCCGTCAACCAGTGGTGGGCAAAAAACATTTCAAAAAATATTCGAATGACAAATAAATTTATCAACTTGTACTTCATTTATTTTTTTGTCGAACGCGAAATGTATTATCGCGTCATTACCGAACAGCGGATTTTACGCATTTATGACAAAAATGAGCAGATGTAATTTGAAACGGTAAAAAGTTTAGCAGAATTTAAAAATACTGTTACAATTAGACTGCGGATCTTTATGCGATCATGGCTTTTGAAAATTTTCAAAAAATTCTAGGATATAAAATACGACAGAATTTAATACGATTTTAATTTATTTCAGATCTAAAGAGGCTACTGTTACGGCAAATGAGATTTTATATCTCAGTTACGATATTAAGATATCGCTGTCGCAGTTATAATATTTTCAGCCTATGGAACGTATTGAGAAAGAAAATAAATTTCTATTTCACTGCACTTTGTTACGATTCAGATAAACAATTATCCGCTATCTATATGTATAGTCATTACAAAAGACGATATGGACTCGTATCGGATACATAAATCATAGAATAAATACTATTTAACGCTAAACTTAATCGTTATTTTACAATTATTGAAATAATAAATATTAAATATTATTTTATAAGAATCGATTGTATAAATATCTTTGGTGGAGCACGTATCACGATAGAAGCCTTTTAGATATAGGAAAGTGTATATCGTTAATCGCGATATTGTAAACCGACCTGATGCGCATAAGTACAATATGCGAGTTTCAGTAATACGACTGTTTATCACGAAACACCATTTATCTTTTTATCTTGGGCTATTAACGTTTGCAAGCTATGAGTTTTTCCATACGAACAACATTCGCCGTATCGCGATAGCATTTACCAAGTCGCTAAGCAAATTCTGTGATTATCTTCGTACATTTTTGGTTTGCGTATTTATATACGAAAAGTTCTGGCTTGTAACGATCAACGGTGATGTAACATCGCTCGTACACTATCGTACAGGAAGTTTAATAAAACTATTCGAATGGATTCTCAAGTTCTTGCATAGCATCGGGTTAAATAACGCGTATAATCGATTAGAAATGGTAACGTAACAAGCATACCACGATATACGGTGTGGCATTTTTTACTTTTATCTTATCCGTGATTGCTCTCGATTGAAAATGTTTATACAGGTTTAAATTATTATACGATAATTTACAGACATCGAAGTTCTTCGGATATTTGGTGTAAAGGTTATTTCAAGAACTTTCGTGTCCTACAGGTATACAGAGTGTCCCATTTAAATCGATCAACTCGAACATCTCCTGTGTATCGTTTCAAAGATAATTTTACTTAAAAAGTCTGCTTTATCGTGATATTAAAAGGATTTGTTTGTCTTCCAGACTATATTTTGCACGGCCAAGAAGAACGCGAATGGACCTTTTTTCTAACATTACCAGCCATTTCGTAATATGTACCTTCGTATAATTTGGTTTATATCGACCATGAGCGTTTGTCTTTTCCTACGATCGGAACAAGCCATAGGCGTAATGTTCTTACACAAGAATGAAGTTCTTGTTTCTTTTCAGAAGTTACTCAACAATTTCTAATTATTCTTGATTTACTTGACTTCTGGCACCTTATAAAAAATCAACAAAAGTCTCTAAAACATTATACCGCATTTTACGTTAAATATATCGTCGCGTTATTAAACGTCTCAATAATAATTTATTAATGGTATCAATATACTGTTACGTTGAAATAAGTTTATTTGTAATTCTCAATTTTCTAACAAATAGCATTTATAACAATGTATACGTAAAAATTTCTTCCTAGAATAATTTCATTTTATACACTGAAATTTTTCGTTTTTGATTAGTAGACAACTTGATCTTTATGCAAAATAAACATTTTCTATTCGAATCCCAATAATCTGGAATGAAATAGAAATTTATTTTCTGTCTTAATATGTTTAATAGATTGAAAATAACATATCGGTATTTTTAAATTCTTCCTATATCGATCGAACGCTTTGCACGGTAATTACCGGTGAATCAATATTACGTAGGATTCTAATTTTTCTTGAAAATTTTCATTTTTATAGGATATTGTACAAAGTGTCGACTACTCTGCGCTTTCCCCGAAAATGGGGCAAGAGCGCGATTAGAGTTAAAAATGCGTTCAAACCTTGTTTCGTGTACAACGGGGCAAGAGCAGAATTATTAACAAGCTGCTATAAAATGTCGAATAGTTCGTATTAACTTATTGTACCTTAATAAATACAAGATAGAAAAATTTCGCTGATATTATAATAAAAATAACCAATTTATGCACTTGCCCCGTTTACGAACTTACCCCACTCCGCCTTATGCAGAATTGGCAACGCGCGGAATTTGAAAAATTAATTGCAACGCGTCCTATTTATGTCTAAAATTGAGACGCGTAGAAATTTCAGCGCATCAAATTTTACAACGCAAAGAGTATCCATAAAATAAAGAATACCCGCTTTCGAAACGCCGAATTTGAGAAATTAATTGTAACGCTACATAATTACTTCGCGTCGCATTTACGTTTGAATTTAATACGCGTAGAAGTTTCAAGATTTTGCAATACGTTGAATTGAATTTCGGCGCGTCGATAACGCGTCGTTTGGAAACGAGGAATTGGAACGTGCCGAATTTCAATCGATGAACAGCTTTTGCTTGTACAAGTTAACAGTCCCGTTCGAGTTTTATCGAGAACGCGAGAAACCTACCGTGATTCGATGTCTGGTGTGAACGGCGTGACTGCTTGACAGTTGGTATCCACGTGGATCGGTCTGGCGGGATGCGACGCGTCAAGGAAAATCCACGATCGTGCTCGTACGGTCCGCGATCCCCGAGTGTCAGTGCAATTTCCCGGCCTCTGTCTACGTCGCGGTGCTTTATGTACCGCCCCACTCTCGAACCCGATGCTCGGCACTTGTCGGCTCCTCCGAATGGACCCTTTCGACCAATCGTGATTACGACTTGCGCAGGTAGAGATCCGCTCCCTTCGTCCCTGAATCGTAGCTTCGATTTATCTCATCGCCGTGTCGGAGATCGATACAAGAGAGCCGCTTACGAGTTTCATCGAACTTTTCAACAAAAATTCCGATTCTCTACCGTCTACCATAGATCACGGTGAATTATTTCGCGTGTGCTATTGGCTCGATCGGAACATAATTTCGTTTTTTCAATTTCTGTAATCGTTTTTTTTTTATCATGTAGATTCCAGACACTGCACACAACACGGCGGCGCTAATCTGTCAAAAACACTTGGAAATCGTTCAACTTTAAACACTTGTACATAGCTTTTGAACCATTGATCCTCCAGGATCGAGACTTGGATTTCTCACATCTTTTTATCCAAATCTACTGGATAACAGTAGGAAAGAGGTATAAATTTCTGGTTACGCTAGGAAAAGAGCGGCTAGTTTATTTTTTTAATTACCAGTCTCTAAACCGTATGTATACATTTACTTTTTACAGCTTAGATGGAATGAATTCGTATATTTGTGGTAAATACGTCTATTTATTTAAATGGTACATCACATACCGAAGTTAATAGTATGTATAAACTCATTATTAGATTCTTGATAGTCAATTTCTTTATACTCCGTTTTCTGTAAAGTTAGTGTTTCGGTTAACTATATTACTGGTAAATCGAGTCTCGAGGATTAAACTTCCTTCATAGTTCGATAGCTATGGAATTAAGCGTCTTCTGTCGAGTTCCATTGTCTTGAATTCTGAGGGAAATTCGATGGTGATGTTTTCGAACTTTGATCGGCAACTCTTACCACGTTGGCTAACATTCTGGCAGCTTTATTATTAAGAAAATAAACCGACTCTTCGTATTTTTAGTTGGATTGTTTCTCATGTTTATTAAGCGTTCTTTGTATACAAATCAAAATTCATAGAGAATTCCGTACAACCGTTAGATCGAACAATTCATAAATTTACAAATATAGATTTGCTATGTAACTAATGGTAAGTATCATAAAATTCAAGATTATCAACATTCTTGTCGTATTTTGAATACGGTCCAAGTATCTTTTCCAAATGTAAATGTTAAAAATCATGTTAAAAATCATGTCAAAACATCTTTAATATTAACAATGTTTTAACTTATACTAAATATCGTAACTTTTTTATGATTCATTATTTTTAATTGGGTTTTTCATACTTTTTGCAGATAGAAAGACAAACAATTTTAGTTTCCTACATCCTGACTATTTCTTGAAGTCGTCGCAACATAGATTGGTTCGATTACGGTTCATACACGTTTATCCAAAGTGGTATCAAACCGAAGAAAGTCACGATCGTTTTCTTTTTTTTCTACGACATTCTTGGGTATGTTTTGATCGGTGTAACTGTAAAGAAAATGTTAAGGCATGGGGTTGAAATCAAATTTGAATTGTAAAATTGTAGTATTTATTGTGTTTTATTTGAACTTTCTTTTATCCGCCACTGTAATAGGAGTATAATACCTATTCGACTGAATTGGTAAAGCATAACGTTTTTGTTGTTCCCGACGATATTAATTATAGTTTAACGAAATTCGAAGCTGAAGCGCTCGACAGGGCATTTAGCTGCGATTATCGGTGTCATTTCACAGAAAATCAATTCAACGTAAACGAAGCGGAGCTCGCTCGAGTGAACGTTATTTAATAGGGTTTAACAGCGAAACGTCGTTTTGAGAATCAAAGGCGGGAGCAGCCTCGCGAATTGTAATTCAATTTCAAGTTCGAAATCAAGGTGCCATTCAGACGACGGAATCGAATTAACACTTTCAAAGTCGTCGGTTGTTCCGCCAATCGTTCGCCGTTCCTTGAAAAATGTGTCACGACAACGCTTCAACGTTGTCCGATCTCTGTAAACTTTATTTATACGAACGACTGTTCGCGACTTTCACTGTAACGATTGCAACGTCGCGAACGTAATTGCACAAACGGTCAACGAACGAACGATGAAGGTCACTGAAAACAGAGCGGAATTCGTGCGCTTCGAAAGGCGGAATTTTTATTTTCAAAATGATTTTATCTTTGCTACATACCAGGTGTACAACCTAGCTTACAATTACACGATTACCGTAGATTGAAATTCTATAATGTATTCTTTCATATTTTTTGAAGTCGTTTACAAAGATTGGTTATTTAAAACGTAAGTTTTAATTTTAAGCCTACATAACAAAGTTGCGAAACTACAATTTCGACAATTTGGAATTTCTTTAAAAAAATTTGTTCCAACTTCTCAAAAACGTTCAAATCGTATGGTCCAATATTAATAAGGTATGTATCGTCTTTTCAAGAGTGCCCGAATATATTAGTGGAAGTCGCTGTATGTATATCACATTTCTAATTGCAGAAATAACACTCTTGCATTTAACAAGTAATTTTACAATTGTTCGATTATCCCGAACGATTGTCCCAATTAGTTCGGATAATCGAGGTTCTTCTGTAGTCTAAACAGTTAATACGATATTATTTTGTAGATTTACAACGACAGCATGTTTTAATTTCATTGTCAGTTGAATCCTTTCGGCACGATATTTCTCCCTGCTCGGGACTGGCGATGGGAAAAATATCGCGACTTTACTATATACGTACTCGCATGTACAATAAGCAGTCCGCGGTGCAGTCCAACTGGAGGACCGAGAGTTAGCAAGCTCAACACAGGGTTTCATCCATACTTCTTCAGCGATTTGGGGTGTGGGCGGAACTAAAACTAGGTGTTTGAAGCGAGCCCAAGGATTCGCCGTCATATGTGGCCACTAAATCTTGGGTCTTCCTGATTTAGTATTCCAGCCATCTGAAAACAAGACGCGACAATTAGATGGTAGATGTTTTATGGCGAGGGACTGCATCGAAGGTACCCAAGTACGAATGGCAATGCCATTAAACTGATTGCGAGTGGCGATGACAGTCTCAACGCCGCACAGTGCTTGTCACGAGACGGAAATGAAAAAATAGACTGTCGTGTTATTATACAATGTCGTCGCTGGACGGTTCTTTGGTATACAGTGTATCAGTACCGATTCTTCTAAGATAAGAAGCGACATTGGAAGAAATAAAGAATGGTTCACAGTGGCCTGTCGCGTTGCGTGCGAGCCAAAAAATTCAATTGAAATTCATCATCCGAGCGAGCAAGTTGTTTTTATTGTTATTATTATTTATTATTATTTATATTATTTATATTATTTATTATATATGTATAACGTACGAAAATAACCACGTTACCAAACAGTCGATTTCGACTTTTGACTTTTGTCTCGCTCGTAATAATATAATCAATACCACCCACTACACATAGAAGGCACGTCAACTTTAGATGCTCGTTGTACTCGTATCTTGACAACGGTCGGACTTCCAAAAATTATATTGTATAGCACAAATACTAAAAAATATGTGAGTAAAACCTTAATAAAAAGCAATTGTCTGATTTATTCAGAAAAATTTCGGAACGAAGATCCAAACGGAGGTCCCCTTAGCTAGTCGAGGATGCGTAACGAAAGAAACGTGAAACAAACCACGACGCCGATAAACGGCATTAGCACATCGTCGAGTCATCGAGAATGAAAGGAAAAAAACTTGAAGAATCTCAATTGTCCATCGAGTAAAATGTGGAATGGCATTGGTCGATATTACGCGAGAAACGTTGACGTTCAACAAGTCGCCCCGGTAAGAGGAAACCTGTAGCTGCGGAGTATTCGGCTGACAATGAGTTATAACGTGAGATCGGACTGTTTGCGCGAGACGGATCAATTATAATACGATTCAGCGTTTTATAACGTTGCGTCGTCGGCACGTTAATGAAGCATGGTAGGCGGTTCCGAGCTGGTTAATCCGTGAGCTGCGTCAACGACTCGAAGCGGAATCAGGTCTCGTTCGCTTCTGTACTTTCCGTGTGTATTCCCCCTTCTGCATCACGGGGAATTCTCCTACCAGGAATCTCGAACGGACCAATACGCTGACTCGCTGTAAGAGGGAAAACGGAAAACGGAAAACGTAAAGATCAAGATAAAGGTGCACGATTCTGTGATCGTGACGTTCGGTGACGATCGTGTGTTCGGAAATCATCGACCAAAAATTACAGTGGAAAAATTACTTCCTGTTTCGAAGATTCCTTAAGGAGGTAGATTCTTGTTTCGAGGATCGCAAGGGTGGCGGGATGCGCCTTCTCGTTTCCCGATAACGCAAAGGAGGGGTTTTTCAGTAGTCAAAAGCGCTAGATGAAAGATCGATCTAGGCCGCGATGTCCCTCGAAAGTCCTATTTTTACGTTTATCAGTTTACGTTTATTCATTACGTACGACAAAACGCAGACTCGAGTGCACCAGTTTTACGATAGTTTTGTCCCTTGCATTCTGGTAATTTAATAATTGCCCAACGAATGTTTCTACAGCACATAACGCGAATCTAGTCCCCAACGATACGGATTTACTTTCACGCGGAGACCTTGCATCGAGACTCGCCCACGTATATCATTAACCAGCCCCATCGAGATACAACAACTTAATAATAATACATTGCTTCCGCCGATACGTTTCCGTTATGGTACATAATTTTAAATGAAACTAAGTAATTATCCTATGTACTAAAGTTAATAAAACTTCGACACACGGTGATTCGGCTACGCGTGCCACCCAAATTACTTGAAAACTGTTTGGTATACGAAGCAATGTAACAATTTTTATATTTCGGAGTTATGAATTGCGGTGTACGAAGCGTGGACATCCATCGAAGGAGAAACTCTTCGTATTTTGATTTCATCGATGCCTAATCGAATTTTTTGACGATATTCGAAGTAACGACAATTATACCAAGTATCAATTTATAAATATAAAAGAAATTTTTGTTAATCTTGATGTTATCTACTTAAAAAACATGCGGCTTTATGGAAATTTCGCAGTTCGTTTTTGTTAATCTATATAACTTTACGTTTTTCTGCAAATATATAATATATCTTTGAATGTAATCGCGTAAATGGTTTCTTTTATTAATCCTAAAATGCTATCCGTGCATCAGCTTCTCGTTACCATGACATAATTATAAGATTTCACCAAGAAATCAGGTGACTTTATGGTATTTTCGGGCACTGTAAGATGACAGCGAGCAAATTCGCGGTAGATTAAAAAATCACTATTACGGCGTGAACGAAGATAAAATCACAATCGTGATCGTGATTCTGCGATCGCTGTGATGAATCACGGTTTGCGTTGGTCAGAGAATGTCGTACGTACAATCGTGTCGGAGTAGTAAAGATTTCAAACTGTAAATGGGTCGAACAGGCCTGAAGAATATAACAAGACTGGAGAACAGAAAATCACGGAACACCGTGTTCTAAAGTCTTTTAACATGCAATGATCGTTGTACAATGAAGATTAAAATTTAGTTGAACAGTTAACTTGACGACGTACCAATTCGTTCGAAGAATAAAAGACACTGAATCCGAGTGATCCGACAAGAGGTAGAATAAATGCATAGAAGAAACGGGGCGCTATATAAAAGAACGAGGTCTCCAAGGTGGTTAAAACAGAAAGGAGGATAAAGTGGCCGAGTTCTCGGCGAGGGAGGACAGCAAGGATTTCTTCTTTTCTCGTTTTTCCCCTGAACTTTTACTCCGTTCAGCTTCTCGCACCGTACTATCGTTACCCTCTTGAATACGCCTCCCTTATTCAGACGTCGAAAAGCCAAGAAACGAATGTACATCTTTCCTCGATACACTGTGCCGTCGTCATGGTTACCATTGCCTTCGATAATCTTCTGCCTCTTAGGACACGTCTCCCGTTATATCATGCCATTTTATTTCTCATTTCAGTGAAAGCGTTCCACCATCCCGAATCAACCCCCGTTAGAGCGTCTTGATCGATGCGCCACGTTACTATATTTTTAACGAATTCAGACGATTGCAATGAAATTCATCATTCTTGCTTGCTGCTAATTTTTTTAGCACAGGCGTAAATCCGTTTACGGAACAACGTCAAGAGACCATAGTTCGTAATGAAATCCTTTACGATCGTTTGACGTATCGCTGCCGTTGTCGCTGGTACTCCTTGTAGACTGTGCGTGCGCGACTGTAATGTAATTTAAATTATTTATCTATTCTCCATAATTGCGTTTTCATTTACACAGAAAGCGAGGTAAGTATTTAATCTTTTTAACTTACTTCTCGTCAACGAATTTTTTTTACTTCCGAAGATACGCCTATTCTTATTTTCATCACGTTTTTTTGTAAAATCCTGAGGTGGTAGGCAGATTTTACGGCCAGATTTGAAAATAGCGTGACGAAATCTACAGGAAACGATGTATGGCATGTCAAGAAAAAAATCTATCCGAACATGGCATTGGATAAACCACAATTTTTTTAAAATTCGACACGTTCAACACAGACTTTCTAGGTTAAAAAACTTCGTTCGATAGCCTCTCTATTTCCCCATATTCTGTAATATTTTAGGTTTAATTTAAAAAAAAATATCATCGCTCTATTTGATTTCTATCAAAAGTTCTTTGATTTTGACACAGAGTTTTCAACCGGTTTGTCCCACTGTGCGACGTTCGCAACACCAATTGCGCAGGCCTATTATACGCACAGGGAAATATTATCAGAATTTCAAATTTACCCATTTTCTAAATATTTTGTAGACAAAACAAAAATATAATCGTGATTTTGTAATTTATTTAAGAGGGAAAGAATGTACTAATGACCGGTGTTTATAGTTTATTTGCTTTTATGTGCGTACATGTACAGGAATCGATTTAGCGTAAAATTCGCTTAATCTTCGATCGTGCTCTGAATTTTTTTAACATGGCTTTTCCTCTACAGTGAAACTGTCGTTAACAGACAGAAGGATTTGAGCGTAGAAGGGCAATTTCCTGGTGTCCTACGGTCCAGTGTTCCCTTTGACCAAAGTTGTTCAGCTGTTCTATCCTACAAGAATCCATAGCCTTCGAAACGTTGGGGTCTATATCCTTCTGGATGCTTCGATCATTCCTATGCGATTAACATCTCTTGTCCAAATTGTTGCGTTACGTTATTTCTCAGAGTTATTAGAAAATACATATAAATAATTGTATAATAAAAAGTATTATTATACGTTAAAGTAACATGGAGATGATAAGTACGGCATATGGCATCAAATTTTCACGTAAAGTCTTTGTTTTTAAATAAATTAAAGTTGAATAATTTGGGAAATCTTCGAAAAAATGAAATGAAAATGAAAATGAAAATGGAGAAAATAATGAAATAATTGGCCCTGCCGAACCAAACATTTTCTGCCTGAAACATTTTCTTGTATTACTAAAAACTACTCGGAAAGCGAAACTAGAAGCTAAAATCGTCTTTTAAAAAAAAATGTTTAAATTTGTAGTCACGAAAACATCGAAGACTACTCGAAATGTACTATACCCAAAGTGTTCACCGTATAATATAATAGCAGATGGATAGAATTTAAAATTTTAAGAATAACCGGCTACCCAATTGTATCGTGTAACAAATAATTATTCTAACGTATCGTTCCTTGATTTTCCGTAAAGTATCCAAATCTCGATGTTACAGTGTTTTCTGGAGACAAAATCATGTTAACGCGATCAACGGTCAAAAACAGGGGAAGCTTGACGCGAAAGAAGCAGCAAATTATTCTCGGCCATTCGTTTCTTCTCTGGCAAGCACAAAAGCTATCGGCAAATGTAATGCATTATGTACGAGTACGCGATATCGAAGTAAAATGGCTCCGTTTCAGAAAATGAAGCCCCTTTAAGCACTACCATGACAGAAGGCGATACTCACCAATCTTTGTTCTACCACGATTCTCCTGATTTTCAAAAAAAGTTCCAAAAGGCTTTTTAAAAAGTAGTCCGAGTTGTCCCATCATGGAATACTCTATTTGGTACACGTTTCACCTACTTGCGGTGTGTTTATTAAAATCGAAATATTACGGTTTTGTAGAAAATTGTTTGTTCTCGACCAATAACAGTTATTTCTAAAATATAACAACGGGTTTTAATGCAAACTAATATTTGCTCGATTTACCAAGTTTACTCGCATTTCTCGCATTCGTTTCGTAGCGTTCGTAAAATTCTTCTTCGTCGAATTTATTCTTCGAAGAGATAAATTTAAAAAATAGGATATAAAAGTATGTAGGAAGACCGACAATAATTATTATAAAATATTTCTCACGCAAGATCTAAAAAAGACTCTGATAGACTATTCGATGCTAACTAATATTTGCATTAAACTAACAAATATGCGCTGGATCTTACAATAATAAATTACAATTGGTTTAGCTAGACGATCTTATACGCTTCCTATGAACTCGTATCCATGTACTTTTTCGTGTACGTCAGAAAAGAGCACTGTTTTTCTTTTCAGCGGATTATTTATGTAACAGCTTCGACGAAATAATCTGAATTTTTAACAAACATTTAATTTTTTTGTTTACCAATGTTTCCAATAACATAGGAAAAAAGACTCGGAAGGAAGGATTTATGCAACGAGAAACTCTGACCATGGAACGAAAGAAAATTCGAGCACAAGGAAATTCCATTAGCGCGAAGAGCACACCGGCGGACTCTGAAGCGCACACTTCTGTATCCACGTGAGAAGGAATTAAACGAATCGGTACAGCGCGCAGCGTGGCGGATCGAATGATTTTCGATACACCATCGTGCCGTCGCTTCAAATTTAACGAGCTTCAACTAACTATAGAATTCTTTTCTCGCTTTGACCGAAAGGCCAATGATATCGGGTTGTAACGTAGCTACGTTCGGTTATCTTCAACATCTTGTTTTCATTTATTAACAAAGTACAGAATTACAAGCAGTCAATTACAATTTCGTTGCCTTACTACGTGTAAACGCTACTGTAGCGGCTTCTACGTTATCGCAGTTAAATAAAATTGTAATACAGGGTGTCCCAAAACTCTCCTCCCAAAAATCTTCTTCCGTGACCGCGGTCTGGCTGACCATGGGCGGAAGTGGCGTGGCTGGCGGTGGGTGCCCGGTTGCTGGTCACCTGGACGTCTCTGTGGACGGCGGGGCGACTCTTCTGGCTGGTGGTGGCGGCCTGGCCGCTGGTAACCGCAGGCAGCCTTGGCAGGGGAAGACGCGCCTTCCCCTTTGCCTTCCCCTTTGCCTTCCCCTTTGCCTCGTTTTCCCGTGGGCAGCGTGTCCGTGGGGCATGTTCCCGGTGCGGCGATACGAGACGTATCCGACGACGGCTGTCTCCCGGTGGGACGGTGGCTTCTCGAGCCGCTTCCACGTTTCCACAGCCGATATGCATGCGTACCGTGGCCTTGCGGCGTTATCCGCCGCGGTTGCGTCGGTCGGCGCTGTTCCGTTGACTGGGGGTGTGTGTGTGTGTAGACCCCGTGTCTCCTGTAATCCTCTTCCAATTACTCGAGAAACGCATCCAGCTCGCTCGTTGTCACCTCTTGCGGTGTCGCCATCCTGGTTGACGCTCGACTGTTGGCGGGAGGCTGCCGGTTGACCCTTACTTCACTATATATACTTTGACCTATACTTTTCTCCCGTGTTTGGGAGACCGGTCGCGCCCACTGGTGTTGGCTCGACGGCTTCGTACGGCTTTAGGTCCCGTACGTGGACGCGTTGTTCACGCATTTCCCGTTTTAGTCCCGGAGAACGAAAATTACCGGTGACACTCGGCGGTGCACCGTGAACGAACCGCTGTATTTCTCCGACAATTTAGCGTTTCGATATGTCGCTTTGTCGGAGAGGATGTGGAATCGCTCGAGCACGAGCGTTCCGACGCTCGGTTCCCAATTCCGTCGGTGCTTGGTCGTACCGCTTCCGTTCGTTCCGAAAGCTGCGGGTCGTGTTACACCGAGCCAGCTCTCGTGCCTCTCGAAGGCGGTGATTCAGACTGGTGGTTGTTCGCGGGCCGAACTGGTGCCGTAAACTCCCTGGTGGGACGAGTTCCCTCCCGGTGTTGAGATATGTCGGCGAGTATCCCGCGGCGCTGTGGTGGGCCGTGTTGTAGGAGAATACCAGGGTCGGGGCAGTACGCGTCCCATGCTCGTTGGGATCGGCCGGTGTAGCGGCTGATCACGGTCATCACCCACCTTGTTCGCGCGCTCGACCGGGTTGCATTGGGGCGCGTAGGTGGTGCGCGTCGGTGTTTGACGCCCCGCTCTTTTAGAGCTTGCTCGATTTCTTTGCCGACGAATGGTCACCCATTATTGGCGACGAGCACGTTTGGGGAGCCATAACGCAGGACCACGAGCTCGCGGGTGACTCGTGCGAAGGCCGGCCCAGTGGCTCTCCTCGGTGACCGTGGTTCGATCCGTTCGGTGTACCGATCTTGCGTTACGAGCAAGGTTGCGTTGTCCGCGCTGGACCGTGGCAATGGCCCTACCACATCGACGGACACCATCTTCCAAGGTTGGCCGACAGGTGTGGCGTGCATCGGACCAGCTGGCGATTGTCGTAGAGCATTGTGCTTTTGGCAGCTCTCGCAAGATCGGACGCGACGAGCTCCGACGATCGTGGCCGTGGTCACGTAAAGTTTCCATTCGTCCGGTTCTGAGCGGTCGTCGAAATCGAGTGCGCAGCAATACGTGGCGGTACAGGCGTCCTTCTCGTATGCGGTACTCCGGGTGGTCCGCGGGTTGTTCTTGAACCTCCTCGAGTCGGCGGTGGTACCACGGGCATTTGTCAATTGGTCGTGCCCCGTAAATCCGCATCGGTTGTCGAGACAGGGTGGCGATCACGGTATTTTCTGGTCCCCGGCGGTAACGTATCTCGAAGTCCCATTGGCCGAGTTCCATCGCCCAACGGGCGAGTCGTCCGGACGGGTTGTCGATCTTTTCTAACCACTTCAGAAACTGGTGGTCGGTTAATACGACGAAGCGGTAGCCCTCGAGGTAGCGTCGCATTTTCCAAATGCCCGAGCGGACTGCGAGGCAGTCGAATATTTTCTCTGTTGCCGTGTATTTTCGCTCGGCCTGATTCAGCGTACGGCTTGCGTATGCTATGACCCGCTCTCCTTGGTCGCTGTTCCTTCCTCAGGTGGTACACCCAAGCGACGCCCATGATGACGCGAATCGCAACTTCGGCGAGATAATGAAAATTTTCTCTTAACCGATTTAGTTTCTCCCAACGGTGGGGCCGCGAAACAAAGTATTCGATTCCTTTCATAGGCAAAGAAAATGAATTACCGATCGCAGTATAAAGCTAACATTCGGTCGGCGTGATCGCGTATCCGCTGGTTTACGTAAAACGCGGGGAATGGCCTCGGATGGCCCGGCCCGCGACGGGTCGGGTCGGTTCGCGGAACGCGACGGAACTCGGATCTGATGTGGAGACGACCCGAAACGCACGACCCGGCGCGGCAGAAGTGTCGCAACTGTCTCGCAGAAGCACTCGAGTGACGCGTCACGATCCGCACGCGCCTCGGAAGGACCTGAGGGTGTTAGTACTCAACGCCAGTGATGTTACAAAAGTGCAAGATTTCATGCTAATTCCCGGTGTTTCAGCCTCGGTATAGTAAATTCTCGATGAAATGGGGTACCTCGAGCACCCCGCAGAATTTTAAAAAAATATATGATTCTGAAAAATAAATCTGTAACAAGCGTATTCGTGTATATTTTGTAACTCGTAGGACACGTCCTGGAGTCTTTTGGTACGAAACAGATTGTTTCGGTACATTCCCGTCGATATAACTGCTCAGGGCTCTGCTACCTCGTCATAGATACGTTACAGTTTTGCCGGGCATGCGCATGAAATCTTGCACTTTTGTAACATTACTGCTCACCGTTGGTACGTCGAAGCCGCGAAATCGAGGCCGCGGGGTTAAACAACGTTTGGACGGAGCTGGAGGCCGGAGAGACGGAGGGTGCCGTAACTCGCTCGCAGAAGCACCTGAGCGACGAGTCACTCTCGTTCTGTGAGCGCGGTAACTACATATGTAATCTTATTTTCTAAATCTAGATCCGGTGAGCGCTAACTGTAAACCGCGTGTATTCTGTTGCATCGTGACCCGAGTTACGAGAGAACGGTATCGCGCGAAGACCAGTTTTCGTTCGTCGCTGCGCATCTTCGCCCTAATTGGTAATACTCCCACTCCGTACGCTCCCTTCCCATCCCAATGCAAAGCGCATACGCGCAACGGCACTGAAGTGGAAGCCACGTGCTTGCAGCCTCATTCGCAGCCATACCGGGCGATAGATTTTTCTAAATACATTGCAATTTCGCGAAATCAATTTTTGTGAGTTTTGTGAGTTTCCTTTGAAAAGTGAAAACTTGCGAAGATAAAATGGAAGAGCAAGTTCCTGGCCCTTCAAATATATCTCCACCTAAGAGAAATCCTTCAGGAAAGGTAAGTTCGCGTTATAAATATTTATCGTGCATGCTCAAGCATGGTTTTTGATTTTGTGTTTTATTTATCGTGCATTCTTAAACGCGGTGTTCGATTTTGTTTCTGCTTCTAGTTCATCCTATCTGCGCAAAAGCAGATTCTAATTAATCTGTATAAAAATACAGAGAAACCAAACACGAGGTACAAGCCTCTCGTCCAATTACTTTTTGCACAGACAGGAATTGGACGGGATACTGTGTGTAAAACATTGGCGCGATACAAATCGTCGAACGCCGTGACATCGCCGAATAAAAGAAGGCGACAGGCGGCAAACTTCTGGCGGCAACAGTAACCAACGATCTATTTACATTTGAAAATGTTTTTTGCAACATTCTACACGTTACTGTTTACATTGTAGGTACATACATCGAAACGATTAAGGGCCTACGTTCAGAAGGGCGCCCCATTTACTACCTTGATGAAACATGGATTAACGCCGGGAACTGGAAGAAAAAATTATGGCTAGATACCAGCGTCGGCAGCCCGAGGAACGTTGAAGAAAGGGGGCTGTCGATAGGCATACCCGCTCCCTCCGGAAAAGGGAAGCGATTAATAATTTCACGCGTCGGGTCAGCAGACGGGTTTGTACCTGGGACCCTCCTCTGTTTCGAGGCCAGAGAAAGATACAGGTGATTATCATCGTGACGCGGTGTCCGGAAGTAGGGAGTAAGCAAGTACGGCGAGGCAATAACCTCCGAAAGGTAACATCGGCAAAATCAATGTAAGCGTTACGACGAGGCAGTGACCTCGCTTCGTCAGCGAAACAAAAGGTATAAAAACTCCGGACACCACCCGCACCAGGGACGAAGATTAAATTCCAATAAAGCGGTTAAAACGTATCGTCGAGTTTGATTGAACCGTTTCGACTCCTGGACAAAACTCCGATCCTGGAACTAGACTGTAAGGTATCCCCATTGAAACGTTGTTGGAACCCGAGCGGGCACAACAATGAGATGAATGGGGAAACATTTTTTCAATGATTTCGCAAATTTTTGCCCATGCTGCGAGATGGGGCAGTGTTTGTAACGGACAATGCTCAATGATCCCACAATTAATCTCATATCGAATTTAAAACTTTATTCGACAAATTGAGAATACAGCGAAATCTATTATATTAAACAAATAAAATAATTCGAAATATAATATGCGAGCAACTAATCAAACGAAACATCCGTTGAAACCAATTCATCGCTAAAAAATCATAAATCTCTAGTCCACAGGAAACTAGAATAAACACTACGTAGAAGAAATGGACAAAGAATCGATGAACGATAAACTGGTAACTAACTGCCTAGGAGGATGCGTACAGCCACATAATCTGGCCAAGAGAATGATAAAACGAATCGAAAATTATACATCCGGTCAAAATGCAGACGACAAATTAAGAAGAAAAGCGTTTACGAGGAATCGACGAAGATGCACCACCCATCCTATGAAGACTAAGCCTAGAACAATGGATCGATGATCGATCTATAAAAGGGACGACTCCTCGTAAGGAGAGTCAGTTTGTCAGTAGTTTGTCAGTTTCAGCTTGTCGGTTTGTCAGTTGTTTTTCAGTTTTTAGACAGTCGGTCGGTCGGTCAGTCGTTATACAAAATAATTCGTGTCAAGATCCTTGTTAGTCAGCATTTAAAATCATAGCGACGTTCCTCGTTCGTTGCGAAATCGTCGTGCGGACAGTGACATTTTGAAAAGTTAAAGTTAATAAAAGGCGTGTACACCGGCCGGATTAAAATCGTCATCCTCAATTTTGAACATCGAAGCGAATTTTACGGTTGATACTAACAATTTATAATAAGATCCCATCAACGACCGTGGTCCCGTTGAAAGCACCGGTTCTCATTCGATCACCGAAGTTAAACAACGTGGAACGTGGAATGTGGGCTTCGATGGGCGACCGCCTGGTAAAAATCCGGGAAGTGACCCATGGGTATTTTTCACGTGTTGTTGGTAAAAGGTGGTTCGGATCCCACCGTAATAAACAGTAGGTCCCGCTCAAAAGGCGACAGGGAGAGTGGAAAGAATGGAGAGATTGGTAAATGGATTTGAAACCCCGAGGGGACCAAATAATCATATCGATCGATCAATCGTAATAAGATCCCAATAACTCTTTGTATCCGAAATTTCTTGCCTAAACTATATTTTTGTTTCCTTACTGTTAGAATCAGACTCGCGAAGCATTTATAATTACCTGACTTCTATTTCAACAAATCCAAATCCACGAATGAAGACAATTAGCTCTAAGAAATCCTCGATTACCCGAACCGAAGCCGGTGAATGCAGTTAGGTTCAAAAACTGCGTTATATCCACCATCTAAATCAGGCACGACCTGTTGGGCAGCCTTACCGACGAGTCCACCAACAGGTCCGGGACGAAGCGTGAATCCTCGCAATCCAGTCAATCCTTTTCAACCAGTTGCCCAAGATTAAATTGGCGGGTAACAATTCTCCCATAGACATTTATTCACGCGCTCGCAACGGGTAAAGATCCGAAGACTTTTCAACTCGAACAAACGCGGAGAAACAAGGAACGAGACGCGAAAGGGTCGATGGAAACATCTATAGTAAAACTGATGCATCCGACACGAGGTCAAAATCAGTGGAATTAAATGAATTGTTTTATAAATCTGATAATGATGAATCAGATGTATCGAAGTCGAGGGCCGAAGTAAATTCGGAAGAAAAATTAAATGAGAAACCAAATAATGTAACAGAAACAAATACGCACGATGAATCTTCTTCTCAAAATGATAAAGATGGCCTTCGTCGCCGGACCTAGGCCAGAGGGTAGTAAACCATTTACGGGCCATACGGTCGAAAAATATTGGCGTTGCATCGGGGTCCGGTAATTGCATCACGGGATTTTCCCCAGGTTGACTTGAAGATGGGGACTTCCTCCTCCACCGGTGAGGATTGTCCCGGATTGATCCTCCTTCTTCGAGTCAACCAACAAATGGGGATCATTCTTCCCCCAAAAGATAGTCTTTACGCCTCCTCGCCGTGAGGATATAAGGAGCCGACTCCGAAGCAGACGGGTTGTCCAGGGTTCATTTTTCGACTCTCAATTCAAATTCCGTCACTCGTCTTCGTAATTTCCCGTCCGCACAGAACCGCTCCAGTTCACTGGTTCGTTGAAACGTTCGACGTACAACCTTTCTTCCGAACGCGAGAGAACATATACGTATACAGGTATATACGAGTATATAGAATGATATTATACAACGTGCGTTGTATTGTTTAATCTTACTTGAAAACGGTTAATTTATTTTTTAGAGGGGTGTTGGATTATCAATAAGTTACCAGCACAATCAACTTAGCCCCGTTTCACAGTCGAGCGGACCGTCCACGTCCGCGCGCGGAACAAATTACATTGCGGACCATCCGCTGAACTGTGCAAGCTCTCGTAACAATGTACGTAATTTGCTCCGCGCGCGGACCGCGGACGGTTCACTCGATTGTGAAACGAGGCTTATTGTTCGTTGTCAAAAATGAATCAACGATCTCAGAATCGTATTAATAAACAGAGATTACGAAGTGGGGTTTAATCAAAACAGTCTGGAGATACGAGGAACGACCCCGCGAGATACGCGCCCGCGGGAACGACTAGCATTTCCACGGTCACTGCACTCGTCAAAAACAACTACTAATCAAATATTGCAATAAAAAGGGCAGTTGTTTGTTCACTCGCTACTTGTTGGGAGGGGGGGGGGGGGGGGGGAAAGTGCGTTAAAGTCCTGGAATGAAAAAAAAAAAGATACAAGAAGATATTAAAAAATCGATTTGTACAATTCCATCGGGATATCGACAGTCTATTTAAGTGATTTCCGAAATAAAGTTTAATTGTGAACATATCTTGGTATGTACTTTCTATTCCCTCCCCCTTTGAAGAAAGCACGAAGTGTTGGCCCACGACTCAGCTATCTATACCGTCTTGGGTCATCAAGGTAGGTAGTAGCTTCAGGCATCCAGGTAGGCCAGGCAGTCTACACCCTTAGAGCTCTGTAACAAAAAGAACAAATTCTTTATATTTCAATCTGGTGGTACCTTATTCTTATTTGTATCACCAGAAGTTAAAAAATTCGCTGATGAGAAGTAAGTTGTCACGTCTGCCGACGTGTTGCCATAGTCCGTAAATATAGTTAATAAGAGCATAACGTTGTAACCGTAATTATTAAGCATACGATATTCGTTAGATGTAGTATTCCGTATTCCATTAATCACCACATCGTACCATACTCCTATCTCGTTCATATCTTAACCCTTGTTACAACAATCGTATCCTACAATATTCTCAATAGCCATACCTTATAATATTCTCACGATATTCCCCGTAGCACACTACATATCACGCTACATCCTGTGTAATTATTAAACTCGTATCGTATAACATCTGTAGCGTTAAATTAACTAAAAATTGCAAACGTATTTTTTAAATTTTCAATACAGGCCTGCATAAAAATGTTGTAAAATGCAACTTTTAGTATTATTTCTACAATTCCGATCAATTGCTATTTTTAAAAAAAAAATTTTTTACATCCTGTAGTAAACTAATTGCTTCACAAAAAAGTTCAAATTCTATAGTACAATATCAAAAAAGTTATCGTCTTTTTTAGAGCGTCCGAATATTTTTCCGGGTCACTGTACCTTATTAAACAAACTATGTAATTTGTTCTATTGGGCAAGTGTCACTTACCAACAAATATTCACAAAACTCACTCGTAATCGAAGGATGGAATAAGATAGTTCGGAAGAAACACAAAACCAACTTTACTACACATTAGGGCTTGCATCGCCACGCCGCCACGAAAGAGTACCATCCGCACTGTCTAGCTTGAACAGTACAACTGAAATGAAGAATGAGAGAAGAAGGAGAACTGAGCAAGAGCCGATAAACTATAAACTGATGACTAATTATATTTCTCGGAAAGACCTGTGTGTATAATGTGACTTAGCTGGAGAAACGATTACGAGAAATCTTGTTGCAATCAACACATACAAATATTATCGAATAGGTAAAATCGCATCGAAAGCATGTCAAAGATATTTTTCATAATAATTATAATTTTTGATTGGAAAATCTTTTACCATGTGCGTGTAACTTTTAAATCGTAGAAGATATTGGTATGAAACTTGAAATGGATAATGTGGAAATGTCAGACTATGGATAGGTTAAAAAAAAATGGTATCATTAGCGTTATCGTTGACGTCAAAAACTTAATAAGAACTTTTTTGAACGTCCAGAACGTAATAATGCTGTGAATATCTGGCTACAAAGAAGACTCGTACGATTCTGAGACGTCCAAATGCGAACAGAGAGTCGAAAACTGCTTATCTGTACAATAGTATAAACATATGAAGTGCCTGTAACCTAAACAGTTTCCTAACGAGCTGGAGGCACTCGTTTCTGGTTTGTTCGTTTCGTTCCTAACAGAGTTTCATCCATCCCGCGCACGAGATCGATGTAGCGTCGATGCATTCAAAGAATAATAATTTAAAAAGGGGGAAAAACGTGGAAAAAATTTTTGGGGGATGTTGTAGGGGAAGGAATGCTGAAAATTTTCCGATATGATAGAAGTTTGAACTCTGCTGAACTTGAAAGATATCCACTATCGATTGACGACAATCGTAAGAATTTTTCATAATTTTTTCAGCTCTACTTCATTAATCTATTCTATATACAGTAATTATTAATTTAAAATATGATTTCTCTCATCGTCGAAGAATGCTTTCTATCGAGAAATAAACGCCGAACGTTCTTAGAAGAAGAAAGGCAATTTCATTGGAGAAAAAACATCATTTCTAAAATGCTCGACTTTGAGACTCGTTTTCTCTAAAACTTTTTATTCAATTTCATTAATATTTTATTTTTGAAAATGAAAAAATTAATTTGCATGAAAATGCATTTGCGAAAAAATATCGAAAGAGGAAGATAAATCGTTCGAAGAGCGCTACATTCGTAGACCCTTAGATTTTTTAGGTGCAACTGTGTTAAACATGATATTGTCCTCCTTTCAGAAACAAAACTAAACCCTTCTCATAATTTAAAAATCAAAAATCATAACATTATCCGAAAAGATAGACCCGAAGCTAAACAAGGAGGGGGCACTGCTATTATTATTAAAAATCATATTAATTACGAACGAGTTAATTTTCCATCATCATCTTCAAACCAAATCCTCGAATATACTATCATCAAAATCAACTTGAGTAACAATAGCAAACTATTTATCATAAGTGTATTTGTCACAAACAACAATAATCGACTTCTTTTCATTAAAGAACTCGATCATCTTTTCAAAAACCTCGATCTTCAAAATGATAAAAATTATTATATATTAAAATATATATAAAATTATTATATAATTGCTGGAGATCTTAACGCTAGGTGTAAAGATTGGGGAGATAGAGTCAACAACCAAAGAGGCAAATATTTTAAAAATAATGGGAAAATAAACATGATCTCGTGTACAGATTAAAAATCATAACCTCTTCCATTCCAACCTACAAACCATCCTCATCCTACCTCGACATTTACCTTGCTGATTCACGACCAAACTTAGCTAACAATGTTATCGGTAGAACCAGCGCATTACCTTACGACAGTGATCATCTCACAATATCTCTCGAATTTGAACTCTCTAACTTTACTCTACCACACGCAATCTAAAATACAACTACAGAGCCACCAAGTGGAAAAAATACACAAAATTTCTAGCGAAAACATACACCGATGACATACCAACAAATACAAATATTCCCATCCCTGAAATCGACATCAAACTTCAAAAGTTCGCTAACACCATCCACCTAGCTATTGAAAAATGCACTCCATGTTTCAAAAAAACGTGGTAAAAAATACAGACAACACCACCAAATACATAAACCGCAAAATTATTAAATTACAAAAAGACAAACGATTCATTGTTTCGCTATTACACAATCTCCGCGTAACAGACCCACACTCTAAACTTGCCATCACTAAAATTGCTAAAAAAAATCCATAAAAACCTAACAATTGCACTCCGTAAAGCATTTCAAACATCAACCGAAAAATACTGAACGAATATCATTAAATAAATTGATCATCTCTGATTCCTTCTTCCCAAAAATCAATGCAATTTTTAGACACAAACAGCCTACGAAAATTGACGATATCCACATTAATATCTATGACAACTCGATCCTAAACAGAAGTAACTGTAACATCACATCTCTACAGAAAATTGACGACAATTACATACTTACCTCGCCAACAGACAAACTTAACGTAATAGGCGCACACTACGAACCGATTAATTCCCAACGCTACTTAAATGAAGGAACTCGATTGAAAACCATCGTAGACACAACTGCCAATAATATAATTCAACAATTCACTCTAAACAGACAAACTAATACAACTATCACACAATTCGGTATCGACAACAGTTCTAATTCCCAACACCTAACGATGACGAAATATTTCCCTTCCGCAGCCCCCTTTGCATAGAACATATTCTAAAAAAGCTTCCAAACAAGACTTCTCATTGCCCGGATGGTATTCCACCAATTATGCTAAAACACTTACCAAATAAAATGATTACTAACTTAACAATACTTTTCAACAATGCAATAAACAACAACTACTTTCCTACAATCTGAAAAAAAGCTAAAGTTCTTCCTATTCTTAAAAAAGGGAATAAATCTACAGATCCTTCCAGTTATAGACCCATCAGCCTAACACCAAGTCTTAGTAAAGTTTATGAAGCAAGAATTAACAACAAAATTAACATTTTCTATAACATACAGAAAATCATCGCTGATAACCAATTTGGTTTTAAACATAGACACTCTACAATGCATGCTATTCACAAATTTATTTCGGATATCAACCCTAAAATTAGTAACAGTAAACTAGTAGGCGCAGCTCTTCTAGATATTGAAAAAGATTTCGATTCAATCTGGCGTAACGGTCTATTATATAAACTTAACAAAAAGAAATTTCCACTCTGGCTAACGTATACTATCATCTGGGACATGATAACAAACAAAACTTTTTACACTTGGGACTGAAAGAATTCATCCTCGATAGAATTCTCTATAAAAGAGGGACTGCAGCAAGGCATCGTCAACTCCTCTATTCTTTTTAATATCTTCACCTGCGATCTCCTCGACTCATTTGATTTTAACGGAGAACCAGGTTTCTAGCAAAAGAGTATCTAATGTACAGTCTCAACATGAAACAATAGTTGATAAAATTAACAATTGTTACATTAATTGAAATCTTAAACTAAGCCCTAGTAAATGTGAATCTATTCATTTTCGTAAACCCCTCAATTTTCTCAACTCGAAAATTAAAGCTGGCAGTAAAAATTTTCACATCATGGCACTAATACCAGGTACCAATATCAGGAATCCAATCCCTCATAAAAAGATTGTCAAATACCTCGGTATACATATTGATTATTTATTAAGAGGCAATGTACATATAGATACTCAATTGAACAAAGCAAATACTGGTTTTAAATCTAATAGTAGACTTCTTTACAATAAGCACCTCACTCGCAGAGCAAAAACCATTTTGTACATGTTATTAATTAGACCCATCATAACTTACGCAGTCCCGGTTTGGTGGAGGTGGAAGGTGGAATACTAATCCCAGTAAACCAGGCCTGTCAAGCCCGTGACGTGCATTAGGCTGGCAACACTATGCTCGAAGCTGCTCGTACTAGGTTGTTCGATTTTGGATAGGTCGCTGCGCGTGCCCTGGGCCAGAATTCCAGCAGGTCAGACCGACTGAGCGATTGTCGCTGGCACTCCTTGTAGGCTGTGTGTGACTGTAATGTAATTTAAATTAGATATCTATTTTCCGTAATTATATTTTTATTTACAGAGGAGGTAAGGTAAGTATTTCATGTTTTTAACTTACTTCTCATCAACGAATTTTTTAACTTCTGGTGATAAAAATTAAATAAATAACTAATAAATAAATGTTCATTACGAAGGGATTTCGCACTTTAATGAATATATGGTAGACTGAAATTGGGAAGGAATTAAATTTTAACCCTTTGCACTCTGAGCTATTTTAACTCGAAAATTATTCTTCCGACCCAGAACATTTCCGTTCTCTATGATTTTTTAAATTAGGTGGATATGAAATTGATATAATACCTTATGCAATACTTAAACGTTTAGTAATTGATTAGATAGGGCCATAACTAATAATGTAAACAATATTTTAAACAACGATACAGCAATTTTTAGTGGCGCCTCAGAATCATCACTCGAGTGTTAAGGGTTAAAGAGAAAACATTTGAGTGAAATTACTAACGATTTACATGCTTAGGTATTTTTTATTCAGTTTGAAAGTTTCACATATACACGTTAATCATTAACGACATAATAAACAATGACATATAGATATTAGAATCTGGGTAGATGCCCGTATCGCGGATCATTGCGGGAAAAGACGTTTTGTAACACATATATAATAATTATTATAATAATGAATATTTATATATATATATATATATATATATATATATATGTATATATGTAACAATATTTATAGACATATAAAGAGGTACTTTATGTGTATCTGTGTATTACATAGTATGTATATTTATAGTTATATATTTTGTATTTTTATAACATCAATATGTCATTTTAGGCATGTAAATTCTGTGTACGTGTTCATATGATGTGCGCCCGTGCACTTCCTAATTAATCTCTTAAAATGCTCAGGTATGATGCACGTATCAACTCATGTGTTTTCATTGTCGTACGTTTACTCCCCACATGAATGTAGTGTATCCTTATACACGATAAAATTACTTAACCTTAATGAAAGAGAAATTAACACCCAGGTACGGTACGCGGGTAGTAAACCGTAGTATCCGTAAAGTTGATCATAAGCGTGCCTATACTCGTACGACTACTTTGTATGTGTACACATGTCTCCTATGTGTTCGTGTTATTGTTTGACACCGGCGTATACAGTAGCAGTAAAGGTCGAAAATTCAAACAAGTGTCTTCGACGCGTGAACAAGCAAACAGTGTGTTTTTGTGTGAGAGCACCGAGATACACGAGGATGAAAATGTTCGTCGCGGTTCGGTAAAAACAGTGAGTGCTTCGTTATTTATTCAACAAGTCCTTCCCTGCTTCTGTTTAACATATACCGCGCTCTATGTTCTTCTATTTTAATTTTTGATCAGACGCGTTCTATTACGTCACTCGCGTGCCGTGTGTATGACTGCGCCGAAGAAGCGTTCTCAGAGTAATACGCCCTACGATCGAAATAAATATATGTATATTTCTATATGTATATATATTATATATATAATATTTATGTATAATATGGCTATGCCGTGAACGGCTCGTCGGCTGCGCCTGCAACGACCCGAGCACTGTAAGACACTGTACAAAAATACCGCTTATAATAATTAGTAATAATAACAACGCAGCCGGCGAGACTACAACTACGGCCATCAGAGATATGTCTCGATATGGTTCTTCGGGTGTCTCTTCGACGCGGGGACGCGTCGACTAGCGACTATCCCGTTTCATCGTTCTACGATCACCTAAAGGATATGTTCCACTAAGCGAGTCCGGAGTATAGTAATCGTTTAGAGAGGTTCATGTGAAACACGTGTTTGTACACAGGCGCGACATCCGTTTCCGAAGAACCGCGTGAAACAGAAAACTCTAGGTACAGAGGACATTATAGGACATTCGGGATCACATTACGATCCTGAAGTAATCTGTTCCTTTACTTCATGAAACAAAATTAGTAGCACGACAACTATTTGATGTTCGCATAGACGTTGCGTGATAATCGTGAATTTTCAAAGGAGAACTCGAAGAGAGATTGATTAGCTTTGGTGGAAGCTGTGTTATTCGGTAAGGTGAAAAATTATGTCCTCCTTCATATCTATGATATGAAACTATGTATTCATATAAAATATGTAGTAAATATGATAATTCAGGTGACGATCATGAATTTTCATGAATTTATTTTGGAAATATTGATCAGCGGACAGCAGATCTTTATGCAAAATAAAAATTTTCCACTTGAATTGCAACAAACTGGATTGAAATAGAAAGTTATTTTCTTTCTTAATATGTTTAGTGGGTTGAAGATAATATAACGGTATTCTTAAATTCTTCTAACGCGTATGCTATTTTAAATTATACCTACTCATTTTTGTCATAAATGCATAAAATCCGCTGTTTATCGATTAGCTCGATGGAGGCTGTGTTATTCGAAAAGGTATAAAACTATGCACTCCTTCGTATCTACGTAAATAATTCAGTTTTTCGAACGGAACAAGACACGACGGAGTTCAATGGCGACATCGCTAGAATTCTATTAACAAACCTTTACTATTGCTTTCCTTTCGATTCAGTCAGTCTTTTAATCTTGGGATCCGAACTCCGGACTCACTGCGTAAGTGTAACTATTCTATCGTTGCTATACTTTACTTGTCTGTCTACTAATATTTTTTCCAACTGGCAATTATTTGTGTTCTGCTGTTCAAGCGTACGCTACCATTGAAAATAATATCTTGCGAAGATGTACTCTCGATACGCTTCCCATGGATTCTAAGCACAATGTAGGGCCCGCAAAGAATCACACTTGGCGTATCGTTTAAGTTTAAAGAAACTCTGTTTCTGTTCGACTTCTACAGCACATTGAAAATAAACAGTAAACTAGTAGACATTTTTTGACGAGAAAATGTAGTTTCAAAGAAATTGTTCTCATAAAAAAGTCCTTCATAAAAAAACCAAGAAAACTACTACTTGGAAATGATTGAATCGTTCGCTTCGAGCAACAGCGCGCAAGTAACAACATTGTATTTTTCTTATCGATGAAACTTCTTAGAAAAAACATCTAATGCGTATAGATAGATATATAATATATCTTTGACGATCTTAATAATGTGTGTATATATTATATGCAACGTATATATATATATATAATATATGTATATATTAACAAATAAATTCTCTTAAATCTCATACGTTCACGATATGTATACGATCTTTAGAGATTATATCGGTGAAGCCTTATATCGAATTAATTAACCATTATCTTACAAGTAGAAGTTGGGCGTATAAATGATATGTGTATGTTGTGTTATATTGACGCAGACCTCCGACCCTCGACCGAAGGAGAGAACCATTGTTTTCTCTTTCACTCGTGCGTGACACCTCGACGAAATTTCAGATATTGGGTTTGTAATTAAAGTAAATTTACATGTGTGTATGAAACGACGTGCCATCACAGACATATATCTGCGCATCTAATATGTATGTATATGCACGTGCTTAGAGTTTAGAGAACGGTTCCTTAAAACAGTCTCCGAAGCTCTCCTTCGAAGTTCGCAGAAATCGAGATCGCGTCACATTGTAACCGTTAGCAAGTTAACCTACTGTAATTTCGATATGCAGATTATTCGTAATATCAATAGCTTAATCCTATCGGAATGTTAAATCGTCTATCCAAGTGTAAAATACTTGTGTAGTTTACTTTTCACGTGAACGTTCTTACAGTTTCTCATCGTTCCGTGAACATGTCCTCGATAATATTTAGACAACGGATTTTTATGCAGATTTACGTTCTCTAAACTTTTCCTTGAGTAACCAGAAATTTTTGCCTTTTCCCTATGTTATCCAGTAGATTTTGACGAAATGATGCAAGAAATCCAAGTTTCGATCCTACAGGATCAATGGTTGAAAAGTTATAAGTTTTTATAATTGAGCGATTTCTAGTATTTTTGATAGGTTAGTGCCGCCATGTTGTGTATAGTGAGGGTCGCGCGCCGCTTACCGAGCGTAGCCGCAAGGTGACACCACAAGCACGAGGTGATGTTGATCACTTAGATTTTTAACCACCAACCAACTATTTGTACTTATTAAGAAAATAAAATCCGTAGGCTTAGATCAAGCCCATGGAATAGAGTACGTAGGAATATACATGTTGTATCAGATTACATAAACTGCTTTGGTAACAGCAAGCGATATCGTTAAAATTAACTTTAATCTACTTATGATATTGCACAGAACATATGTTGCGCTTATCCTTTTTGTTTACGTATGTGAATAACTAATTGTCGGCTTTATTGCATGCTTGTGCTGCCACCTAGCGGCTCCAATCGTCAAACACTGGAAATCACTCAACTTGAAACACTTGTAACTTTTGAACCATTGATCCTCCAGGATCGAAACTTGGATTTCTCGCATTTTCTCGCCTGAATCTACTGGATAACATAGGAAAAAGCAACAATTTCTGTTTACGCTAGGAAAAGAGCAGCCTAGGTCGTAGACAATAAGAGTTACGTACAGACGCATGGTTGCTCCTTGTTTCGATCAAGTCAGCATAATCCGAAAGCATCGTCGAGTCTTGCTACAGGTATTCGTCTATCGTGTTTCGTATTTCTGAATACGCTATACATAATGATGAAATATGCATAAAATCCGCAGTCTAATTGTATCGCGCGATGGCTACAATCTACGAAAGGTGTTCGACGATGTTTACCATTCGTCTCAACGAACATACACGGGAGGGCAATTAATCATTTCTACGATATGTATTATTCCTCTATAGCGCTTGTGTAACTGTGTCCGTCGACATCGTACCGGAATTCGTCTGTTTACTTTCCTCGTTTCGCATAACCTAGAGATTTCCACAGAGATCGAAAAATATTGCAGTTTCTCAACGTCGTGGGTTCTTAAATTTACTTCGAACACATTTCGCAGCTTAAAATACATATAAGCAAAGAGAGGTGTTCTCGTACGTCACAATCTGTGCCATGTTTAGCGATGGCTTACAAAATCACTAAACGTGATTTATCACAGTGATCGCAGAATCAAATAATAGTTTGAGAAACGTTATACAAATCTAATAAATTTGATAAAAATGTGATGGACATATGTAACTCGGAGTTTTGTTTTGATGATGTTAATATAAAACATACAGGCTATGTCTCTGTGACTTGCGAGAAGAATAGTTATGCTCTCCGCCCATCAGAAGCGATCACGAAAACCACAAATCACTGTGAAAAATCACCGAGATTAAGAACGAACGTGATCGAATCACGAGTGATCCAAACGTATAGTTGCGTGGAAGCGTTACTGCGTCGCATGCCACCTATGCACCTCTGACGGATATATCCCGAAGTATTGCTGAAAGACGGCATACTTTGCGCTGGCGAAGTCTATAGCAAAACAGATGCAACGAGCCGTTTCAATGATCGTGTTCGTGCTCTGCTGGAATTGACAAGTGTCGGCTTCCTGTTGAATATATTAAGGTCCATCAGTCGTCGTTATTTCATTTCGACTGGCCAGTCCTTTGTGAATCGAGTTAAGTAACCGAATTATCTCTAGATATCGCCGCTGAGGACAGCCGGCTTAAGAACTCGTCCGACTATCGATTATTTGATTACAGTCTTCCCTCGCATAGTGCGACTTTCGTCGCTACGGGTAGTGTTATTTTTTTTATCCCCCTGCTAGGGGTCCAATGTAACAATGTAACGCGATCCCAGGTCGTATATCAGTGAAGCGATACTAATGCAATTATGAAACTTTCTTAATTTTACTTATTTCGTTACGAAACCTTTACCAACGGATTGGTGAAATTTTTCTGATTGAAACGAGACCAAACACGATAGAATTGCGATTGTATTTACTTGTTTAATAAGTAGACAGCGGATCTTTATGCAAATTAAAAATTAGAATTTTTAAATACTTCTAACGATTTTACTGTTTCAAATTACATCTAATCATTTTTGTCATAAATGCATAAAATCCGCTGTCTATTAATAAGCGATGAAAGGTTCGAACGCAAAGAAGGACATGTGGAAAGTAAAAGACGTACAGAGTCGTAGCAGCCGGCATAAATCAAAGGCCTGCGTCTCGATTGCAGTGGTAACGCAAATACAAAAGTTTCTTGTTGTTAATTCTTTATTTCCAGAAATTTTATTAATATATTTGTAAAATTTCCCTGGATAAAAAGAAGGTCAAACTCTGAAAAGTTTCAATCATATTTACCTACATCGTAGCAAGCTACGATCACACTTTAAACCTTTGCACTCTTTTGTCGAGTGTGACTCGACATTAGGGAAAAATGTAAATAAAACGGACTTTAATATCTATTTGGTTCGTCCTTTATTTATTTAATTGTCTTATTTTTTAGTTAAAAACAAATATAAGTTCCACAAATATAAATTATAAAAAAGTTCGAGAGCTATATTTAATGTAATTAGTAAACAAAATTGTTTAAAATAAGTAGCATGCAACGAACTGTCCTTTGAGTAAATTTCAAATAAAACACTTAAAATAGTAGGGAATTGTTGGAAAGAAAATTGAAAAATAATTCGAAGTGCAAAGGGGTGAATCGGTAAATATGGTCCAAATTATGGCGTATTTAGACTCGTTTTAATTAGAAAAGTCTCACAAATACGTTGATAAAAGTTCTGTAAAGAGAAAATGAAAAATAAAAAACTTTTCTATTTGCATTGGCATTGTAATCGATACGCAGCCTTTTGAATTGTGCCGGCTTGCTCGACCCTCGGTCCTTCTTTGTCGTTTTCGCGCTGCCCTTCTCGATGTTCGGAGAACTTCAAAGAACGTAGTACTTCTGCGCTTTCTGAGCCTCCATACCTCCGAGGTAGTAACACTATGCGAGGAAACACTGTATCCGAACAAACGACGCTTAAAAAGAAATTTACATTACCGACGGTGAAGCGATAATCGGAACAAAATTTTCGAATATCGAAGATTGTGACGTACGAAGAATGTCGAATAACTCGTCCCGAAATTTTCAGGAATCCGTTGATATGTGTGAGACGAATGACCGTGGATCCACAGAGTGATAGCTAAATACATCGGGCACTCGAATTCTCTATGAAGTATACTACGATTCTCGCTTTTAACAGATATCCAGAAAACACTTGGCAACAATCTTGATATGTAACGTTCGGTGAAGGAGGTCCGTTCGATTATCAATCGATCGAGGAGCCTTCGTTTCACCCTGTTATTATATCGTACGTCACGATCGAGATTTTTTTTCTTTCCAGACGTGACGAATCAGATACTTTCGTATATCACCGTATTGATAAATTCAATCGTTCTAAATCAATTCTGACCATTGATTGTTAACCCTTTGCACTCGGAGCTATTTTAACACGAAAACTAAACACTTCTTCCGACTTAGAATATTTCCATTCTATATGATTTTTTTTTATTTTATGCATATTAAACTGATGCAATTTACCGATGCAATTTACCGACGCAATACTCAAATGTTTCGTAATTCATTAACTAAAAACTAATTTAATAATGTAAAAAATATTTTAAATAATGATATAGCAATCTTTAGCGATGCCTCAGAATCAACACTCGAGCGCTAAGGGTTAATCATTTGAAATCGTTCAACACTAACATTTTGTAGAATTAAAAATACGGTACTATGAAATTATTAATGTGGTCATCGGATGAACAAAATAGATCATGGAAATACGTTTGGTACAGTGGTCACTCGATGGGGTCCCTTTAATCCCCTCTCTGTCACCTAAATAGGTGAGCAGCGAGGAGAGCGCGCGTGTGATTGTCCGCTTGATAAACCTCGCGTCGAAAGTCCCCGTGTCTCTCGCGTATCGAGCGGACACTATACCTCCCGTTTCCCTTTTATCGTGTTGCTCGAATTATACGACAACAATTAATTATACTTTCAGTTACCATTACGTTTCGACGTTTATAAAAGCACCGTTGATATGTATTTGACAAACCATCGCCGTTAATATTTGTTTCTTGACATCTATTCGGTATTAAACGTACAAACACATCATCTTATTCACCAATCTAAAATTTACTTGCTATTCCGTTCCGTATTGGACACACAATAGAACTCGTGTTTAATCGCATTGATCGCGTTAACCTGTTAACGAATCTTCTACGACAAATTAGAGATAGTCTGGCCGTCAAATAAATTCGAGAGACATTAATCTCGCAGGACAGATCTATCCAGCAATTTTGCATTGATGTTCTCGTCGTAACATCGGTCAATATCTGTCGGCACATCGATGCACCAATCTAGAAAACTAATCAAGACTCGTATTTTCGTTTGACAATCTCGATCGCGCGATAACTCGCATCATGTTTTTGGTTAGTCGACGTACACCCGACCGAATGTAGCGTTTGCTGAAGGGATTCGGCAGATTCGATGATCTCGAATGATCAAAGTAATAATGGCACGACACGAGAAAGCGATACGCGCCGACGAAATCGTGTCGCGTCTCCGCGTTCGCGGCACGATTGCACGGCTGCAGGAGAACAATAACGATAAAACTCACGGTGGAAATAGAGAGACAGGTCGAAGGGGCAAAAGGAAAATGCACGTATTTAAACGAGAGGAAATGTAGATTTGGTGGCCGCGATGATTGTCGGTGATCGTGTGACCAGTCGCAATTAAACCACCGCGATGACCACAGTCAGCAACTGGATCATCATGCCGACGTAGACGCGATAGTTGCTGGCCAACGACGATGTCCGTCCAGCGTTTTTACCAACGCAGCCCATTCTCTCCAGAGGTATGTTTTCCAGGGCGTACTCTCGATGTTCGTTCATCATCGTGCACACGGTGCGCTTCGTGACCATCCTCTCGACGGGATTGGTGCGCAGGTTACGCAGCCATTCGGCGTACCACCGTAGCTCGCAATCACAAATCAAAGGGTTGTCTGCGGCAGAAAACAGAAGCAAAATGTGAACGTATTGGGATTTGGTGTACTCCGGGACCAAAAGGTAGTACGTCTTGCATATTTGAAAGTTCGTAGGGTTAAACTTTTCTTTGCGTAACCAGACATTTTTGTCTTTTTCCTATGTTATCCAATAAATTTGCACGAGGAGATGTGAGAAATCCAAGTTTCGATCCTGGCAGATCGATGGTTCAAAAGTTATAAGTGTTTAAAGTTGAGCGATTTCCAGTGTTTTTGACAAGCTAGCGTCGCCATGTTGTGTGCAGTGACTAGGTGGCACCACAAGGACGCGCTGACGAAGATCACGTAGATTCCTAGCCGGCCCTCTCTGCCCCTCCCTCCCCACCCCCCTCCCGACCAAACCTTCGAACCAACTAATTAATTATCAACATTACCACGTACTTGTGCTGCCACCTTGCGGCTACGCTCGATAAGAGGTGCGCGACTTGGACAATTTGGAAATCGCCCAAATTTAAACCCTTATAACTTTTAAATCATTGATCCTCCAAAATCGAAACTTGGATTTCTTACATCTTCTCGTCCAAGTCTACTGGATAACATAGGGAAAGGCAAAAATTTATGGTTACGCAAGGAAAAAAGCAACCTGACGAATTATAAAATACCAGATGTATTAAGTATTAACACATGTCGTAATGGCTGTAACTTAATAACTTTAGAAAATTTGTGATTTACTGTTCAGGATTGTTTAGTAAAGTACTCAATAACAATAACAATAACAACTTCGATAGTTAACCATTAAGTCGCTCCTAATAACGTGGTTTAATAATTTCCTATGGGAGTATTAGAAAAAAGAAAATTATTAAGCTTTTGTTCTGTTAACACAGTATTAAGAATAATATTCCAGTTTTCGGTAGGGGAAATATTAATTTTACAATTTCATATTGGGATTGGTATTATCAACAAGTGAAGGATGTGTTGCTATGTCAATTTAACTACAGAGTTTCTAAAAGTAAGTTTGATATGTACCTGTGATATCGATAAGTAGAAGGGTGTCAACGATGCTCTCGGTTACTTCTTCCGATATTTGAGTTAACTTGTTGTTCTGAAGATTCAAATATTCTAGGGAATTCAGAGTTTCAAGGACCTGTGGCGGCAACACCTTGATCCTGAAGTGGTCATAGAGAGAACAGGGATAGCGATTAAAAACATTCTGCATATATGCGCGACATACACTTACGGATAAAAGTTAGCCATTTGCATTCGAAATTGATGTGATACTTCATACAATATTTAAATGTTTAATAATTGATTAAATTATATATTATCAACATATTTAATAATGTATACTCTCTGAGTCATCACTCGAATGCCAATGGTTAAGAGAAACATGAAGATCGTATGAAAATTACAGTATACTACTTATTTTCTTATGTACAGTCAGTCACATAATTGGTGGCCCGCAATTTAAATCGGAATAACTTTTGTGTACATGGAGCAAATAACGTTAATTTTTCGGATTAGTTTACTAGACGATATGCAATGAATATTTTGGAAAAATTGTGATTAGCCCGATTTACGGAAAAATATAGGGCGAGTCTCGTGACGTGACGATAAAATCTTATTAGGGTAAACTTTACCTTACCGCACTGAAAATTTGCGCTTTTCTCCTATAAATTGTGATGTATTTGGTATGTAATTCAGTAGATTTGCACCCTGAGCGTCTGTAGTCAAAGTTTCGATCCTGTGGAATCAATGGTTGAGGAGTTATGCTTGCTTAAAGGTTTTGACAGATAAGGGCGCCGTCACATTGGTTCGTAGCGACGACCGTGCGCCGTTTACCGAACAGAACCGCTAGATGCCAGCACGGACACACAGTAATATCGCTAACATAGAGAAAATATCTCAGAAAATGTTGGAGAAGAAATATCGTGATGTCTTTCAAAATTCAAACAATCGCAATACCCTGTCTATATTATCAGCATTAACGCGTACCCTTGCTGCCATCTAGCGGCTCTGCTCGGTAAGCGGCGCGCGATCCTCGCTACAAACCAATATGGCGGCGCCCTTACCTGTCGAAAACATTGAATAATGAACAACTTTAAGCGAGCATAAGTCCTGAACCATAGATCCTACAGGATCGAAACTTCGATTTCACCCGCCCGGAGTACAAATCTACTGGATTACATACCAAATACATCATAATTTATAGGATATAATTACAGGAGAAAGGCACAAATTTTCTGTCCGGTCAAGTAAAGAGCAGCCTCTTATTGTATGTTTATTTATAGAATGTTGTATCTTTTTGTTATTTCAACCAATCTATATATTTAAAAAGAAAGAACAAATATAAAATAATTTTGAAACGATCGATATGCTTCTTTATTTGTGCCCGTGAGTGTATTCATCTAATGAAGTCAAAAATTTACAGGTTCTTCTGAAGGTTCAAGTAAACAATGGAATCTCCATATCCGGTGAAGGCATCGTCCGGAAGAGTGGTGATATTATTAGCCCTTAAATCAAGGTGGCGTAGTCGGTGTAGACGACGCAATGCATCACTCGGGACCGCATGTAAATTATTATCGCCTAACCGTAAATATTGTAGATTTTCTGAAACAGAATAATAAATAAACGGAAAATAAGATTTCCCAGATTTTTCTCAAATCACGGTGTCATCGAGATTGTCGACGAAATCATCTGAATCGAACAATCGTATTTCTTAACGCACAAGGTAACCTGTCCAGCGAATAAACATAATCCATAATAACACCACAGACGACATATAGGAATAGACCTGACACCCAATGTATTTTTGTGTCCGTCAGTTTGGGTGTTAGCGTCCCACAGAATTCCCATTAGCATTCAGTGCCAACAACCAATGTTACCAATGAAACACGTACGATTTCTGAGCATTATTAGCATGAAGAAAAAATTTTATATTCCATTCCCATTACGTGTATTTAATATGATTTGGCGGGAACAAACATACGTGATGCTTCGGTATAAATGTTGAATATTTACGTATCAAAAACATTACTTATTCTACAATATGCATCGTTAACGGACAATTTAGTAATGCTACTTTTCACTCCTTTCTAATTCCGTTAATGGTACATTTTGTTAACTTAATACGACTAATGTTATGCATTTATATTCAAGTTCGATTTGTATTGATCTAGAACACAGGTTAACCATTGTCAAATACAGAAAGAAAAATAAATTTGAGATTAAATTAAAGTTCAGCATAAAATTTTGAATAATGCAACAAAAACATTTACATTAGATAGAAGTTCAATATAAGCTGGCGTAGGGTTGTTAACGTAAGGAGATTTCTTTCTAATGTACTCTCTTTTCGGCGAACGGGCAGAAGAGAGTCTGTCTCTTCGCAATTACGCTCTCCGATGATTTTCGGATGTATTGAAAATTAAACTATTTCGGACCATGTTACCTGAATATATTTTTACGCAACGTAACAAGAGAATTTGATTGTTGAACGCAAAAAAGGAAGGAAGACAAAATATGATACTGAACATACAATTCAAATTGAACCATTCATCTCTAGCTTCTAACATTTCCAGCTTCCAACAAAAAAGAGTTATGGCTTGTTAAAATTGCATGAGAACACATGACAACGAGTGGTTGTACAAAAAGTACAGGTCGAATCTTTTTTGGTATTCTACACATGAAAAATCAATTGTATACCATTAAATTCTGTTGATTAAATTTGGTTACTACCGGTGGCTTTCAGTTGGGTAATGTCTTTTGCAAGTAGTAATTATAAAAATATGGTAAAATCACGTGAAATATCTTTTATTTAACCCCTTCCCTACAATACCGTGTTAGATTCGTGGTCAAAATTCTAAACAGTTATTAATTTCAATAAACCGAACTAAATTTCTGTTTCGGTTTTGTTAAATGTACAGCTATTACAGAACATATAGGCATACAATAGATATCAATTTTCTCCTTTTTTAGGAAATTACGATCTACAAAAAAGTTCTAGTCACTGAAACCGTAAAATAAATCGTAGGGCAAAGGTTTAATCTCTATGTTACAGAAAAAAAGTCACAAGAAACCGTTCACTGTAACTACGTTAATTTTTTTATATTCAAACAAATCCTTAGCACACATATTCTACAACAATTATGCTTAAAGACAATACGACAAATCGATTTATCGAAACAGATTATTGCGAGGGTGCGATTATTTCAGTTACGTTGGTATTTTAGTTACGAATAAAGGTGAAGCAGGCACGTCACCAGTGTAATAAAAGCTGTGTATAACAAGCGAACGGATGCACTTACCCTCAAGTCCGATGAACGCATCCGGATCCACATGGGTAATTTGATTTCCTTCTAGCTCCAAAGAGTTTAATTGCGTCAAGTGGGAGAATACACGGGCTGGAACTTCACGGAGCCGATTGTGTGACAATCCTAACGAATCCAAGCTTTTCAGTCCTGTAAAGGAGATTGTTCACGCTATCGTCACATCCAGGTTACTTGATTTCGTAACGTTTATCATCGAGGAAAACGCGTCACGGAAAAAACAACTGTTTGTGATTGTGAATTTATTATTACAGTTATTTGCTATTGAAATGAAATTTTCTAATGTTTTCCGTAGAAATAATAGCACAGGAGAGCTCAGCTCACCAAGAGTATTTTACAGTCACTAGAATAATGTAGTTTTTTTACGTACATTCCTACAAGATGTCTTTAGAAGTATATCTTAATGAATTACTGTTAAGGTTCACCTTCGGAAACCAAAAAGTTTTAACATGTTTTATGGAACCCTGTAGATTTTGGCGAGGAAATGCCAAAAATCCAAATTCTAAAGTTAGGGATTCAGTAATTTAAAAGTTATGCGTGTTTAAACTTGAACGATTTTAAGCGTTTTTGAAAGGTAAGGGCGCTGCCATATTGATACGTAACGAGCGTCACGTGTCGTCTAACCAGCGGAGCCACTAAATGGCAGCACAAGCATACAGTTGTGGCGGATGTCGACGATGTCGATAATGTCGATAATGTAGACAGAAGTCGGTAATGTAAATTTCTATTGAAATATCGATTAATTGTAAATTTTGTAAAATAGTTTCGATTAATTTGTCAATATTCATTTGTTTGTTAACATCCATGCGCTTGGTTCCCTACCAACGAATTTCTAGTGTAAATAACAGATTATGATAAACCTTCGAAGAAAATACACGCAAGTTTATTTGAGAATCCCCACGTTCCCCACACAGTGATGTCGATAATGTAGATTTGTCTTCTCTTTGAGATCTTATAAGTCAATGTCCCTATTTTTGATCATGTAAGATTTCTGTTTCCAGATATTAAATTTGAGGTTCCCTTTATACATTGCGTTAAAAAAAGTTGTTCAAAGATATTCTGACATAGCAGTAGTTTACTTAATACGAAGTACGAGCACATGTCTCTATTGTTTTAATTATTAACAACATATGCTTCCGAAGACAATTAGAAAAATTGTATTTAAGATAAGATTGAATCTACGTTATTGCATACATATAAGGAAATTATTAATACTTGTTAAAGCGCACTATACTTTTGTCCCAAGTTGTATTTATTATAATAGCTATTTCCTATCAAAATATACTTTTCTAGCGTTTCCAGTAGAAAAGATAGCGCAGGGGCTAGCAAAGAAATATTTAGTATAGCTACGTAAGTTTCTAATCGTTTAAAAATACTCTTTAAAATTGAGGAAGCAAATAATGATTACCAGACTGCATATCTTTAGGCATTTATAGCAACATCGAGTAGATGAAATTGAAAATTGTTGAAAAATTTAAATAATTGAAAATGCCAATATATTCGTATGATTTCCCCTTTTTTTAAAATCATGAAGGAAAGAAATAACATTCGATTGGTTTTTATTTCTTGCAATCGATTCAGATAATTTATATTTTGCATAAAGATCCGCAGTCTAACGATTGCTCATCGTCACAATTAATATTTCCCGGCTATAATGTATATCGTACCAAAGGCGTTTGAGCAAACCCTACCTTCGAAATCGCCTTCCTGAATGTTGGTAATTCGGTTCTCCGGAATATCCAATTTCCTCAACATGTCCAGGGGGAGCAAGGCATCTGTTGGCACCTTGGCCAACTGGTTTGCGCCCAGATTGAGTCTCTTTAGTTTCCTACTGTAATTTACGTGTTCGTATTTACATATTATCTACAGAAACGCGCAGTTTCGTATACAGTGTGATTCTGGGAACGGGGACAAATTACTGCTCTTTTTTAAGTAAAAATAGAAAAAAAAATGATAGAGGAAGCAATCATATCTCATAGCGAGTCCTGAATTCCTATTACCTTATTTTTTATGCGAAGCATCGATGCACCCACCAGGTGCAATCGCAATTTATTCTTTAATGCAACCCAATTTTTTTTTTGTTAAACCAATCGTTTCCTTTTATTATCCCACGTATAAAAGTACTGACCCAAGGTCATCGAAATGTCAATACTTGGCGAGATATTTGATATTTTGTGTCAGAGTAAACACTTTCATACGAGGGTGATTAAAATATAAACGGTAATTTTGGTAATGTATTCGGCAAACAGTTCCGAGCTGGATGGTGGAGCGAGGGGTTGACGACCAGTGTATTAGGGAGGCGCTACCAGCTTGGTTAGCTCCTCCGCTTTGTTTTGTCCTCGGTACAGCCACGAGTAAATGAGTTTCGTTCGTTTGCTGCACAGCGCGTTATCATAAAGTTTTTAACCAATAAAGAGGTTAGACCTTCGGAGATTTTAACTCGTTCGAAGGCACAGTTTAGTTTGGCGATGAGTACCACCAATGCCGATATACCCACTTCTGACGCGATTTCTTTAACGGTGTTAATCGGCGATTCACCTTCGATAAGCTCTCGAACAACACTGATCTTGTCATCTGCGAGACTCGACTTTATGATAATGCGCTGTACAACAGACGGAGGACCTCTTGTCGACTCGTGGCTGTACCGAGGACAAAACAAAGCGGAGGAGCTAACCAAGCTCTGGCACCCTCTCCCTAATACACTGACCATCGCATCAACCCCTTACTCCACCATCCAGCGCGAAGCTGTTTGTCGAGTACACTACCAAAATGACCGTTTATATTTAAATCACCCTCGCTAATTTCGCTAGCAATTCTTTCCTGCAGTGCCATATACGAATAGTTTTAGTAGTAATTATAATTTTTTCTAAAGTATACCAAACATACCAAACATAACAAACATACGATAAAAAGGAATCAATCGAAGATTCATCAGAGGGTATGTTTTTGTTACATATAATAGGGTGCGTCTAAACTTCTGATACGCACTGTATTAGTTCCCCCAATTCGTATCGAGAGTTTGCATAGAGTACGTTTCTGACACAAGTATCTGGTGTACAATCAGATTTCAACCACGCTATCGACGACGTAAAGATTGAAAGTAGGATGAGTATAACTTTAGTCATGCTAATGGCGACGAACATACTTGTGCAGTCCTTTAAAAGCGTCGGCCTCTATGGTGCTAATCTTGTTTTCGTACAGGGAAAGGATTTCAAGAGTATCGAGACCTTCGAAGGCTTTCCCGTGAATGACGTTGATCTTATTATGGTTCAGGTTCAGAATAAGCAGCTGGTGAAGACCTTTTAACGCGACCGTTGGCACCGAAATCAAAGCATTCTGAGATAGGTCCAGCTGCGTCAATTGAGTTCCTGTGGAAAAATATGGTTATGTGAAATTATTCATAATTTTCAACTTAAATATTTTTAATCAGTGAAATACAGATTTTCCAAGCTCGAACGTAATATACAGGGTATTTCACCTAACTCGACCATCTTAAATATCTCGTTTATTTTTTATAATAGGAAACAAGGTCAGAGGAGAAGTATAAATTAGTATTGTTATTAATATTTGAACGTTACCAATCGTTCCGTAAGTTTTTTGTTTATTTCAAAACTTTATCGATGATTTTGGTATACGATCCAGCTGAATTTAACACTCTTTCTTGTACCATTACATTCGATAAAGGTTTGCGATCATAGTCCAAAAAGTATTGGTTCTAGATTTTTCCAGATTGGAGAGTTATAACTAATTTAAGTAGAAATGATCGTCGAAAGTCGGAGCGTACGTATCACGCGGTACGTTCGAACGCTTTCGCCCGATCCTCCACGAGATACGAGATCTTAACGGAATGAAAGTTTCAGCCACGATACACATACGTGTACGCACAAAGTCAAGCTACAGTGGATACAGTTGGATACGCGTACCTCTGATTATTTGGTTCTGCAGGAAACCAAGAGGACGAAGACGAGACGAAAACTTAAAAATGTTTAAGAACAAAGATAAAAGGAAAAGTGCAGATGAACGAACGAAAGCTAGAGAGAGAAATATTTCAAATGAAACGGAACGAACCCAGCGGGAGTGGAATAGCTAAAAAGGAAAAAGAAAAGAGGTAACTGTGGCACTGAGAAGAGAAGGCATCGATGTTTATACAAGAATATAAAATAGAATAGGGTAGGTTCAGTTTACAAAAATAGAATAATCCAAGCAGAACGTAAGGTACAAACACAGACGTATAAAAGCTAGAATATTTTCCGAGTATTTAAGAAGAGAACGAAAAACCGCAAGAATAAATAGCACAGGCGGGGAGTCATAGTGTTGCGAACGGAGCACACGCCGAGTGCACGAGTACACGCAAAGCTCTGAGAAAGTTCCAATGGTATTTCTTTATACGTATGTAGAGGAATCATTAAAAATTACTTGCACTTAAATTTGTTGAAACTTAAAAAAAAGGATGAATAACAAATAAAATCGTAATTTATAGTTCTGTATTTACAGGTATACGAGACACATATTGTGGTAGGAATCAATTTTCCTCAAGGTCTTTTTTCGAGTTTTCAAGGTCGTTAATGGTTTTTTTCTATGTAACTACGTATATTTGTATTATTACGACGTGATAGCAGAGGACAGGACGAAACCAACGACCTACAATGCTGTTACCAGACTGCGGACGTTTATGCAATTTGCAATTTTTGTAAACGAATTTTAAGAAACTCGAGACAAATAAAATCTTATTTTCCGTGGTAGTAGCCGTTTTCGATCTGATCGATTCTGTCGTACTTTATATCCTTTTTTCCATAAAATTTCAGAATCCATAATTGCATAAAGATCCGCAGCCTAGTAATTATCTTTGCGCGATCTGTTGTATATTTTTATTTATGTTTCTTCTACACTTTTATGTACACCTTCGTTCACGAATTATACGAAAGACGTTTGCTCGATTCAAAAAGAAGTGTTTTTATATTTTCGTGTAGCAACGCAACTTATTAAAAAAATTCTAACAATGCATACGGAGGGAGTGTAATTTCCGTACATTTTTCCAGACCACAGGCAACAGAGCGGTGTAATATTGTTTGGGTAAGCTGGGTATGCAGGAAGCAAGTGTGAAATTAGTTTTCTCAATGGAAAACGTTATTGCAAGTAACACAGCAAATAATATCAAATTTAATAGTTTTGAATGTATAATTTAGTTTACGTTACGCGATATACATTGGTTAACAACATTTAACAGCGCCCTGGCGTTATCGTGTTCCTCGTCGCGTTACAATATTTATAATTACTATTACTTTTCGTTATTTTTTTACGGGACTTTGACCAGCATGTTCGTGGCATTTTTCTATTGAAAATGATATCGTATACGATATAATTCCAAGTATATTTAAGTATACTTGTATAATATAACGAACGATGAAAGTTTTCGACGCAAAGAAGGACAGCGTATACAGCGTATCGGAAAGCAAAAGAGACGCGGAGAGTTTTTGGCAAGCAGCGCCGCGCCGCGCCGGCACAATTCAAAGCATTTCCCATACACTGTTCTTCCTCGCGTCCGAAACATTCGTCGTTCGTTACAAATCATATCGTGTTTGGTATCATTTTCATTAGAAAAATGCCACGAATACGTTGGCCAAATTTCCATGAAAAAATAATGAAAAATAAAGAAATTTTGTCATTGGATTAGTAGTGGTTCACACCGATATACACGACCTGGTATCGGATTACGCGGCATGTTTACAGTGGAAAGAGCAGGCGAACTGACTTGGAACTTAGGAGGGGCTTTACCGTAGTTGATTTCCGGTAAATGCCCCACCCCCTTAAAGTGATCTTCCAGCAGACGAGTACGCTAACGATTACGATATCGTGTTTTTGACCGTGTGTTTAGCATGGTACAACGAAGAGAACTTACCGATGGAGCTCAAGGAAGATTCCTCGAGTACCGCGAGGCTGCTATTGTGAATGGTAAGGTGGTGGATAACGAGGCCAAGGAATATGTAGCGCTGCAGCTTCGGCAAGCTGTTGTGCCTGAGACGCAAGTAAAAGATGATCGGATTGGGCCTCTTTTTGAGCGCCGTCATAGTATTGACGATGTGCGTCAGGTCCGTGGACTCGCATACTATGTCCAAGCCGGATGATTTCGGGCTGCAGGTACAGGGTGAGATCTCACCAGCGGTAGGGCATAGCTGCAACGTCTGCGCAAAACTCAACCCCACCAAAAGACACAGCGTCCAAAGCACGACCCACGAACCGTTCTCCTTCATCTTTCTACGAACCTTCGTTCCTACGATTTTCTAACTTCTCTTCACGAATGGATTTTCTTAATCTCGGTTTCGCTTGATCCCGATTTTGTCTTCTTCTCTACCTGTCTCTCTGTTCGAGTTTCTTTCGGTCGTTTTACCTACTGCTTCACCCTTTCTGTTCCTGTACCTGCAGTATGCTACTTAGCCTCTCCTTTTCTCATATCCATTGTTCGCTCTGCCGTGGTGCACCAGTACACCGAGTCTGAAACCATAAAATGGTGAACGTGAACATAAACCGATTTTCATGGTCGAAATGTTTTTATTTAACGCAAACAGTATTTTATTTTATTATATTTTATAAAGAAATGGGTCAAACGAAAAGAAAACAGTTAAATTTCGTACAGAATCTGTTAACACGTTCCGCGCCACATGTACCACCGACGCGACGGTACACGCTAAACTTTCCATTCGGGCAGCGTACATACCACTCTATAGCGGTTTAATAGTCGTATTTAAATACAGATGCAGAATTGTACAGGAATGCAGAGCTATTCCAACAGATACCTTCAAAAATGTTCGTTCAGAATTTTAGAATCGTCTGTGTTATCGTTTAGAAAACAAGGGAGAAAATTTGGAAAATTTGGAAAATTTGTTATAGTTATAAAGAAATTACAAACTTTCTCGCGGTATAAGTATGACTCGCTCTACTTCTCTTTAAATAAAATTGCTGGTCTTTTTACGTACAACGAGATCTCGTAATAAAAAATATATAGGTTTCCATTTGAAAAAACAAAGTTGACCTTCAAAACTTTCCTTGAAAACGCCGACCAAATAAAAAACTGATACTGCCCCCCTCTTTCCCCCTCGAAATCCTTGGACACGTGTTTTAGATTTTTTTAAATATCTTTCATACTTTTCGAGATATTGGGCTGGAAAATTTTCAAACGAACAACCTGTATATATATATATATAATTATACAGGATGTCTCAAAATTCCTTCAACATACGGAAATGGAAGGTTCCTGATATCATTTGAAGCAACATTTTCCTTTGTAAAAATGGCTCCGCGGCTTTGTTAAGGTGTTATTAACGAAAAAACACGGACCAATCAGAGCGCGGCTAATGTACAGTACATACAGGGTGTTCGACAACAGGTGGGAGAAAATGTAAGGGGTGGCTCTCGACGATAATATAAGACGAAAATCAATCAAGAATAAAAAAATTGCGATTTCGACTTCGTTATTTTGTTATTAACAATAAAAAATCCGCCTAAAATGCGGCAACACACCTAACAAAAGTGTACGTTGCGTACGTCATAGAGGCGCGCGACAGTGACGTGTCGAGTGACAGATGCATGCGTACCTTGGTTTTCATTTGGGGCCCCAGCGAGGTGAAAATGTTTAATAAATCGTTGGACGACATTGAACCTACCTACTCGTTAAAATCTACAAGGGCATTTCTAATATCCGCCCTATGAAATTATCGAGTAGAAGGGGTAAACGCCTTTTCACTTTGAAATTGTTCTCACGTTAGTAGTTTACTCGAGACCGCTATAAAGTGGTATCCATTGCGTCCATAAACGTTAAATAAAATCCTCGCAAATGCAAGTATCCACAAAAATGCACATTCGTACCGTAATCGCGCTCCACCGATTCACGTTTGATGCACGTCAATCTGACTTCCGCACGCGAAAAATGAAATGTCAGTGAAATTGATGCGAAGTCTGTTGGTGCACCCACTTAAATAACAGCCTAATTCAACGTTTTAGGAAAATGTGTTTCCGCAAGAAGAATCGTCCGTACAAGACAGCATCCGTATGCACACCGATTCGAGACAGCTGATGCGATTCGTGTCACACGCATGAGATATTTGGCGGTCGCAGACAGAACGAGAAAGAATCGCGAAATTCGTGGAAACAGGATAGAAAATGTATCGGTATAGCAACGCGCGATGTTTGGGCTGGAGTTTCCTGTAGATCTTCGTTTGTTTTATCGATCAGGCATTGACCTCGTTAACTGACCTCGTCAACTATCAATTTCCTATCCCTTTTTGTAATTCTCTTGCTTCCGTTATTTTATATTAGGTCGTTACTTATGGATTCTATCCCTTTGCTGCTATTTGACTCCTCTTTAACCATTTAATTTAAAAAAAAATTTAAGTCGATATCTTCGTTGCATTCCGAGAAACCAGCTTGCAACACTTTATCCGATACACCCTGTATATTAGAATAAAAATAATGTTTTCATATTTCCACCGTTCAATTTGTATACCGTCAGATTAGAATCTTACAATTAGTCGTATTTATCAGTTTACTATTATTTATTTTATTGTTTCGTGTACCTTATGTATCTTTTGATATACCCGGGCAATTTTTAGCTACCCGGGTATCTCACGAGTTACCCGAGCATCCGAGTACCTCGCAAGTAAACTGCGGATGTTTATGCAATTTTCCATTTTTATAGACAAATTTGAAAAAAGTGGCGCGAAATATAATCCTATTTATAACGGGAACAGCTTTCGTAGATCCAAAACAAATAAAAGTCTTACTAAATTCTATGAAATTTTATATTCCAGAATTTTTTGAAAATTTTCATAGGCCACAAATGCGTAAAGATCAGCAATCTACTCGCAAGCAAGAGCTCTACCAGTTTTCGCATACATCGCTATCTAAACTTTCTCGCGTCCGTCGCTGTATCGTTGATTGATCTTTTACCTACTATCTTTTGCAAATACGCGTACAACTTTTTGTCCCGTATAGTTCTAAATAAGAGTCACCATCGAAAGAAAACTTGATGGAATTTCGAAACGGTATAGTCGTTGGTAGAAAAGGATAAAGCATCGTCCCGCTTTGATCTGTCAACGGAAGAATGAAAAAAGATCACATACCCGTCCATGTGGGGCACGCGGTTGCTTCCTCTATCTCTCATGAAATACTTTCTGTAAATGCGTGAAGCGAAACTACGGCGAGATCCAGCGTAATCGCTAGTCATCGCTTTCGATGTCGCTGCGTGTCGGTGGAACTTAGTTTTTCGATCGGGTTAACTGATCGAAGCAACCGGGTATCGGAGGTTGCAAGTATCACAGGTAAGCATAACGTCGCACTCGACTCGTAGATCGGATCGATCGAACGTTTCGTTTCGGGTCCGCGAGACTGAACACCGAACAACGGCGGGGGTGCAACTTGTTTCGTCGCTTATCCGAATCCGGACCGTATTTCGGTTCACTTCACTGCGATCGACGAAATATCTTCTTTGTTTTTATGCACCACCGAACGAGAACCGCACTCGACATTTATCACCGAAAGATTTTTCAACGACCGAGTCGACAGGTGAATTACCGATCGCCGCGCCGGTTCGAGCCGACGAAGCCTCTACCTTTCCATAAGCATCGGTAACTCCGACACGTACTCGTTGATCGGCCGCGGCACGGGCTGCATCGGCAATTCGCGAAGCTCGCCTCGATTGACTTCGGGCTGGGCAAACAGCGGGGGCGACGACAATCGGAACGGATCGAAAACAGCCAGAACGAAACGGACCGAACGGTTACACTTGGTGCCGGAGGAGCCAATTAAGTCGGCGATCCAGGGATTTGAATAGCTGAGAATATCCGTTAGCCGATCCAGAAAAATCGGCAAGGAACTGACTCGACTCTCCACCAGGCACCTTCGGTTCGTCGTTTACGATGGAGGAAGAGTAGATTCGGTGGAGTCCGGATGATCCGAAGAAAGAGAATAGTCCGATTTACCTTGACCTCGGAAGAGGACCGATTCGAGGTAGGTGTACCGAAAGATCGCGAACGAGAAGCCGATGAGCGTCGAGGCGCTCCGGTAGTCCAGGAAGCTATCGTTAGTGCCGGTCTCTGCTCGGTACCGCTACGCTGGTGACCTGGGTGTCCGTTGGCATCATCATTGCCCGGCTAATGGGCAGCTTCCGTCAAGGGGATCATGGGATACGCGACGTCGGCCGCGGCAACGTGGTGGACGACGTCATCGGAGACCTTACGATCCTCTGGGAGTGTGGAGCCGAGAGTACACACCAACGTTTATTGGTGCTCCTCTTTCAATTTGTGCTCGCTCGGTCAAGGAACGACAGCTACCGCAGCAATTTCTTTGATGCTTTGTGCCTGCGTCGGTCGTCCCGGGTGTAAGGAATGCAACTGAATGATAATAGACGTAGACAGGGCGAGGCACTTGAGATAACTGCGGTAGGACGTCTATTATTTCTTGCACCGAACAATGTCGTTCAAGTATTTAGGTGAACTTTATCGCGTCGAGCCTTCGAATGCTAAGCTGGCCCGCGTTTTGCAACTATTAAATTTTTAGCACGCTGCCCCACAGCGCACTGTCGTCCAGAAACCCACTTTTCCTGGCCAAAATTATTTTAGCGTTATTTCGAGACTTACACGGCCATAGTAGGAAGTAGGACGTTGAATTCGTCTTGACGTCAGGTGTGACATTTCAAAGTCCAAAGTACACGTACGTACGATCGCACGTAAAAATGTGAAATAAATAAATAATTAATTAATTTTAAATATTCTTAATCGGCGAAATTGATTTGCAAAAAGGTGAAATTGATTTGCAAAAGGATGAATTTGGAGTGCAAAATCTGTATTAAATTAACAGATTTCTATCTGTCTCCGCATAGACGCGTTTACCATCGATACAAACATTTCAATCGGCGCACAGGCTAAGCGGCCTGCATGCTATACACGGAACAGCACGTGACTGTCACGAGCTAGTCGCTTAAGGGGCTAATCCAAGTTAATGATGTTATTATGATATGCGACGACTCTTACATCGCGTGTATCTAATAATTTACGCATCGAGCGAATCTCCTTGCAAGCAACTACGTTTTCTACACTTTGATAAACTTGACCTCTTTATCAGGATATTTTTCTTCGCATAGCTGCGTCGACAGATCCGTCGGTAGCGATGCCTACGCGCGCCACGCCGTCGCGTCGTCGCGTCGTAGATCTTCGAAACTTTTAACGCCGGGAGGAGAATAAACTTCTGATTTCATGCATGCGAAGTAGCTGAATCGCCCAAACGTTACGTTCCATGAAAGGCTGAAGGCTGATCTTATCCACGAAATCATTTTAACTACTCGCAAATGCATTTTGCCCTGAGATAAGAAATTCAGCGACGCGATTACGCTCACGGAAACAGAAAATAAAGCGGGGTCATAAACTTTTGAATTACCCTTTAGCTTCTGGTAGCGTTATCCGATCATTCCGGTATTTTGCAGCTGCTACTCGTTATCAAATGCTATACGTTGCAACCATTCGTAAGGAATATTTTTTCATCGATTATTTAAATAACGCGTTCCTCTCTAAATAATAATAATAAATTAATATTGCTCCTATCGTTTAGAGAATTTAATGAACCGTTTATGCGTTTATCTGTTTCAATGGGTCACAATTATTCTGGTTAAAATACAGTTAGGAGCATAACTGATCGCGCACGCGGGCGCGCGCGCGCACACACACACGCACGCACACACACAAACACATTTTAAATCAGAATAACTTTTCAATAAACGGACCGAACGACTTCAATTTCTTTGTAAGGCTGGAAGAATTAGTTTAGTAAATCACGTATAAAAAATATGTTCAAAAAATCCATTTGGTTGGAATTATGCATTTATTACGAAAATGAGTAGGAATAATTTAAAACACGGTAACGACATTGGAAGAATTAAAACATGATATTGTATTATTTATAGCCTATTAAATATATTACAAAAATAATAATGAGTAGGAATAATTTTTAAACGGTAACAACCTTGGAAGAACTAAAAAATCCTATTATGTTATTATATTTGTCGCCTGTTAAACATATTACAAAAATAATAATTTTCTATTTCATTCCAGTTTGTCGTAACTTGTTGGATAGAAAATCTGTGTGTTGCATAAATATCCGCAATCGAAATAAGTTAATCTCTTTAAGAATGTTTACGAAATTAAATCGTCTTTCAAGTATGAAAAATAGAATTGCTCGTGAACCAGTTGATTACGCTTATCGTACGCTACGCGAAGGTAATAATAATAATAATATCGAACAAGATAAACCAGACCCGCGAGGCAGCTATTATGTTTCAGGTATTATATTTCAGGTGGGTCTCCGTACGACGCGACGCGCGACGCGCGACGGTCCAATTTTTATTTCGAAGTTTATCAAACCTGCCCAATTTAAATAGGCTTCGAACTAATTTTCGTCACGAACGGCGCGGCGCTAATCGGTAGTCTGTCACGTAATTTTTCTGCTTTACATAAAATAACTACTTCGAAATTCCCGTCGGGCACGTAACGAACAAAAAGACGGAGCCCAGAGGTTGTGACGAGTTTCCATGGCAAGAAACCCGTGGCTGGCGTTATTTTCCTACGGTTACAACCGTAATTGCGATTCACCAGATCGATCGTACCGCGAAGCAGTTCCTCGAGGAAAATGCCGAAGAACTGACAGAAACTGGAATACGTAGCTAATCGAATCCGCCCACAAGGTGGACTTCGGAGTGAAAAATTCAATCCGGTGTGTAATAAGATCTTGTTATTTTATTAGAGCGTATTTGGATAAAGAATTTTTTAATCGAAGACAATACTTATACGTACCTGGTAGGAACCAGAGATACCAGATCAAGACTTGCGTCCCCGTTCCGACTGTACCTTCCCCTTCTACGACGCTATTCCCCACGCTTCCGCCGCGACCCAGTCACGTGACGCGTTGCAACTCTGTCGTAAAAGTGTCCGGTACTGGCAGAGAGAGAAAGAGAGAGAGAGAGGGTAACTTTACCCCTCGATTCGTGCTTCTTCCTCTCGAACAGCAACTCTAATTCGCACTGCTTACGGATTAACCGATTATCCGATTAACCTAATACTTATAAACACGTTTGCTAACTCTGCAAGTACAGTGACTCGAGTGTCATTTGGACGCTCTAAAAAAGACGATAACTCTTTTAATATTGTACTATACGATTCGAACTTTTTTGTGAAGCTAGAGCTATTTAGTTTAGCGCAGGATGTGAAAAGAAAAAATACGTATGCAGACAAATTTTCTCTTTACATTCTGTTCCAAAAATATATGTGGTGTCTAACTACACTCCTGTGCACGGTTAACGTTAGAATAGCGATACACAGAGAAAAGGTTAAACGAGACACCGATTATACAAATGAATTTTGATTTTACATCGGACTGTTCGATTATTTGTGAAATCTAAATGAAATGTTCGAAACCCCCATTTTGTTAAGGTTCGAAACGGTCTAGGAGCTCACCAATTGAAACCATGCCATAAACCACCCGGTTTAAAGCCCCCAAAACTCTCGGGCCATCAGAAATCCCTCAAGACTTCTGTAACTCTTGATAGCCTAGAACCTCCGGTATCCTAGACTCCCTAAACCTGCCGAAGCTAAAATGATCCAATTTAAACCACCTTTCAGCTTGCCGAGCAAATAGCTTTCACCGGCTATACAAGTTACGCAATTGCTACTAAAGTCTGTGGGTGGGTAATCGTGCCGACACGAAACATGCATTATTATGTACGCGGGCGCACGTACGGCAGGTTATTGCATTATTTACCGCATTATTTACCGATATAGTTGATTTAGATAGAAATAACGGAAAAATCAGTGCACGGTATGCAATTACATCTTCAACGAGATTAAAACTAAAGGAGGACTAACCGAATACGTATGCATATCTTCATAGAATAACGTGTAAATAAAAGTAATATTTAATTCTACAGAAAAAGAGTTACTCCAAATATCTTCCGCCAAGTGTGTCTAACATCGAGCATGCGATACGTATTCAAACCAAGAAAGAGATAGAGAGCTTTCAATTAAAATGAAACTACAGGAATCCAAGGTAAAACCAAACAGTTTGATTAATTCCATCCTAGGAATTCTGTTTCTTGCCTCATATTCCAAGGATAATAAACTTCCTCGTACAAACTTTCTGCCTGTTCTTCGAATATGTTTGTTGAACTCCTTGAACTCGAGGACCTAATTATCAACTACCTCCCACGGAATCCCTAGGATCCCTTATGGTCTCACCCAACAGCAAGTTACAGTACCATGGGTATTGTATCGTAACGATACATAGTTTCCCTGGTAACGGTTAAATCATCGGTTCAGTTATTCTTCCATGATACAGGCTGAGTCACGAAGCGCGATTAGCTTAGATTACTTTACTCCGTTGCCGATGGTTCGATATGAATTTTTTTTAGCTAAAATAACATGGTCCAAGGAGAACTTTAACCCTTAGCATTCGAGCGGTGACTCCACAAAAAATGCTGTACCATTGTTCACAATATTCTTGACATTATTAAATATGTCGGTACCTAATCGATTACTACACATTTAAGTATTGTACGAGGTACTATATCGATATCGTATCTAGGGCCGCCGCGTGGGTACGAGTCGCCTGTGTGCAACAGAAATTTAGTGCGTCCTCTTCAAACATGAAAATAATTTGAATGACCTTTTTTTTATTTTAGCAAAAATATCTGTTTACGGTAGTCAGGGCTGTTACGCTGTAACATTTGTTACTTCTGCTATTAGGCTTTGTGCCCACTGGCAGCGACGAGCGCCCTTGCCCGTTCATGTTTCGGCGCCCCTTCGATCGAGCGCCCGTGTGCGGCGCACGACCTGCACCACCTGCACGACCTGCACGACCTGCACGACCTGCACAACCTGCACAACCGCACGCGGCGGTCCTGATCGTATCCATAAAATTACAAAAATCATATACAATGAAATTATTCTAGTCCCGAAGAAATCTTTAATTTTCGAGCTAAAATAGCTCCGAGTGCAAAGGGTTAACGAACGAGTGACCGGATGATTGAAACATGTACAGGTTTCACCTAACTTGACCATCATAAGTATGCCGCTTATTTGTTACGACAGGAAACAGGTCGGAGGAAAAGACAAAATTTCTCTAGGTTACTTTTTTTCAAGATTTCAAGGTCATCGAGGTTTTTTTTATAGCTCATTAAAAAAAGAAACAGATTCAACGATGCAAGGTATGTTGACCTTGGTGCGACCTTCAACGAGAAAATCATGTTTGTCCGAGGAGAAGGTAATCCAGACCTAATCCAAAACTTTTCCAAAATATTCGTTACATACCATCCGATACACTAATTCATCTAGCTTGGTAGAAAACTGAAGTAGTTCGGGGTCCATTTATAAGAAAGTAATCCTGATTAAAAGTCTGTGTCGTTAATTACGAGATTGAATATATTTGTAAATTATTCTATCTTTGTAGTTTCTGTACATTCTCAGTGTTCTCGACTCCCTTCAACTTTCTGTATAATATTTCCTGCTTTTTACAACTTTCCGAAGGTACGTATGGGCTTCGCTACGGTATACGTTTATCAACCAAGTTTTTACGAGCCCCTGCACTTTTTCTCGTTACTGTTTGTCCACTTTCCGAGTTTCCAAGCGCGGTCTTGTTTTTGTCTCCTTCACCAGCTGTTCTATTTTATTTTTACGTTATTTTATGTTTCCTCTTCTTTGACACGTTCTTTTTAAAGATTAGCATTTTCGTTCCATGGACAGTTCCTCTTTCAACTCTTTTCGGTCATGCTGACATTATGTATAAATTATTCTTACGAGCAGCGTCGAGCATTTTTCGAATAAAAGTGAGGAACAAATAAGCATTCGTTATTCAATTATTTATGATTCGAGTTATTCGTTACTCTCTTGGTAAAACATTTACTCGTTATTTATCATTCATAATTTTTTATCGACAGTTCCATTTTACAGAGCTAACGTACCGCACATTAAAGTGGTTATTTGCGTTACCTATTGTATCAATTACATATTACGAAGTATTATCTCCGTAACTGTCGCAAAGGTCTCTACTGTAACTGTCACAATGTTACCCCCACCACTGCGGGGGGGGGGGGGGGGGTGTCCCCCCCTTGAATTCACAATCAGTCAAACGGTAAACACGCTCGACGACCGAGTTAGCGAGGGGTCGATTGTGGGTGAGAGCCACGCTAATCCAAACGAACCGTAAGATTACAACTTTCCTAATTTTTTTATTATTTTAATGAACCTTCTACCATCGTATTTGTCTCGTTTTTCTCACTAAAATGACACCAAACACGATATAATTACGATTATAAGTACTCGTGTAACACGTAATTATAGTTTCGGTCGTGAAAGAGGATGGGAACAGAAAAGAGAGAGAGAGAGAGAGAGAGAGAGAGAGAGAGAGAGAGAGAGAGAGGCAGGTAGTCGAAGCGTCGAATCTCAGTCACTTTTTCCTTTTCGTACTCTATTTTTCTCTATGTTGGATTCGCTACGAAGAATGTAGCACTTTTATTAGAACTGTTGCTCGGCAGACCCGACGACACGACAGTTACAGAGATAGTACCACAGACGAGATATAGGAATAGACCTGACACCTTATGGGACTTGGTGTCCATAGGAATCTGCAGTACCCACACCTTACAATGCTAGCGACTTTAGCGTCCTCTACGCTTTGAGAACGGTGAATTCACGAACTAGAACCAGTGCGACTCGGGTTCGACTGGTCAAACTTCTACAGCGTTGTAAAGTCTAAAATACGCAACGTTATCGGATTATGAGTTTTCCTTAGACCATATACAGGGTGTTCACGCTATCACCAGCCAGCGTTTTTCTTGTAAACGGTAAATATTAGAAAAAAATGAAAGAGGAAAAAGTAGTACTGTTTACGAAACACAATCAAAGTTCCATCGATGTAAACACTCTATTTCATTATTTACATTTGTTTTTGGTTTGTTTCGAACACGTTTTTTCTTCTCTACAATTCCAGTTTCTCGAAAGAGTTTGAAGACGCTCCTGATAGTTTGAACACTAGGATGTCTCCGATCAGAATGTATTCTTGCATATTGTAATTGAGCTTGCACTGCGTTTTGTTTACATTCGCAGTAGACGATTACGCTATCACATTTTTCACCGATCGAATACGACGTTTCGAAACCGAGACTGAAATCATACTGGTATATGACACAAAGCGTGCACGGTACGGCGTACGGCAGTTTGTAAAGAAAAGATGTCTTTCGACAACGTGTCCGTGTTTAAATCGAAGGATTCTTTTTTTACAGGGACCGAGGAGTTTATTACAATATACAGTATTTTATCGATAAATGTCCCAAATGTCTGGCCGACAATTGTCCAAGAACTATCCCCACTCCTGCGGAGTGTCCCCCCTTGAGGGGCCCAGAAGCTCGAGAGGCCTCGGTCGCCGAGAAGTATGACGTCGCACGGCTCGGGTATATTGGCGAGACAACGCTAATCCAATGACAAAACTTATTTATTTTTAATTATTTTTTAATGAAACTTTCGCCAACATATCCGTGGCATTTTTCTAATCAAAATTATACCAAATACGATATAATTCCGATAATATTTACTTGTTTCACGAACGACGAAAGTTTTGAATAATCCAAATTATGCCTCGTAAACGTAAAATTAGGATTTTTGAAGGCGATCGCGGCCTAGATTGATCTTTTATCGGGAAATGAAGAGGCAAACGAGAAGGCGCATCGCGCACCCTAGCAATCCTGGAAACGACAGTCTATCCCTTAAGAGAGCGCACAACTTTCTCGGAACATCCGAACCCTACGTGGGCTTATAAAATGGCCATTCGCTAAATGTAGATCCGTTCGATACCGGATTTTACGTTAATATGTGTTTTACGAGATACGGTTCGCATCGTTCCTTTGCTTGCCGGTCTATTATACCATCGCATTATCTGGTTGCATTATGGGCCCGTGACCCATGACCCGCACGTTATCTCGTTACCGGTCGGGTGCTTAAGTTCCGTGTAAACCGTAATAAAGTTCGGTTCGTAGTTTGAGCGGTCGTTCGCCAACTTCGTAAACCCGTGCGTGACGCTTAAATCGGCATACTTGCGCTTTCTAATCCCTGCCACTACACATGCTCGACGAATTTTACGATTGGCTATTAATCGAAGCATTACATGATAGAAAATTAGTTTCACCTTCAGTGGCGAACACGTAGGCATGCTCATTCGGAACAATGAAATCTGACGATTGCATAAGTTTGTGCCCGATTTTCATAGATATTGCATACCGTACCATGTATAATACGACGGAGCGTAAGAAAAAAAAATTATATAGTTACCATTCTTTTCTAATTGTAGAAAAGGATGTAGGTGGGAAAGTTGGTAGGATACGATTCTTGAGAAAGAGTATTATAGATGAAATAAGAAAATATGACAAAAATTAAATCGAAAATACTCTTTGTTCCGTTACAAGACAGAAAATTTTTTGTAGGAGTTCGCACGGATGTCACAATATCGATACCCGTGCTGACGGAAGATTATACGGTAACAATAAAATGGTTTCACCGGAAGTGTTTTATCGTGCCGCGTACAGTTGACAAAAGGAGACATAATCTGGAAGAAAATTCTTTGTCCCTTTTGTTTTCGGTGAACTCTTCTCGTTTCGATACCTACACCGTTGCTTCATAGTTTAAACGTCCGTGCAGAAACGAAACGAGATCGTTGGATGGGAGTCACGAGTATCGTCATTTTTAATTATACACCCCACGGTATTGATTCAGCGCTACACGATGGTAATGTTAATTGATCGGTCATCTTGTCACGTTCGGAACGCGAACGCGTGCAAAAAGAATCACACCACAACGTCGCATTTCCATCGATCCTTTATTCATGCGAGTCCCGCATTTTGGAGTGATCGCATACGAAGGAAAATGCGTCGCGGTCTCTCCGGTGAATGAAATCATTCGGGGATGTGTTCTCTGCACTCGGTGATCCTATACTGTATTTTTTCTGTCATATCAGAAAGGGTTATACAAAACGAACCCCCTTTGAATATCAAGCCAGTAATACTTTCATAAATCTAGAAAATCTAAAAAAGAATCTCCTACACGTTCCATACATGCCATACAAAAGTATTTACAATACATTACGACATGTTCCTTGCTATCCTATACAAAATAGTAGACTGTAGAAGATGCGTAAACCGCGAACACATCAATTTCCCTCTCTGGGTGTGTGTGTGTGTGTGTGTGCGCGCGCGCGCGCGTGTATGCGCGAATAAAAATAAAAACAATTAAAACTAAAAAATATTATGGTTGATCCGCTTTAATTAATTTCGAAGCTGGCATTGCACTAACAGACGGTTGTTATAAAAAGAAAGCAATTACCGCATAATAAAACTTCAAAATTCTGGTTTAAACCGAAAACTACACTCGGGAAATATTATGACTTTCGTTTCCGCGGTCTGGAGACCTACCGTGGCTCCAAGCCTAATTAGGGAGGCTTGCCTCTAAATTAACACTTGCATTGTTTATGCGCGCGTGAATAAATTCCAGCGCAATTTCTGTCGTCCTGTTTCACCATATAATTTTACGATCCAACAAGCACGTTTAATTTTAGAAAATTTACACAGGACAACATTTCACAAAATCGCATGGGCAAGCATCTATATCGATAATATACAAGTACATTTCGAGGGGAAAAGAGGAGGGCAGTATCAGTTTCAAATGGAAACCTATATTTTTTATTATGGAATCTTATTGAACGTAAAAAGACTAGCAATTTTCGTAGGATACTTTTTTTTATCTGCGCACTAGTTTCGGAGATATTTAAAGAGAAGTAGAGCGAGTCGTATTTATACTGCGAGAAAGTTTGTAATTTCTTTATAACTATAACAAATTTTCAAAATGTTCTCCGTTGTTTTCTAAACAATAATACAGAGGATTCTCAAATTCTGAACGAACATTTTTGAAGATATCTGTTGGAATAGCTCTACATTCCTGTACAGTAAATAAGAGGTCAATAGAGGACAATTTTGTTTTCAAACGGTACGCGTGCTAAGTGCTGGTACAACTGGAAAACATCAACGATTTGCGACGCAGAATATATTCTTGCGCTGGAATATAAAGTTATTCCAACAAACACCTTAAAAAATGTTCGTTCAGAATTTGAGAATCGTCTGTATTATTGTCTGTATTATAGTCTGTATTATCGACAACGATAGCACTGTTCAACAGACAAAAACGTTTCGATTTTCACTACGCGATTTACTTGAAACTCGAACTGCATAATGTAGAGAGTCATACCTATGTACAATGTTAATAATATATCTGTACGTATTGTATAATGTATTTATTATAATAAACAAAGTATATCGTGGTAAATGTTCAAATACTTTCGCGAGTCACTGTACATGGTAAGGTAGAAAATGACACTGAAGTGACAAAAAATTTTATTTCGAGTCGCCAAAAAGCCTTTTGGTAAATACTATGTTATTAATCCAAAATGAGGCTATGCGCGAAATTTGAGTTCAACCTGATTTGACCGGTTGTCGAAACTTTAGCCGTGAGAAGAAACAGTGTCAACGAAACGACGAATATTCGTTTCGTAGCTGAATCGTATGACCCATCGATTTTAACGCAGTCGGCAAACTTTGAAAAACGTCATTTGCAGCATTAATTAACGAAATGAGTGTCTGTCCAACGATCGGTGGTTCGAATTTCTGTACTATTTCGGTCCAATGGGGTTAGCGGAGGCTCTGGAAGATCCATCCGGATTTCAGGACAGTGGCACATTAATAATTCTTTCGGTTACCGCAATTCCCTTTTTGTAGGTCTAATCCATTTCGTAGCTCGGTCTCGATTAAAGAACCGCCAGAATTCAGACGGAATCTCGTGCTGCGCAACCATCGAATTAAAATGTATACGCTTCTGTCGTTGAATGCGGTTCATTTATAAATTACACGACGATCCGACTTAAAACCGCGCAGTCGTCCGCAATAAGTTTTTCTCAAAAGGACAGGTTGAAGTAACTAGCAATGGGAACTGTTCCCAACAAGCTTTTCGATGATCGAATTGGTAATATGAGGTTAAGTAATACACAATGCGAATACTTATATCGGCAGACTGCGGATCTATATTCAAAATAAAAATGTTCTGCATCGATTGTGGGCTGCAGGGGTAAAATAAAAATTGATTTCATCCCTCGACGATTTTGTTGCATTAAAAACGACGTTTTACAAGATTCTTAAATTTTTCTAATTTTTTGTTTTATATTTTACTCAGAGAATTTCTTGATAAATGCATAAAGATCCGCAGTCTGCTTACCAGTTTATGTCAAGTGGACTCGGTGGACTCAGTGGACTCAAGTGGAAATACACGGTCCATTTGACATAATACTGATAAGTAGACTGCGGATCTTTATGCATTTATGAAGAAATTTTGTCCGAGCGAAATAGAAAACACTAAAAGATTAGAAAAATTAAAAAATGTTGTAACGTTGATTTTAGCGCAACAAAATTATTAAGGGATCAAATCAATTTTTATTTTATTCCTGCTGTCCACAATCGATGCGTAACATTTTTATTTTTCATAAAGATCCATGGTCTGCCGATAAATATTCACATTGTGTATTAATTAACCTCGTATTAGCTATTCGATCATCGAAAAGCTTGTTGAGAACAGTTTACGCGTGTTTTCAACGAGTCCATTTTTTGTTAAATTGGGGACTCTTTGTTTGATTATAAGCATTATAATTGAAATCTTATAATATGTGCGTTTTAGCAACTGAAGTTTTGCTAACGAATGAAAAACAGTTAACCCGATAGAAAATGTATGGGAACAAATAGTGCGTGATGTTTACGAAGATTGCCGCCAACTCGGCAATGTAAACGAGCTCGAAACTGCAATTCAGAATGCTTGGGCCAGTGTGAGAAATGGAGAATTCATGGATCGTGCTAACTCCATGGCAAAGTATCTTTTAATTTAAATTGGGGAAGCCTGTTAAATATTAAGGGTGCGCAGGAGCGAAAGTAGTGCTTATATTGGGGCGTAGAGGTGAACTGTAGGACAAGCATAGAGAGATCCTTGTCTCTCCTACAGCGCTGTGACAGAGAAGAAGATATGTCACTCCCAGGAGAGACAAAGACAGAGAGAAGTAACCAAGCAGCTGTATTTTTCGATGGACTTACCACAACTTTGTGAAGCGAAGAAGCAATATTTTTTCATAATTTTCGTGTTGAAATATTTTCTGTATTATTCCGTATCTTCGTGCAAAGCCCTTTTTTGCAATTTGGCTCTTGAAACATAATAAACAATAAAAGTGTGCGTTTTTATAGAAGAATTTTTTTCTGTACACTTTTTTCGAAAAAGGGCTCTGTACGAAGATGTCGAATAATACAGAGAATATTTCAATAGAAAAATGATCAAGAAACATTGCTTCTTCGCTTCGCGAAGTTGTTGTATTACAAATATAAATAATATGATATTTGTGTGTGCCAGAGGAATTCGTTGGTACAAGTGCCAAGTACTCTGTAAATAACGAATCGATTAAAAGATTTGTTCATAAGTTACAACCATAAATGTGACTGAACCTACAATTTTCTAAGGTACTGTATATCTTGCATAAAACTAACGAAGAGTAATTGCTCCAGTAGTATATCGACTATCCGAATGAAATCCATCGTAGATCGGAACAGTAGTTACAAGTGTTTAATCGACCATGAAAATCGAAGAAGCACGGAGAATTTCTACCTTTCCTGACGAGCGCGGTAACGGTGCGGTAGCAGCGATTCCTCATCGTTTTTATTTCCGGACAATAATTCCTTTTCCAGGCGTTCGCGTAACTCTGCTTTCATATTCCCGATGAAAATCCATCAGAGTCCGGCGTTGTTTATACGGCTTAGAATCTCGCAACTGTTTCATATTTTCCTGCTATCCCATTGAAATGTGTGGGCGTTTCATCGGAAAACTCCAGCGTCCCGTGTTGATCCGGTTCAGCGATCGATAACACGGCCAGCGAAAACACCAATCCACCAAGATTCGCATCGACCGGTAACATCCGCGGTGCAGGCTAATTCAGAATTACCGAAGACGATAAAGGAACGCCGCTCCGGACGCAAGGGACCATGCATTCTCATGATTACCGCAGCAGCAGGATGTTGCACGCATATCCTGGCCCTGGCTCGTACCGGCTCGTACCGGCTCGTACCGGCAAAAACATACAATCGCCCTACGCATTCGTTGGCCGCATATTTTTCATATTTTTATTGTCTGCGGAGCAATTTGTGAACATGCCAAACAGTAGGGGTGCTCGAATCCATAGAAACTCGTCGAGAGATCCATGGTTATTAGAATCCGCCGTTATGGAAAAACGAATGAAACTCTTCTTTTGTTCGGGTGTTTTTATCCGTCGTTATTTTTTAGGATTATATGTATGTAGGGATGACGTGCAAAATCACTAACCGTGATTTATCACAGTATTTATTATATTTATTCACGCCGTGATCGTGAGTTTTTAATCTAGAGTGAATTTGCTCGCTATCGTACCAATTCTTCGTCTCGATTGAATTAGTTCTTTTTTCAAATACATCAATTCAATTTAAATTTAAATTTAAATTTAAATTTAAGTTACCTTTCCCGTGTACGTATAACGTAAATTAACAATAAAAAAAATGAATTACGATAGTGTACGATAGCGTATAGGTGCTTCAAAGCGAGTTGTTTATCAATGTGTTATCTTATTAAAAATTATCATAGCGCGAATATTGACAATTGCTCGAGAATCAATAGCGTAGCGTTCAACTATTATGTATTTACATGCGCTCGTATGAGATCCACAAAAGATTGCAAAAATAAATTAGTATTCTTAGAAAATAAAAAATTGTTTATTTAAAAAATGATCTTGATCGCGATAGACTTAAGATTACCACGACGCGCGTTACGGAGATGAGTACGGTTCCTGCGTTTCACCAACTTCGATACTAGAAAGTTGAAACTTTGGTCCGCGAAAAGCAGCACGTTTCGACTTTGGAGTCGGAAAGTAACATGTTTCCTTTTATAGCGACGAAGAAGCGCACGCTCTGCTTTTCCAGTACGAAAACTAAGTTTCAGTAGTCCGTCGTGAAACATAAGTAGTATAGTTTGCTTCTAGCAGTGGAGAACGTCGCATTAAATGAATTGCCTAACATCCTACTGCGAAGATAAAAAGATAGATAAACACCCCTTTTAACAAGCTACATATCTTTGGTGGTATAAAAAAAGTCGATGTTCCAAAAATAGTGTTGGTACGAGCCTCCTGGAATACTACCCAACGGTTTATTTAAGAAATCGGCGACTCTGGTGGCGACTCTGGCGGCGACTCTGGTGGCGACTCTGGTGGCGACTCTGGTGGCGACTCTGGTGGTACCATGATTTATGGTACATTGTAGCAAATTTATTGGTAAAATTTCAATAAAAATAAGTAAAAAATAAAAAAGTTTCAGTACTCCACTAGTATCGTTTCACCGATACGCTATTTTTTGTTGCGCCTTCAGCCGTGCGATCCGTGTTTACATGCTGTCCTTTTCTACGTTCGGCGCGGTAGACACGGCAACAAAAGAATAGTATTCGGTCCCGATCTATGTCACAGCACAGAACCGAGAATCGGCTTTGATCGGGACTTTACTGTCTCGTATACCGAAGCATTATTGTATGTATTGGCTCGTAACGTAAATAGGTTCTGTTCTGTCACGTTCGGTATCTCTTTTTATTCATTAATAGAAAATAGAATTACTTGCAAATGACTACCGTAGATTTATTATGTTCTGTACCAACTAAATCCTTAAAATTAGAACATACTTGTATTTGCAACCAAACGAATTCATGTTACGACTCGATAGAAGACGAGATACCATCGTGCGAAGTAATTATTATTCATTGAACAAGTAACGAGTTGGGTATTTACCGTTTTCGTGTAATATTCATTGATATCGCTGTAAAAGCGAATTTTCGAATTTCGTTCGAAAGAGGAGATAGCGTTTGAAAGAATTCGAAATGTGTGACTGGCGTATACGTTCGTGGCTGTTTCGAAAGAATTTATCGACAGCCCGGAGAGTGTTAAAAGCATTAACCAACCCATATCACGATACAAGCGGCGAAGCAACGCGGCAGGAACACGGGATCGTGTACACCGATACAGAGACCGAGCTACCGATAACAATTGTGTCGCTGTAGGATAACAGTCACCGGATCATGCGTGCCGATACAGGTGACCTCGCGGACATCCGAGTCGATACTGGCAACCCTCGCTCGGGTCACGGTACTCGATGGGTACTCAATAACGACAACCCTCGGGTTATGGGACTCGATTTCGATGGCCTTTGGATTACTCGAGGCGATATCAGTGGTTTCGTAGTCACGCGATGCACAAGCAATTCATAATCGCAAAAGCCAAGCTAGACTCTGCATTCTAAGAAACGATTATACATATAAAACATTTCGTTTGACTGGCGAGGCAATCGCAAACTCTAAAATTAGATACTCTAAAAATAGATTCGGTAAAATACTAAGGACTAACAATCGACGATAGATTTTTACTAAACTCTCATCCGCCGATCCAATTGCAGAAAGCGAAGAAGATATATTTCGCCTGCAGAAAACTATTTCGCTCGGGAGCACTAATTATAAGCAAAAAAGCAAAACTATGGCTGACCTATGGCTGCGAGACGTGCCACAACACCAGCGCCTCCATTACGGAGTTGATCCGCATCTTTGAAAGACGCTGCCTTGGAACGTGTCTCAGCTTACACAGATCCGCTTACTTTAACTATCAAAAACACGTTAACAACGAAACACTCTATAATAAAGCCAACATCAACGTCAAAAGAATTGATATCTTCGTAATCCGAATTAACTAGAAATTACTTTGCCAACACAAAACAGATCACAGAAAACAGCCTAATTTTCCCTATAGCTTTTCCAGACGAAAATTACATTGAAAAATCCATAAATACCGAAAACAAAAATGCGATCCTCCTATTGTATTTCAAGTCCGAAAGTATTCCATTAAAATTAAATAAACATTCGCTGAATGATTTTCGTGTCTCGTTTGAAAATAATTCGGTAGATTTCGCGTTTCAACAGTTGGAAACCTTCTTGTGTTATTCCATATTCAACAATTTATTTATAATACTCGTGTAATTATTGAAGAAATCATGTTGCGAAAGCTAAACTATATCGAGGGCAGGACAATGGCACGTTGTCACCGTCAATGTTAATAATATTGTTTCGTTTCTCTGTCTTTGCGAGATGTTGGAGTGTAAGAGGCTCATCAAACTTTCACGATTGCAGCCCTATAAACTAGGAACCAGCGACCTTGTTTCGACATCGCGAAAATATGAAAATTTCGGACTTTTTCTTCGCATCGAGAGAGTTGAATGCGTTTCACCCGACTGCTTTTCGCTTTGGCTTTCGCATATATCGCGTATACGTATCTACACGCGCTCGCGTATACCGTTGAATAGCGGTCGCCTGGTTCGCTATATTCTTCCTTCCCCGCTTTCCAGTTTCTCTCTATTCTCGTTGTTGCTTTCGCTACAGTGAAAACGTATAACGCCGGTGGATGCGCAATAATCGTTCGCAGGGGGTACCATCAAATTTCCCTCCAGGAGCGTGTTCGACGCTACCCTGGAAATAACAAAGTGGCCGGTAAATCCGACTTTTCATAACCAAGCCCAGCTGGCTTCGCAGTGTTAACTTCTTATTTGCATTTTTACGCCGTGTTTCTTTCGCGGCCGCATTTTTTTCTCGTCGTTTTCACCGATCTCTCGGAAAAAACACGCGTTTTTTCGCGTCCCGTTTTGATACGCGTACGTACGCTCAACGATACGCTTAAGGGGGTGTTCCGGATTTCGACGCTGATATTACATTAATTTTCTTCGGAACAACTATTGGACCTCTCGTATCAGGATTTTTCCGACATATTTATGGATACCGTTATTTGGTACCGTTACGAGCCAGGACCACGAGCAAGGCGAGTGGCCGGCGAAGGGTTATTACCCTAGGAATAAGGAATCAATTTGTTAGTTGATCTCGCCTGCGTGCGAGAACCGTAACTGAACCGTAACCGGATAATACTAAACCGTGAACCGTGCGACTCTCTGTCTCTGCTATTTTGCTATACCGTACAGGTATAGACTACTCTATGCGAACCGTACGAAAGTACGAACCATTCCGACGCTCTGCCCGTCCTGCTTTACCGACTTATTCTGCTTAATTCTGCCTATTCTTAGATCCACTGCAGACACTTGGGTTCCGAATCGAATCTGACACATCTAAATTCTAAAATGGATCTGTTCGTGTCCGAAGGTCTTTTTGCTTGTCGCCTCGCCGATCTCTCACTCTCCTCGCATTTCCGCTCATTTCGAGAAGCGGAAACTTCTGTCCCTTCCACTTGTTCGGACGTTGGTCAGCCGCGAATCACCCCTACCAGCACGAAAGTGTCCTCGGGATATGGTCTCGAGTCAACCGATAGGAGGCGGAAGGTATTGCGTAGGATTTGACTCGTGTAGGATAGTTCTAGCGTTAACGAAAGAAGCGAACAACGGCGTAGAAAAGGCGTATTTCGAACTGTGCTAAAAAATTGACTTCGTCACACTTTTATTAACCCTTAGCACTAAAACTTGATGTACCGTTATTCAAAATATTGAATAACATTTAAAATTTAAATATTATATCAGGTATCGTATCGGTTTCATACCTATAAAATGAGAAAAGCTTGCGGAATCGAATTATTCTAAAAATAGATCCGAGTGAAAAGGGTTGATACTTTATTGCTCACGACATTCGTACGCAAGAGGAAATTGATTATACGCAATTAAAGAAAAGTTTGTACGAGAGGAAACTAAATGTAACACAATTTCTCGCGACGGCTGATTTTCAAAGCTACGCCCCGTCGCGCGTCGACCCGGCCGGGCCGCGCGTCTCGCTTCCCGGGGTGGTCCTAGTTCTCCTAGGAAGTGTCTCATTCCACGTGTACTTTGTCGCGTCGATTGTTTTTCCGAGGTCGAAAGAATAACCGGCAACGGGTATTTACAGGCCATGCGGCCGGGCCACGCTCGGTCGCGCGACACGTGGTCCACCCGGGACAAACCCGGACTCGCAGATTCGAATTTTACGCTAGGAAAGTTATGTTCGAGCGCCGGATAGGCTATCGCGTCACACGGAAAAGATGGTAAGAAACCGCGAATCGCGAACTCGAATTTCGAGATTTCCTGGAACAGCCCGCGAATGGGATCCGGAATCTACGCGGGGAAGCGAGGCGTCCGCGTCCCCCTACTCCCTCATCTGTTTCCTCCGGCGCGAAGCTCGGACCTATCGCGTACGCTTTCGCGGCAATATCGGATAACCGGTGAATCGCGGATTTTCCTGCGGTGATCCTTGTTGGCGCGCTGCCGCTCGTCAAGGGGTTGACTCGAGTCGTTCCGGCAGTGGACATCGTTCTTTATCCGGACGCTCAGCGGCGCGACGCGACGTTCCAAAAAGACGATAAATCTGCTCCGTTGAAACTATGACGTCCCAGGGAGAGCGCTCGCAACGGCCGTCTCCCATCGGCGCCGCCAGAGGGCGACCCGGCCCGGTCTCTCTTTACCGGTTCGGAGGGACGTTGGCAAAACTTGCCACGTCGCAACTCAAACGTTTTAAAACGAGGGATATCGGTTCGAGCACCTACCAGCTTCCAAGTAATAGCTATTGTAACATATGTTAAAATACATATGGTAAATTATATCGATAATATTTCTCGGTAACTATTAGATTTACGATACGCGAAGGTCAATTCTTTTTTACGCAGAATTTTCTGCTTCGTCCGAGTTCGATGAAAAATATTGGGCATTCTATTTAAAAAAACTGAAGGTGACCTTCGTATCTTGATAAAAATCGACCACGAACAAAAATCAGATTGCAACGCTGTACGTCCCCCTAGGAACCATGCAACATTTGTTTGAACATTTTTTTTCTACAACAAACAACTTACGAGTACATTCGAGATCGTCGGGTTACGAGACTCGCTCTGTATACGCTAACAAATTTTCGAAAGCGGAATCGATAATTACTCCGCGTGTACCGTTTCTCAGACAATTAGGCATTATGTTTTTCGCGATAAGATTCCCAGCTCGTTGCCGCGACAACGATCGGTCAAAATAGATGAGAGCGTTTCGTTCTCTCCACCGACCGACAAAAGGAGAAGCTTTTACGAGAAATCGCCTCCCTTTACGAAAGCTCGTCTTCTTACAGAGACGCGTCGGTCGTAATAAGTAGACGGAAGTTGTGAATACGTGTCGCGAAAAGAAGAATGAGAACCAAAGAAAAGGAGGGTTCCAAGGACCGTCGGTTTCCCTGCTCAAGAAAAATAGATCGAGTCAAACAAACTGTTCCTGGTTTCAACTAATGGCGCAGCACTGGCCTGGAGACAGCTCCGAGAGGATTTTGGATTCAAATGCTAACGAAGAGGAAAGACCTCTGCGCCGACATAATATCACCTGTCGCCTTTGCGCGGTCAACTATTTTCACTTATTCCGTACTTTCGGGGCAATTTATGAACCATTCGTTATGTTCACGGCGCCCCCGTTAGAAAGCGTAGAAATTTTATCAAATGGAAAAATAGAATTTCGAAATGGTATCGTTCGAATTTCGCTGGACCATTATTTTTTTTATATAAATTGAAAAATATCTTCAAAAATGGGTGTCTCTCCGTCTTTGATCATTCTTTGAACATGTTTGAACAATCGTAATGTATTTCTATCGGATATCACTGTATTCGGGAAAGTCTACAGAATCTTTTGCCGTAAAGAACGATTCGATATCTTTTATAGTAACATCGCAATATTTGTCGAAAGTTGAAAAATATGTCTTTTTTTAAACTCAATTTTCTCAGAAACTCTACGTGTTGGAGAAAAACTGTTGGCTGGTCGCAGGGTGGTGGGGGGGGGTTAAATCTCGATTTCAGCTCGGCGCGGCGCGGCGTTCCGAACGTTCCGAATACGGCTTTCGTTGGAACCGCTATAGACAACCGCTGAGCGACCTAACGAACGATCCACGAATCGAATAGCATGCCAGTGATTGGAACTGCCAGGGGATCCAGCACACGCATTACGAGTACGTTAAAGCGTGAAGAGCTACGTAGCGAAGTTTTACTCGATCGATCGAACGACATTACCAAACAATATCCTGTGTACCAATGAATGCAATCGTTGCGAATTGAAGTCGCACGATCAAACGGAAGAATGGATCGCGATTCGATTGTCTCAATCGAGGAGTGGAACTGCTGTTATCGATGGCCTACAGTTGCTATCGATAACAAATTTTTCTGTATCGTGCAACAGTTTATGCAACGTTTATGTCGTTGATTGCTCAACAAAACGCATTTTTCGCTTAACCCTTACCACTCGAACGGTGACTCAGAGTTGCCACTAAAAATTGCTATACCATTATTCAAAATATTGTTCATATTGTTAAATATGTTGATATACATTTAAGTATTGTACGAGATGTCGTGTCAACTTCGTATTCGTAAAATGAAAAAAAGTTAAAATAGTTCCGATCGCAAAGCTAAAAAGCTTGTTAAAACTACACATTCTCAAAATAACGGTAGATTTAAAAGAACTAGTTCTAGTAGGTTTATAATGTAGTTCAATTTTGCTTATCCGAGGTTAAAGTTAATCTGACTAGAATTTGTCAATGTAGGATTGTATCGATCCAATCGCTTCGGATTTGGGACGTCACGAATGTTTCGGTTCCATTCGAAAGCAGTCGAATTGTGTTGCTTGTGCCCCTAGAGGTTTCGGTTCATTTCTTTGAATTCCAATGTAATTTCGTTGCATCTTAAATTATTCATTTCGATTTCTCCGACCACCAGGTAGTACCGTTAGAATCGACCCCGGCGCTGCCCCATTTTATTGTTTCTATTATGACATTTTAGTATCTACTGTGTTTCTATCGGGACCGCGGTAAGGAAAACTTGGGACCGAGGCGAAAATTATAATTTCTGCCCCCCTATCGAAAAGAAATACAAATTTATTATGAAATATTTATTCAAAATACAAAACTTAAAGAAAACACAAGAAGGTGTTTCATCGCCAACGATAAAAATGAAAAAATGAAAAAATGAAAAAATGCAGGTATCTATCTATCAAAACTCGTAACTAGACTGCGGATCTTTGTACAAAATAAAAATTCTCTGCCTCGATTGCGAGAAATCGTATCTCGTCGTATTGGCATCTTGAATTTTAGAAAATTTTCCAATAATTTTATTTTTCATTTACTCAATTTTATTATAAATACGTAATGATCCGTAATATACACAATATACCACTTATAGTTTTGAAGATATGGAATATTGTCGACAAAACAGGCATTCCGAAGTACTGTGCGCCGCTGTGCGCCGCTGTGCGCCGCTGTGCGCCGCTGTGCGCCGCTGTGCGCCGCTGTGCGCCGCTGTGCGCCGCGCCGCTGTGCGCCGTGAAACCGGAAACGCAAACCTCAAAAGAAAAGTGAACGCTATATAGGACTGGCGTTGGATAGTCCATTAAGTGTTCGAGCTAGGGCAGGGTAATTTTATATTCTCCCCTTGGCCTCGTAGCGACGACGGTTCTTCCACGGATATAACTTCACCTGTTGGTTGTACGGCGTTCGGTTCGCTGTTCCAGCCGGGTGGTGTACGTAATATTGATCGGCCGCCGACACGGTACGCCAAGTTCCTGGCCCTCCTGTCAGACCTTCGGCCGCGTATAACGTGACCTGGCCACATAATCCTGATCGTGATCACTCGAATTCATCCCGGATTACGAGCGGGGATCGAGCTGGACGACGCTCAGATCGGGAGTTCGTTTATCTTTACGTCGAATTTCCTCGGTTCCGCGCGTTGCTCGTTTCTGCGGACGCAATTTCGTTTCAGCTCGCAAGAAAGGTAGATCAGACCACCGCCGACCACTCTCGCATTTTTGTCGTCTCGATAGCGCTGCACTTTTCTTACGCCAGTCCCTGATAAACCTTTTTCTCTCGTTTTTCTTCGACGAAATCATTTCGTTCTGGACCTCGTTGTATGCCATCTACATACGTAGAGATGCTTGTCGAATCGAGGACGCACTCTCGCGACAAAATCGTGCCAAAATCGTGCCAAAAGTATCAACGTTGTCGGGAGAGATGCATAGTGGCCAATCAAAATGCTACTTCGAAATGTATCAAACGATCGCGTAAGTTCGTGGCCGATTTGAAAATAAAATACAACGGTTAAATTTTAAAGAATACAGCTTTATCGATCAATCGTATAGTCACCATTCCTTTCTAATTGTATCGTAGAACGGTGACTAAATAATCCTTTATTACGATCCGCTGTGCAGTACAGTTTTCTACATCTATGAAAATCGGGCACGAACTTATGCAATCGTTCGATACTTCTTTTCACGGAGAGTTAAAATACATAGTTCGGTTAAGCGGTACAACACTGTTTTTATTGCAATAAGTAATATCCCTTGATCGTTCTTGTATATTTCACAAACGAACGCATCGGAAAAACTCAATTTTCAATGGGAAGCGTAATTGCTCTGGTGCGCGGTAAGTACGCCATTAACGAATAACGCGCGATGGAAAGTTTGTATTTTGTTTCGCTAACGATGTCTTGTCGAATACTGGAACGTGACAGCTGATCGATCGATTACTGCACGGTGTATGGGACTTGGACAACTTCGTTAACGGAAATGTAGGTGTTCTCGCGTATGCCCATAAGCGACGAGCACCATTACAAATCACGTGTACCACGGACTCTTCGAATCGCCATGACTTAATTAACACTAGCGTAGATACGATCGTAGTCTATTTGCCCTGGGTTTGAGATATGGACCAAACTGAAATTTACTGCGACGCTGCCACGCAGATCTACGTAGTCAGTTTGCTACGACGAACGGTGGAGTATGGTATTTGGCCGCAAAAGCTGACCAAAAGTCGATTCAAAAATTTTGTCTGAACTAGAAAATTTTTGCTTTCCGAGATAGTTGAACGTATATGTATAGAAAATATAATAATATTCCAATACCTTATTATTATTTATTTTATTCACTCGCGAAGCGTTAATTCTTTACCAAATGTGAGAAGAGTTTTAGTAACACTGTTAGAGAGACGCAACCAGTCTTCGAATTACTGTTCGCAACTGCTCATCAATGATTTTTCTATATCGCAAAGAAATAATGCCAACTTTTTCCTTCGCAGATATTTTTCATCGAGTATGTACTTTATATTCTGTTGCGGCGATCAGTTTATAATTCTATTTGAGCGCGAAAAAACCTTGATAATTACACCTTGTTTCATCAATTTTTGTAGGTGCTGCGCATAACGAAAATAAACAAAGTCCATGCTATTATTTTTATCTTGAAACACGCTTTCGATTTGGTACACGGAGAAAAGCTCCAATCACGCGTGTATTAAGTTGTAATTTAGTAAATGAAAAGATTTTCTAAGAAACTCGGTAGGAGTTAAATTTATGACATTTTTTTGAACATCGGTATTTAATGTGGGATACAGGAATGGAATTTTGGAAAATAAAATACAGAAAATAATGCTTTGTTCGTCTACCAACAAGTTTACAATAACATTTTACATTTGTCTTTTAGTTGGAAAAATAGGTTTTTGTCCGCGTTTTTCCGCGAGGCAGTTCATAGGATACCAGTCGAACGATGGTCGCTACCGATGGTCGCTACCGATGGTCAAATTCAAATAATTCGATATCTATCGTAAATAATTCGACTATTTATTTTTCAGATAGACCACACTGTACACAGGATGTAACCGTTAAGTTATGTCCCCATTTTTCAGACATTTCTGCAAAGTGCGATTAAAAAAAGTTTCAGACAAAATGTTATCGGTACTCGGTAGGCTACGTGTTCGCAGATTCTTAAATCTGAAAAAATGCTTTTTACGTAAAAAAATGAAGGTCACCTAGAGTTTTTTATATGGCTCCATATATTTTGGACATCGTAGGATCGTTGCTGATGTCGAGTTTGTTGAGATAAAGTTTGAGAACGTTTGTACCGGGTTCTATCGGTGATTCGCGAAACCATGCTGCAATAAAACCTTACCGTTGCGCGTTGGGAGATACTCGGTCAAGTAAAACCTTCACCGTTGAGTTTAATTAATTTCTCTAGCTCGCATTTGCGCGAACGAAAAACTTTCTCCGCTGCGTTTAAGGGGGATCCTACGAGCCCCGTCGAACAACGTAGCTTTGTCCTACAAATATTTGACGTATATTTAGAAACAATAAAGACATTTGAGTTCGCGCGTTACGCGACTCACCCTGTACAGTAAAATTCACTTATCGAACCACTGTGAAACGATATGTTTCTAATTAAAAGTTCCGTCCCGTGGGTTTACAATATCGTGGAATCATTACGTCGAACCGTGCGCCAATAAAGTAATCGGTGTAGTTACTTTCGCGCTATAGGGCTCGTACACCTGATCGGCTACCTATTTCGGATCATGATAAGCTCGCTTGCTTCCATCTACCTCGGCCACCTGCTCCGGTTACCTACATTGCCCGTGCCATTGCATGCTACACGTTTTCCTCTCCAGCGCGTCATTCGCTAACCAGCTGCCACTCTTTCGTTTTCGAAGAATATCGAATCTAGAAACAAATCTTGTAGGAGTTCAGTCTCTAGACCAGAATCTGAATCTCTAAACATTTAGCCACCAGACTGCCAAGGTCAATTTGCCAAACCATCGGTTAAGCCAAAGTCAGACGGTCAAATCCCTGCGACGACTTCCACCCTTGGCCGGAGCGGGGGTCCTTCGGGTCCTTATCCTCCGAGCGAGGGAGGGAGGAAGGCGCCAGAAGTAGCGAAACTTCTCTCTTTCTTGCGTAACCAGAAATTTTTGCCTTTCTCATACGTTGTCCGGTAAGAAATCCAAGTTTCGATCCTAGAAGATCAATGGTTCAAAAGTTATAAGCGTTTAAAGGAGAGCAATTTACAGTGTTTTCTCGACAGGTTAGCGCCGTCACGTTGCGTGCAGCGACGGTCGCGCGTCGCTTACTTAGCGGAGCCGCGAGGTGGTTAATCAGAGTGGCTGGTAGGCTAATCAAACGATTACGCCGGTTATTATCGAGTAAACAATATTTTTTTGCTGTTAAATTATGATCCAACAATAAGAAATAAATACTTAATAATTTCATTTCAAAACTTACCGTTCAGAGTATCGGGTGTCCCAACATATAAGGCAAAAATTTTTTTTCCGAAAACATTGTCTTCAAAAAATTGGCTATAACTTTATATCCGTTAACGCTATCGCTTATACATTCTGCAGCGAAAATGTAACTGGCAACTATACCTTTCCAACCGTATAAATTTTTTTGCGTAAAAAACAAAACGTGTCCCAAGCGTAACGACAGTCCCTTACCAACGAAAAACACGGACCAATCGGAACGCGGCCGGATTCCAGATCGGCCAACGGCAACGTAGCGCTCGGCGGGATCTGTCGCAGGAATCATGGAAGATCATACTTAAATGGTAATCAAATAAATAATGCAAAATATGAACAAAATACGAGCAAAAGACAAAAAACCCAAAATTTTTTTTTCACCAACTTAACCCGCTATTGCTCGGCACAAGTTGTAGGACAGTTTGAAAACATGTTACGAAGTTCATGTAAAACTGTTGTGATTTTTTCGTGTAATAAGTGCGGTAGATCTATTTGCCGCGTTCATCGAACAGATTGCTCGTCTCAATTGGTTTTTCTGGAACAGAATTACTTTCCTCGATATTTCTTGTCGCGTTCACCGCTTAATTGAAAATCGCAAATAATACAGGGACAATTTCCTGTTCAGCATCCGACGCAAAAACGATCGAACGATACGCGCACGGGCCCGCAACACCCGTAACATTAAATTTCCTGTGGGGTGCATCGCGGCCATGTTTTTGCTGTAATTATTTATACAGATACCGGGATCCGAGTGGCGCGGCGCGGCGGCCGTATAAAATGCAGGATGCCACCTAAGTCGCACGAGGAAAAGCGATATTCGCGGTACAAATGTTCACCGGATTTATACGAGTCGTTATCTTGCCTAATTCGTTCGGCGGGGAGGCATTTTCCTCGGTGGGATGAGTTATATTCTTGAGAAAGAGAACGAATGCTCCGTGTATTGTCTAATGCGTCTCCTAACTATCCTTCGCACCGTAATTCAAACTCGACACGAAACACCGCCACCGATCAAAAGTTCGGTGTACCGTGCGCGTGTTCTGTGCAATGGCGGGATACTTCCGCTGCTTTCTGTGCGAGAGCTCGTGTAATTCTGGCCCTGGTTAACGACGCTCTGATTTCGAAACTTCAAAAGACTCTGCGAAACTCTCGTCCCAGTGTTAATTTTCGGTACGTTAATTTATAACTCTACGGGAACCGTCTAACGCCGACGTATATTCCAAAGTTACGAACTTCTTGCTTCGCTCGTATAATCTTTATTTTATTATCCTCGTTTTTCGTGCGATTGTTTAGTTTCATTCGCTCGGTTTAACTTCGTTTCGATTATTGTTATCATCGCGTGACAACCGATTATCGTGCCCCAAAACGTTAAATCAAATAAATATAAGGCTAAACTTCGCTTCAGGGAGCCAGACATTTTTCGCTTGTTTCATATAGTCCTGTAAATTTTTAAACGCGAGTATCAATTCTAGGAGATCGATGGTTCAAAAGTTATAAGTGTTTAAAGTTGAGCGATTTCCAGTGTTTTTGACAGGTTAGCGCCGCCGTGTTGTTTTCAATGACAGTTATGCACCGCTTACCGAGCGGAGCCGCTAGGTGGCACCACAACCCACAACCACGCGCTGATGTTGGTCACGTAGATTCCCAAGCCGACCCTCGACGCCGTTCGAACCTAACCTAACCAACCAACTAATTAATTATTATCGCCGTTACCGCGTGCTTGTGCTGCCACCTAAACATTTATTACTTTTAAACCATTGATCCTCCAGGATCGAACCTTGGATTTATCGCATCTTCTCGTCCAAATCTACCGAATAACAGCCGAAAAAGGAAAAAATGTCTGGTTACGCAAGCAAAAGTTTACTCCGGATGACAATCCCAAACGAAATTATTAGATTATATTACTGGGTGCGACTTGTTGGTTCGCAGTTAAAATTGCTATTGAAAGATCTATTAATAATCGCGGGTGATATAAGTAGGCTGATATTGCTAATGCAAATAATGCTGATAATGCAAAATCGTTTCTAACTGCACGAATTGGTTTTGGCTCTAAATCGCCGGTCATCAAACTGTTAAGTAGGCAAACGACCGATCAATTGCGACACTACCATTAAACCGGAGAATGGAGTTCATCGTTGAAATGGTTTTGCATTAATAATCTTCTGATTCGCACATAAACAGCCACGTTCGCGATATACCGTTGGGAGACTTAATCTCATTTGCCATTTTCGCGATCAACACAAACATTTATCAACTCAACCAGTTCAACCGGTACTTAAAAAATGCGGCGTTGCTTCGAAGATAAACCACGCGATCGTAACGTGTCTCTCTCTCGATGCTTTGTCACCGTTGTCGACCACTTCAAAAGTGCATTAGCATCCATCACCGGAGGGAAAAAATGCTGCCCATAAATCGTTCATTTTAATTCGAGATGAAACTCGAGCTGTCGTCTGCGTTTCATTGACCATTTGATACGAACAAAGGTTTTGCGATCAGAAATAATATTTCGAATTTGGTATATTGGTATTGATTATGAAGGATCTTACGTAGTCGTTTAATAGGTTTCATTTTTGCTTCATTTTTGTTCCATAAAACAGTGAAAAGAAAATCGTAGGTGAATTTTCAAGGAGTCATTTCAACGAGGAGGCTTTAATTTTTATATCTATGGGAGTTACATTTGCGATGGCAGTTACATTTTACAGGATTTGTTTAGGGAAAATAGATCTTCAGTTTCTCACCCGTTACATCATGTAAAAATATCTTGGTGGAAAATAAACACTGTTTTGTGGAAGTAGAGGCTCCAAGCTTTAAAATGAATTCAGGCTTACGCGATCGCAGTATTTGTTTTTACAAAATGATCGCAATTTAAATTATTTAAATATCGCTGAGGGGATAATATTTAAACGAGGAGTTAGCGAATTTAAATTTTGGGGGATTATCTTTCAAGCTAAAAGCATCGTTTTGTATACGATTTCGATAAAAGATTTCGTGGGGGCCGCCGAACCATGCTTATCCTGCTAGACACTTTTATTTGAAATATTTTTTACAATGAGCTGTAGCGTGTTAAATAATTGCGTACGAAACTTGAAACGGTAGACCCTATGCATGCTCAAGGTAATTGTACGCTCTCTATCCAACAAAGATGTAAATTTCTAGTATATTACGAGTGGCCTAAGACTTTTGCACAGTACTATAATTCAGGATATACCGAGGCCATGCAATCGCTTGCAGGTAAGTCGTTAAAAGACGATAGAAGATAATGGATTCTTCGTTAGGACCTATGTCCAATGTTATTAGTTAATTTTCCTTGAGTCAGGGATACCACGAGTTCTCCATTAACCGGAAGGATAAAATAAAAGAGTTATCGGACGCGTGAAACTGGCCACAACGCAACGGTTGTAAAAATGTAAAATCGCGACCGCAGTCGAATGGCTATTGGACATTAGCCTCGACGTCCTCCACGGCGGCGTCCAGAACGAGCGTGTTCCCAGGTTAACGATAGGATCGAGTCCACGTTAGTGCCTCGTTTGACACCGTACACTGCTTTGAAACGCCACTCTCCCTTGAACATTCTCCAACACTTCGATGTTGCTCGATCCACCGTTAGGCGACGCGTCTGCGCTAGATAGCAACAACCCTTTCACCCTTATCTAACTGTTTGGACCGACAAAGGTTATACGCGAAACGTTGCAATATAATACAGGCAATATTCTATTAACCCCTTATACCGATATGCCTGTGAACTCGTACAGGGTGTTCGACTACAGGTGGGAGAAAATTTAAGGGGTGGTTCTCCATGATAATGTAAGACGAAAATCAATCAAGAATAAAAAAAATTACGATTTCGGCTTCGTTGTTTAGATATTGACAATTAAAAATACGCCTATAACGCGGCAACGCGGCAACGCGGCAACGCGGCAACGCGACCAACAAAAGTGTACGTTGCGTACGTCATAGAGACGCGCAACAGTCACGTATCAAGTGGCGGATGCATGCGTACCTTGGTTCTCATTTGGGACCCCAGCGAGGTGAAAATCTATAACAAATTGATGAACAGGATTAACAAATTGGTCGTTGCACGACATTGAACCTGCCTACTCGTTAAAATCCACAAGGGCATTTCCAATTTCCGCCCTATGGAATTATCGAGTAGAAGGGATCGATGCCCGTTTTAACGATGCAGTTTTTAATTGGTCGCACATAAATAAATTACTCGAGATCATTATGAAGCGATATCCATTGTGTCCATAAATTATAAATGTTGAATGGAATCCTCGCAAGTGCAGGTATTCACAAAAATGTACATACGCAATATGTGTACCGGAATCGCGTAAACTAATTCGCGTTTGATGCAGATCAATTTGACTTTCGCACACGGAAAATAAAATGTTGGTGTAATTAATGCGAAGTCTTTGAGTGTTCCCACATAAAAAACGCCTTACTTCAACGTTTTAAGAAAATATGTTTGTACAAGAGGAGGAATCGTCCGTACACGCTTGCGTTCGTATGCACACTGCACACTGCACACTGCACACTGCACACTGCACACTGATTCAAGACAGCCTGACGAGGTCAATGCCTGATCGATAAAACAAATCAAGATCTACCAGCAAACTCCCGCCCAAACATCGCGTGTTGCTATACAAACACGTACGGTGGATGTACAAAGTATTTTTACACCTTTTAAAATAGAATAACTTTTTTATAATTATACCAAACGACCTGAGTTTTTATTATCGATTCGAAGCATTAGTTTACGAAATGATATGCAAAAAAGATTTTCCAAAAATTATAATTTACAAGGTTAGATGCATAAATAAAAAAGGTATTTTTTAAAACTTTTTATTTGGACCCTTCAAGAAAATTTAATATATACGAGTATGTTTTGTAGATCGATAGTAGTGGAAGATAGGATACTAGTGGAAGATACGATAGATCGGGAAGTAATCTTGCAGCTAGCTATGTACATATGTATTATGTACGTATGTCGATACAACTTGGTAATGCGAGGACGAAGAAAGAGAAAGATGACTTACAAAGTGCTTCGAAGTCCAAGAACATCATTTTGAATATTTAATGAAACGTAGTATGCGATAATATTGTGATATTTCCCGTTTTCTTTCGTTTCTTCAGCGTTTCAATTCGCAAACAAATTTTCCGTTATAACTCTGTAAACTATTGAGTTTAACGAGAGGTATTACAGTAACAGAAATTCAATAATACTTCCCATTTAAGAAGATGTTGGAGCCCTCTCTTACCCCCCAAAAAATATCCAAAAATATATTATACAATACCTACATATTAAAATATTAATCCTACTCCATTTAATTTAAAAACAAAATTAATTCGACATCTTCGTTAGATTCTTAGAAACCAGCTTGTAACGCTTTATCTGGTACACACTGTACATGTATATGATTTTGTCATATTATTACAATATCGAAATTATTCAAGGAGGCAAAACTTATTGGTCTACCCTGTATAAGTCGTGTCAAATTAATTTAGAATTTAGACTATCGGTACATTCGGAAATCACATAACGATTGCCTTAGTTCAATTACACTGTCGATACAACCGTAACAGCATATGTAATCAATGTAATTGATAAACTGAAATATTATTAATTTCAAATCATCAATATTATTGGCAATAATACCGCTGGAGGATATTTATACGCGCACTAATTGCATCGTGTAACCTGGAGCGTTTATTTACCTCGTATAAAATAATTTCTCTAGGTGAACGTCGCCAATTAGCACCATTTCATTTCGAGAACCATTAGAGAATTTAACAGAATTGTACATGCTTGTTTTCATATTCATCGTGCACACACGACACCCGGTGTTCAATCGTTGCTTACGGGATTATTTGAAATCCATCGCGCATACAGTGAACCACGAAAGTATTTGAACGTACTTTAAAACAGTACATATAACTTTTTTATAATTTTACCAAACGACCTGATGTTTGTAAGCCACAAATCTTGTGTTAACAAATAAACCTGTGACATTCTGAAAAAATGGTTCTAGTCGTTTAATCTTGCTCGTTGCTGTACATTCAAATATACGAGTATCAACGAATATTTTGCCAGATCGATGTGAAATTACGTTTCGTGGTTGTACGGACAATGTCAATGTCCCTATTTCTGATCAGCACGCATATTTTTTATTTAATGTAGAAAATTAATCAACAAATTCGTTGTAACGACAAAAAATTATTCTAAATTAGTTCATTATTTTCGTACAAAATGCTAATTCGTCCGCTGTTGAATGTGGCAGCATATTAATAGAAATAAATTTCGTAGCTGTGTCCGTTGCGAAAGAAACATAATTTGAGGAGTATCGGTGAAAAATTGACTAAATTTATAATTATGTTGTTACGTGTAGTTATTATGTAACCGTAATATTATTTTTTAGCAAATTTTACGTTGTTTTCGCAGAAAAAATGGAAAAAATGGAAAAAATAGTTGTAACACGGCCAATCGCATAACCTATTAGTACCGATTCGAAATCTGATAATTTCAATATTGCGGACAGAGTGGAGTTTTCGGGTTATAGGGTCCGTGAGCGTATTTGATAACCCCTCGTAAAATGTTTATTGTAGTGTTTCTTCGCGGGCCCTCGTTAGTTGTTTAAGATTGCTATGTTGTAGCGGACCGAATTGCGTCTATTGTATTCCTCGTAGTTTATGTTATCGTTTGTATTGGCGTTAGTTACAAATAACGCGTTATTACTTGCGAATGACGAATGTACAAGGGGACGCGGGGAGAGCGAGGGTCTGTTATGTTTGCGAGTCTCCTGAAGTGGGGATTCCCGCTGGCATCGCGAAACATGTGTTGGACAACCAACACGTGTGTTTGGTTGAAAGAGACACATGTATAGGCCCCGCGTGGCAAGGTTGCCGATAGCAGCGATCCAGGCCCCGCTTAGGCCCAAGGAGAAGGGTGTGACCACCCTTCTGAGAATTGGGACCACGCGCACGGTGAGACCCGAGGGGTCGAACCGGGGCCGGTAGGCCAGCGAAGTCGGCGGGGAGCGGACCGCGCCAAACAAACATAATTACGGCCACCGTCGCGAGAGGGGGTTCTTTTTAGAGCTGTGTTTTCTGAGCAGCAGGTCAGACACGTCAGACCGCACGGAACACTCCTCGCGACCTCTTAACGATACGACAGACTTCTAACTTGTCACAAAATAAATTTCAACTTCGTCACCATAAACCTCTCAGTTTTTCTATCCTCTGTTAACAAAGTAACAATGACCACAGAAATAAATAAGTATATCGATATCGTTATTAAAAAATTAATACTTATTTTTAACGTACTCGACTATTAAGTTATATCAAATTACATAAAATTCCAAATTTAAAAGCTCCATAAAATTCAAGTGAATTTTATTAATTTGATCATTTCTTAGTTTATAAACATGCCTGCAAGAATGAAAAAGGAAGAAGAAAAAGCAACGATAAGAAAGTACTAAATATATGTACAAAGTTATTCTTAGGTTTAAGTTTTGTAATGTTCATTTAAGTTTTTATGATAAATATTTTTATATAAACAGCATTTTTTAATTTTAAACAGTTTTGCTTGTTTGTACGATCCGACAAATAATTCTAAACTATAATTATAAGCAGAAACTGGAACAAACTTGTGAGCAGAAATGCGAGCATTTCAATTTTTGCTGAGCAAAAATAAATAGCATTTCATACTTTGTATTAAGTAAACAATTACAATGTCGGAATGTCTTTGAATCAATTATTATTATTTTTTTTCAATACAATGTGTAAAGAGAAGCTCAAATTTAATATCTTATTACCTTTTTTGTCGATCGTTGCATAAATAAGGAATAAATATCTATTTCTTCGATAACAGAACTCTCGCATGATCAGAGAAACAGGGACATTGACCTTAAGATAAATTTTCCTTAAATTTTCAATCGTTTTCACGATACTTCCTTACCATTCTTTCCTCGGTTCTAGAACTAGGTGTCGAAGCTGTCCGCGACGCGATGGTTTAGCAAAGCACAAATTACAGAGGCAACGAAGGCTGTTCGAATAGTAATTACAAGGTTTCAACCGGCAGCGGGAAGCCAATGGACCGGGGGATTGGTGACGAGGGGGAGGAGGTAAAGAAAGCGTGCATCGACAAATTTCTGCTCTTTCGATGCGACCGTACCATAAAACTGGGCGAACAGTACGAAATTACAAACGTGTCGCTCTCGACAACCCGCTCGAAGTTTGTCCTCTGTTTGTTCTGTCGCTCGTACATTCCGGCTTTGTGTTTGCTCGCCATGTTAAATCCGTTTGCGATAAACTGCAGAACAAATATGCACGATGGGGGAAGGAGAAATAAAGGCAGAGACACGGCGATTTTCACGAGGCTCGACAAACCGAAACTGGTGCGAAAGATTATCATCCTGAAATGCTGCGAACGGATTCTCGCGTCGTGTCCGATGCATCGCGATCCGATGCAGTCGTTTAACAAAATGGTATTAGCTGCTGCTGCTGCTGCTGCTGCTGCTGCTGCCGCCGCTGCTGAGACTTCCGAGATTTTAGCTTTCTGCTCCAACGTGGTTACCATCGTAATGCAAACGCTGTAGTCGAGCCGCCGAATAATGAATGTCGTAGCGATCGCACAAACGCAGACTTCAAACCTCGGGAACCGTGGGAAACAATTCTTAATTACGAACTATTAAAACTAATCAGGTTTGTTCCGCCGCAGACCGTCGAGCGAACGGAACTCGTGAATTTACAATTAAACGCTGAAAGCATTAATGGAGCCGAAACAGAGAACGTCAGGGCATTCGCGTGCAATCTTTGCGCCACTTCCGCGAATTTCTGTTTGTATACTCGTACACTCAACGTGACAACGCAAAGGAGACCGTTGATTCCGCGTCCACGGAAATTCTGCTTGTCTCGTTTTAAGTATGCTAAGAGCATTCGTAAATACGCAAAAACTTGCGATACGGAGGCTCGGCGGAAAGGAAGAGAATATATAATAATTTTCAAATGACTGCCCGGGGAGTTATTCAGGGTGAGGCATTAACTATTGTTACCTACGAGTACAATAACTTCGAAAGTATGATAGTGGTAGAAAAGTTTTCGAAATAAAAGTTGCATCGGACAACAGGGGCCGTAATGTGGCGTTAGTCTTTTGTTGCTAGGTGGAGTCACTTCGAAGATGCGAAGATCACCTCTGTGTTTTTTTTTAAATAAAATGCTACGTTTTGATACCTGTTTTCTGATAGCGGCTATTCGGACGAATCGAACGAGGTGCAACATTCAGATCTTTGAAGGTGAGCAAAGGTCATTTATGACAAAAAAGGCTAAATAAACTTGCATTTGCAGAAGGTGTTCAAAACGATTGCCATTGGTAACGATGCGATGCTGCAGTTTTCTTATCACGGATCGAGTAGTATTTCCTATCGCTTCGGCACTTGTCTAATCGCATGCTATAACAATTTATTGTAGAAATGTATTCGATTGTAAGGCGCGTAGGGTGAGAACGTTGATGATATCTCTCAGCGTATTTACTAAACCTGGCAAAATTACAAATGAACGCTTCTGGATGATTATATTGCGGGACATCGATAATACGAATGGTAAGATTAGTATCATCGAATCGAGCGATTGAAAACGATGTATTTTTTCCAAGCACAAACCGATATGCTTCTCATTTACGGAGAATGCCAGCAAATTCAGTGCGATCCAGAGGTAAAACAAAATATATTACGTAATAAATATTTCAGAATTCGTATCTTTTGTTCTTACAGTCGAGGACAATGTTAAATAGGACACACTTAAAAATCGCATAACGTTTTTAAGATTGGTCCAAAGAACTTGAATTTTTTTAAGATGTTAGACCGACTAGTTTGCTACAGAATAAGTTAACAGAAATTTCTTTAGAAAATAGGTGAGTCGATAACGTTTTGCTTTCGCTATAGATTATTTAACCCTTAGCAGTCGAGTGGTGACTCAGAATTACAACTAAAAATTGCTGTACCGTTATTCAAAATATTGTTGACATTATTAAAGATTTTGGTATCTAATCGATTGCTAAACGTTTAAGAATTGTACGAGGTACCGTATCGATTTCATATTCATAAAATTAGAAAAATAATATTAGAATGGAATTATTCCAAGTCGGAAGAAATGTTTTATTATCGATTTAAAGTAGCTCCGAGTGCAAAGGGATAAACATGTTTGAATGTTCGCAATGTTACATAAGATTAGACCATCGTCTTCAAAAGATTTGAAACTGAGTGCGATGGAGAAAAACCATTTTCGGAATTGTATTCGTCACATCAAAATCTACAAGAGTCGCCGACCGAATATGGAAACGTAAAATTGGTGTTGGACAGCGGAATTGAAAAAGTGTCGTGCAAACGGATAACAATTAAGCAGTACATATACGTATACTCGTTTCTCGATTTACGCGGATCATCCGATCCACGTGTTTTGTTTTTTTCACTCGGATGAAAAGTGCGTAGAAAGGCTCCAGCAATATGAAAAAGATACTTTAAATAAAAACATAGGCATACGATATAAACTTTGTTGTTTTTTTTTTATGAAATTTTGAACGACGAAGAATTTATATAACCTCAAATAAATAAATAACATCAAATCAGAGAGTCGCCGCTAGAAATTGCTGTACCATTATTAAAAAAAAATATCGGTTAGATGATTAAATATTTTAATATCATACCAATTACTAAAGATTTAAGCATTTTACGAGGTATCGTATCATTTGTATTATTGCAAATCCATAAAATGAAAAAATTATTCTAGATCGGAAGAAATGTTTAATTTTCGAATCAAAATAGCCCCGAGTGCAAAGGGTTAAATCCTTACAAATCCAAGATGACCCAACAAAAATTGACCCTAAGGATTTCCTACCATCGGTATAATATATCCATTCACCAATTCGATATCACCGTCCCAATTATTATGTTACAATTATTATTCAGGTAGGTGGATGTCCAAGGAGACCGTCGAAAAGCATGGGACGATCACCGAAGGTGAATATTCAGGAAGCAGCGTGTCGGAGAAAATGTGGGAGCCGTACACCGGTGGAATTGCAACCGCGCGCGCAATTGGAATAAGTGGTACACCGGTCAAAATTTTGACCTGTCGACACGCTTCGTATTCATGTATGCCGACGAAGCTTACCGTCGCAGCTACCCCGGAATTTCTGATCGTAATCCGAACTTAGTTCACGCTATCCTAGACTCGAACCAAGTGTTGAAACTTAGCCCCTTACCGGTTGTAATTAATTACACGGATTTCTGGCGGGTCCTACACTTTCCGAGATTGGGGATCAGAGGTTGACTATGCGGCTCAAGGACAGAACTTTCAACGTAGAGTCGACGAACCTCATGTTTTTTAAAGGAAAATTTTCTAATTTTTATACATTTATGAAATTGTATAAACGAGTGCGGATGTACATGCAATTTTCTATTTTTGTAGACAAATTTGAAGAAAGTGGCTTGTGTCGGCGTGTAACTGTAACAGCATTATTCCCTTTCGCTCTGTTACGTATTCTTAAATTTCAAAATATTTTTAATTTGTTTTAATAAAAAAAATTGTTCACAGACGCAATTCTAGTAACCCTCGAAGACGATCTAAACGTAGATCGAAACGTCGGAATTATTTTAGTAATTTGCAAAATGGCTTTGCAAATTGGTAACAAACGATCGAACCCTTGCGCCGAAAACATTAACAATTTCATTAAGAATAAATACGATCGATAGAAAACTGTAATATAATCACCTTATATACGAGTATGTATGACCAGAGCGAGACTCTGTTTTCTCTCTCATCTCCACAGCGTGTTTACCAAAAAAAGTAAACAGACGCCGCGCCGGAACAAGCAAGCACAAAAACACAACATCCGTAAGAAGCAGAATACGTTACGAACGCCGTTAAGCGATCGTCTATGCTAAAACGAAGTGTACTCGTAATCTAAATTTGACTTAAGATTTTTGCAAATATCTCGATAACTAAGACCGATCGCCGGTAACATACTCGTATATAGGTAAAAGTTGTTCAGAACGATGACCTTGACCAACATATTTCAAGGTCATGAAAATCCGCGAGGAGGGCAAACTTCTAAATAATTACCAAAAGATTTAACAATAGCAAGGAAAATTATGAATAAATATTGTCTTATCTAATTATTATTCATTCGTGTTAATAAAATTGTACGAGAACGAAAAATAATATTTGTTACATGATGATTGCCAGCGATAAAATCGTTTGTAATATATCCGATTTTATGTAGTTATTAAAGATTTATGAATGCGAAAATATTTGTAAAATAATAAAATGTTTTTCTCTGAAATTATTTTAAGGTAAATGGTATATAATTTATTTAGACACCGCATATTACTAACAAAAGAATGATGTATTTTCGTAATTCGATATCGACAAATGAGTTTCGCCGAGAACTATGGAAACGCGATAAATTTTCGCAGATATAAAGTACCGAATTACTCGTAACGAAGTAACATTCATTAATCAGTGTTTGTATTGTTGCAGTTAAAATATTATTGAGAGTCCAGTGAAACATTAATTTCACAGTAAATGCGATTTAAATCGCAAAATTGTCTTCATAGCTTATCTCTCGATTGCTTTTTGGATGATGGCGTGCGCAAACTATTTGAACATCTTTAAATGTTCAAAAGATTTTTGCATGTAACAAATATAATCATTTGACTAAAGTTTATTCCAGTTATTGCCGTAAAATATTTTTAACATTAATTCAACCGATTTTATTAATGTTTTCAGTTAAATTTCATTGTGTTGTTGAATAGGATGAACGAGCATGAATTGTTTGAGCACGAAGAAAGTGAATCGGAAGAAAATGAAATTGAACTTTTAGCGATAATAGTGATAATGAGATTATAGACAAAGAAAATGTTCAGGAGTTCTCGGAAAGTGAATTAGAAAATATTTGGAATTTACGTAAAAGAAGACGTGCTTGCGAGCCTTCAAGTTCTGAAGATGAAAATGAAAGTACACGAGAGAGAGAGGGAGAGAGAGAAAGAGAGAGAGAGAGAGAGATCATGAAAATGAAATTGCCGCAAACGGAACCAGTTGGGAAAAAATAAAAGATGGGTCTACTGCTGAAAGATTATCGCTACATAATACTTTCAAAGACATATTCCTCTGGTAAGATAGTAATAAATCGATAAATTTAAAAATATTCTATTATTACGTATTTGTTAAAGACCAGCCGTTTCGAGTGGTTTTGATAGAAATAGCTTCATCTTAACTGTTGGTAGTTCTAGCGTTAAAGGTACGAATCACTTTGTACGGGAATATTTCAAAATATTTTTCAAATATATTAATAAAGAATAAATGAAATGGAATTGTAAAATCTATGCAACTATGGAAGTACGGTGTTACCGACTATTCGAATAATAAATAAGATTTTCGAGATTCGAGACTTCCGCGACTCGGGTTGGTATTATTTATTGAAGCTTCCGGATGTAAGCCGTGTGCAGAAGGAATATCGATGAACCCGCATGTATCGGCGCGTTCGCACCTCTGATAAAGCTAGCCGCAACGCTGACAAAACGTTTGGAAAATATTTCGTCTGAATACGGCTTACGTCTGAAGCCTAAGTAAATAAATTGTATACTCTTCCGCGTCGTTGAAACGTAAGTTTACATGTTTTCTGTTATCGTTAACACTTTAACACGATTGACTTTTCATTAAAGTAATCAAAACATTTTAGTCGCTGTATGCATATCTAACTTCTCAAATCGAACAAACTTTACGTTTCAATGTTCAAATTATAATTGTTTTAAGCTTATACGAGACGAGTTATACAGAGGGTGTCTCGCTTAAGTGTTCCATCAGAATATTTTCTTTAATTTTGGCGAAGGTAACAATCTTTTATGTGTAATTCGAATGGTATCGAGTGGTCGGTATCCTGCAGGGGTAGTTTGTTTTCTAAATGTTGTTTTTTCTCGTAGTTTTCAGCCATCGATGTTTTTTTTAATAACTACATACATATTATATATTTTCTTGTTGTATCGCGTAGATCATAAAAAGATACATTCAAACATGTACCGTGACATGACCTTCGAATGATCTTAAACTCCGAAAATGAAGGTCCAACTTAAATTTCGTTTGCAAAGAGAATGCAGGCTAACGTCAAAATTACAAGAATCAATCAAATTGGCGGATGTGTGACACAAAAAATTATTGGACTTTCTTGAAAATTAGTATTCCCATATATTTCTTGCGTCGTAGAATATGAATCTGATATCAAAATTACAAAAAACAAAATGGTGCATAGAACGATGAAAAAGTTATTTGATCTTCACAAATATTTGGTAATAGAATGTTTTCGAGTTATATTATTGGTATAGATTATTATCAGATGACTTCGGACAGCGAAAAATGTAAGATTTTAGTGTTAAATATTGCATCCGAGGCAATACCTTATATTTGGGAATATCAGTTTTGCCTACCATTTCGGGCAAATTCGCCACTTCGGAACGTTCCGTTCACTAAGGAAATGGTGATAACTCATTCGTAAGGTCGCAATAGGTCGTAGGTAAACGAAGCATACACTTGTTTAATAGCCTTAACAGTTTTTTTTCGAAAAAAAATGAACGCTCGATCTCGATCGATCAACAATTTTCTTGTTAACGAAATGGAACAGATGTATAGATTTCTCTGTTTCATCTCCCAAAGCTTTAAAAAGTGAAACAGAGCGATGAAATCAGAATATTATATTAAATTAGGACATGCCCGACAATGGTAAGAGTGATAAACCAGCGGTACAGCGCGACAATAGATCCCAAAGGTAATTTCAAATATTTAAATTACGGAGAAAAATTGTTTACTCTTGTTTTGTTAGTTTTGTTGGCCAATGCCAACGCAACGCCACGATCCAGGGGACCTGTAGCCGCGCCCTGATTGGTCCGTGTTTTAATATAATTCGAACAGTATGCGTGGCTACCCTCGCAATCTTACAGAAAACGTGTAACGTTTAATTTTTCAGAAATTCGCAATTCAGATATTAACAGATTAAACGCTGAGATATAACTGCTCTGCTATTACCAAGAAACTAATAACCCATCATTTTTACAGTATCCCTCAATCGCAACCTATACTCGTATAATCGACTTTACAACTCCTGCCACAGCTCCGATCGAAATGCGAGGAATAAAACCGTGGGGAATAACTTTCCCAATAAAACATACCACTTTTACGTATAATAACCTCTAAAGTGCACGATAAATCGTAATCGATAGAAATTCGAATCCACTTCGCAGCGTAATCGCGGAGGACGGTTAAAGTATTTATGACCCTGTATTTGCTCCTATTTCCCGGAACATACGACGAATATGTTAAACGTGCAACGTTGCTCGAAATTATTGGCCAGTAAAGATCAGTTATTACGCGCAGCATTCTTCTTACCGTACCGGATTCTATTTCTCAGAGATTGTAGCTAGCGATGGGCATTCGATACTCTGTCTTGCAAAGTTTTCGAACAAGTCAAATCACCACAGAGTTTCGAATCAATTCGACATTTATTCGAAATCAGAAATTCTTGAAACTCTTGAAAGTCTTGAAGTCTCAATAATCTGAACGAATGTTATACTTTTTATAATATTGGTATGTTCGTACCGTTATTCCGTTCGTACCCAATGATGACGCGACGCAATCATTGTTTCCTAATAGATGTAACATTTCAAGTGTTTCAATTTTTACAAAGTTCTAAAGCTTTCAAGATTTTCAAGACAATAAAGACTTTGTTTGAAGAGTTCCAAGCTTCGAATTATCTTGCAAGCGATTCGAATATTTAGTCGTAAACATAATTAGTTGGTTGGTGGTTAGGTCAGGTCAAGCGAGACGGCGCTAACCTGTCAAAAACACTTGATATTGCTGAATTTATTACTTTTGAACAATCGATCCTCCAGGATCGAAACTTGGATTTCTCACATCTTCTCGTCCAAATCTACCAGATAACATAGGGGTAAGGCAAAAATTTCTGGTTACGCAAAGAAATGTTTGCCCATTTTTCCCTATGCGAAAATGTTCCCCGCGGCTTTGTTAAGTAATTATCAATGAGAAACATGGACCAATTACGACGCGGCTACAGCAGACTAATTCCGGATAGGGGACAGGTCGTTAAACGTGGCGTTGGCATTGGCCGAGCCGAAATTTGTCCGCTATAGTCGTGCTCCGATTGGTTCGCGGTTTCCGTTGAAAACTCGACAACGAAGCCGCGGAGAATATTTACGCATAGAAAAAAGTTATTTCAAATGACCCCAGGAATCACCCGTTTCATACTTTCAAGAAAGTACAACATTTCAAGGACACCTTGTATAAAAGGTTCCGATGCAATTACATATTCTAGGTTTTGTCGTAGTTTTTGTAATATTTTGCGATGTATGTGCGCGAACGGAATAAGGTAAAGTTAATTTACGTAAACAGAGGAAAGTGTTCCAACTATGGAACGGTAACGTTGCAGGTAAAGTTTTCAGTGATTCGTCCGAAGGCGTAACGAGTGGAAAGTAACGACGTACCGTTGCGTTATCTTCACCGAAGTGACAAATTACGTAAACTGAAGTGGCTGGACACTTTATTCAATTTAGTTTATTAGGAAGAACATTCGCTCGATGCCGTCGAATCAAGCTGACGTCACGGCACACGCGTACATACACAGACACATGCACACGTATACACGCAAGCTAATTTTATTTCCGGAATGAAAGCGGCGCACTCGGCCGCGACTTTGTCCATAGAGATAACTGCTGCAGGAAAAAATTAATGCAACCATTTCTATTCATGCTTTTTATACGTGTCTGTCGCCCGAGCGTACATTTAATAAGAATGCAAATGCACCTAAGATAATGCAAGACAAACATCATTTTTGTTTTCGCGGAGAAAGGTTCGCGGCAGACGTGTTTCTCCGATTCAATTCAACGAGGATTCTAAAGCTGTTCGACACGACGGTGAAGCTATTATGTACACCACAGTTCGTTTTGTGAATAGATTCAAAGTCTATTCAGAACGAACAATTTTGTTTCGTCAAGAATATTCAACTTTTTCTCCGATTTTATATATTCTTTCGACCATACGATACCGACACCGATAAAACTCTAATAAAAGAAAAATAAACAGTTATTAAATTGTTTTATTTTTAATTTTTTCACAATTAAACCTTAGCTCTCGACTCTGGGTCACCGCTAAATACAATAGTATTGCTGTGCCATTATTCAAAATATTGTTTACGTTATTAGATACGTTATTACGTTAGATACGTATCGTATGAGATATTATTGTTGAATAGAATTGTTCTAGGTCGGAAGAAATGTTTTATTTTCCGAGCGCAAAGGGTTAAATATCTGCTAATAGCGATGCGTAAACGATATCTGACCCTTCACAGTTTAACATTACTCCGACTCGTAGAATCACTGTTTAAAATCTACACTACACACAGTAATGTCTCAATACATGATATATAGATATATATATATATACGAGTACAGTGCTACGAATAATTATAGGTTCATGGTAATTTCAGCAAATTTCTCTGAATATAAGGATAATTTAGGCTAAACTTCACCTTACGGGACTAAAAGTTTTCGACTTTTTAAAATGTAATCGTATAGATTTTCGCAAGAAAATTCGGGAAATCTAAGTTTCAATGTTAGGAATTCACTGGTTCAAAAGTTGTACGCGTTTAAAGTTGAGCGATTTAAAGCCGTTTATTAGCCAACATAGTGGAATAAGTCTGCAAGAGATACCACTGACAAGAAAAAGCGCTGACAATAGTTCCTTAACGGTGATTGCTTTGAGTCTGAGCTGGCTCGAGATCTATGTATGCATATACGTAAACATAGAACTCCTACATAAACACTCCTAATCTGCTCAAGCTCCTCCTACACTCCACAGAAGTTTGGTGGGGAGGATACGTCTTTTTTTTGTTTTTGTTTTTGTTTTTGTTTTGTTAAGAGTAAGAATAAAACCGGCGTGCCGTAACACACACCTCACCCGGGACGGTCAATGGACCGTCCCTCTACCAAGTAGTCGATGCCCGAGCTTACGAAGGACTAAGGGCCTCCACTTTTCGTATTGCTCCTGAGTCCTTCGTTCCTCGGGCCCACTACCACGCCCGTTTTTGTCTTTCATAAATAAGGGAGAGGATGCGTCTGCGGCTCGCAACCCGCAAGTTGTCCAGACCTGTTCTATTAGATTCCTTTGATCTCAGGGTATTCAACTGTTGCCAGTTGGCGCCAAAGAAATTCGATTAAGCTCGAGGGTTAGGGGGAACGAAGATCGGAAACATGCATTGAAATTCTAAGCTCGATTAAAAGGTTGACAGGGACGATTTCAGAAGCGGTCGCTCAAGTATTTGTTCGAGCGGTGCTCCATTTCTGCGATTTGTACTTCACGAAAGAAAAGGTGGAATGAAACCAATATATATCGAACAACCTGGGGAGTTCAATTATTGGCTTTTCTGGGCTGGTTGTTTTATGGCGGTCGAATGTTTTTCCAACGGGAGAAATTGTCTTCTCGGCAGGTTAGAAATTCATTCCTGCGCAGGTGATCAGGGTAGACCCGTTTTCTTCTATTACCCGATTTTACGGGACAGAGTCTCGACGATTCCACTGGGATATAGAATAACCTGTACAAGTGATTTTTGCCCTCGTGGGAACCGCGATCTTTTGTTTTCATTCCATATGGAACGATAGATGTTCTTCGTCCGGTGAAAATGCTATGCGGAATATATCAAATGATAGGCGGGGCGCAATTGGGGCGAAGCTTGCGCGAGGTTGAAAGAGAAAATGGGGAAAAGAAAATTATGAACAGGAGGAAGAAAAAAGTAAAATGTGAGGGGACTTGAAAAATTGTTGGACTGTCTAGACATGTACGGAATAATTTCGCGGTACTACCAACAATCGAATTGTACGATCGGCGCTCGTTTATTTGTATATAGAAATTTTAACCCTTAGCGCTCGAGCGACGATTTTGAGGCACCGCTAAATATCGCTATGTCGGTAATGTAAAATAATTGTTACGTTACGAAATTATTTTATATCAAATAAATTACTAAACATTTGATCGTTGCACGAGTAGATCGGAAGAAATGTTTAATTTTCGAGTTAAAATAGATCCGAGTGTAAAGGGTTAAAACCAAATAACCCAAATTTTTTAAAAAATTTGACGAAACTTGATATTTGCGATTATCGTGCAAAATAATCGCGAAACGTGGTGTAGAAAAATTTTGTTAGGGTCACGAGAGACCCCAGGAAACCATTCCAGTGTTACGAATGAACTATGGAAAAAGATTAAAACTTTTGCATAAAACTAATTAATACGATACGAAGCCCTTGTCCTGATAGTGTCCGGCATGTCTTATCATTTTGTTCGCTGTCGTCTGTTTCCAGCGTCGTTTCCAGGATGTTCAGTTGACCGAATGACACGTCGAAGCCGCAAAATCAATGGAGTTCCATCGACACGCTTCTATGTCTTTTTACGCGTCAACGATCCTCCGGAAGGGTGTACCGCAACAAGTACCCTGCGGCCACAACTCACGATACACCTCCAACGATCTCCAGTGAAAGAGGACAACGATTATTCCTCCGACACACACGGACACGGTTCAGTCGTTGTATACTTGGGCGGGTCGGAACACGCCCAAGCTGTGTTCTTGTGCGACGTTAACGTGCGAAGAATTCGTGCTAGGCAAGTTAATATCGTAGCAGCTTTCCAAAACGACGACAATAGATCGTTAAAGCCAACGCTCGTTGAATAACAGCGTAGTTGTTCCGGACAACGCCACCGCAAGGATTTATTTAGATTTCTATTTATTTTTTTACGGGAAATCTCGGTTTAAACGAAGAAGAGGTACATGGGAAATTCATTTACTTTGGGCTTTTAATCTTTCTACAAACAACCCATGGACTTTCAACGTTTCAATAAAGAGCCCAGTTACCCTGTACTTTAAACAGTCCGTATCAGAAGTTTAGACGCACCCTATTATTTCAACAAAAACGTACCCTTCGAACACTTTTTCTTTTTACCACTTTGAAAAATTATTATTACCATTAAAATATGAAAAAGGGCCGTATCAGAAGTTTAGATGTGCTTGCTTTTCTTGTTGTTTGTAACTTTATATCGTGCAACAGCGACTATATTCGTTATAATTAGACTGCGGATCTTTATACAAAATAAAAATATTTTACATCGATTGTGGGAAGTAGGAATAATATAAAAACTGACTTCATCCCTTAACGACTTTGTTACATCAAAAGCGACATTACGACATTCTTGAATTTTTAAAATCTTTTACTGTTTTATAATTCGCCGGATTTTCTTCATTATTGCATAAACATCTGCAGTCTAATTACATGGTCCAACAAATTTCTATTTTTTTTTTTTTCGACGTTTCAATTCTCACTATGCGGTTCTTGTAGCGTTTTCCGCGCTGATTCCGAATCTGTTCTTAATTTTTCTCCTAGACGCACAGTTTTGGAGAAATTTGAGTTTGAGAAACCGACATATTTTTCAACTTCAAACAAATATCGTGATGTTATTATAAAATATATTGAATTGTTCTTTACGGCAAAAGATTCTGTAGACCTTTCCGAATCCAGCGATAACCAATATTAATACCTTACGATTGTTTAAACATGTTCTTGCGATCGGCAGCACTGGCGGAAAAACTCATGTCGAGCGAAGATATTTTGCTTTCTGGTTCGAAAAAAAAACGTCGACGTGGCCAACTTGAAAGGGTAGTTTCTCAAGATAAAAGTGTGCTCTGTCGCGTGGTATAGTTCGATTTTCCGCTGGACCCTTATTTTTTTAGACAAATTGAGAATATCATAAAAAGTCGGTGCAAAAGTGGTGTCTCCCCGTCTTTAAACATGTTTAAACAATCATATTGTATAATATTGGATATCACCGGATTCGGGAAAGTCTACAGAATCTTTTGCTGTAAAGAACAATTCAATATATTTTATAATAACATCACAATATTTGTTTAAAGTTGAAAAATGTAATATTGAGGAGGAGAAAGATTAAGAGCAGATTCGGAATTAGCCCGAAAAACTCGATAAGAATCGCGTAACGACAATTGAAACGTTTTTTGGCTGTTGGACAGGGCAGTGTTAGGTTACATGTAAGAGCGAAGTTAGTAAAGTATTAAGAGACTCGGCACGAAGATGGCCGCAGAATTGGTTGTTAGGAAACAAAAAACGGAAGAGAAGCGAATAAAATACGATCGATCGGCTAAAGTTCATTATTTACTGTTATCGTTGGCGTATTGTTAAAATTATTAGTACTATATATAGTAACGATATTTGGTCCCCTCAGGGTTCCAAATCCATTTACCACTCTCCCCTCTTCCACTCTCGCTAACGCCTAATTTCAGCGAGACCTTTATTACGGTGGGTTCCGAACCACCTTTTATGCCAACAACACGCAGCATCGTACCCAGGCGTTCACCCACCCTGGTACTAACCGCGCCCAACTGCTGTACAAGTTCGGTGATCGAACGCGAAACTGGTATTCGCGGCGAGGCAATGGTCGTTAACAAATTATTAGTACTATTGTTGTTATTACTATTATTTACGAGCGTTATCGTTGTTACTGTGCACTATTATTTGTGCGTGGTACCGTGACAATGGGAAAGTGAAATAAGTTGACGGATTTTGAAAATGGCCAAATAACGACACTTTCCTCCGTAGAAAAAAGTAAAAGGAAATAGCCAGGACCTTACAGTTTCTGGCGAACCCGAAAACATATGGGAAGACAAAGGTATATTTTCGCCTGTTTGTAACTTCTGATTTTCAAAATCAGTCAACTTATTTAACTTTCCCATTGTCGCGGAACCAACCGATAGTGCACAGTAACTCAGCACTCGTAAATAATAGTAATAACAATAACGGTACTAATAAACAGTCTAAACAATACATATATGTTTATCAAAAGATTTAATTATACTTAGATTTTATACCTTGTAATTATAATACAATATTGACTAAAACCACAGGTACGGTGACCGCCTGCCCAGAAATTGTCATGTGCCTATCCCCTCCATTGAGGGGCCGCGAAGCACGAGTTGCCTCGGTCTCCGAGCAGTGTAAACATGTCGCGTAATCTGATTTCGGATCGGATATATCGGTGCGAACCGCTACCAATCCACTTACAAAACTTCTTTATTTTTCATTATTATTTTATGGGACTTTCAGCAAGTTATTTCTGGTATTTTTCTGATTAAAATTACACTGAACATGATATAATTTCAACTGTATTTAGTGGTTTGATCGACGATAAAAGTTTCGGGCGCCAGGAAGGACAGCGTGAACCGTGTTTACATGCTGTCCTTTTCTACGTTCGGCTTCCTTTGTAGTTTCGGCGCGGTCGGCGCGGTAGACTCATTGTCGACGCGAGTCATAAGCCACATTGTCATAAGTCAACGTGACTTTACTGTATCTTATATAACTGCGTATCGCGTGGTTATTTACCGATACCACAATAATATTCAATATTATAATTACAATATGAATTAATAATAACGATGTTTGTGTTAGCGATGTTGGTAACCCCGTGAAACTCTATACCCTAGGTTCTATTTATTGAAAACTACTAGGCGTGACGTACATTGTTTATCCGAGATAAATATAATAAAAAGGTCATTGTCGGTAACGAAAATCAATAATTGCCTGCGCCGGTTGAACCGCGTGAGAAATACGAGTGTTCGCTTACCATCGAACGTTTATTTTTCATACTAATTAAAAAATTTACAATTTTATTTATTTACAGACGAACGCTAACGCGGTAGCCTTAAAATCATTAATATTTCCGAGAATTTTATATTCAAGCATTTTTAGAACATTTTTAGAACATTTTTAGAAGCCATAAATGAATAAAGATTCGCAGTTTAGCGATATCAATTAGTTTTGGAAGGGATGAAAGTTGGTCAAGAGCAAAATCGATGTTACAACGGTTTTCAAGTCCTGCTTCGAAGCTCTATATTGTCTATCCTTGACTCGACAGAGCACCATAAAACACATAGCGACTAAAGGGAACACATAAGACCGAAGAGTTATCGATTTCTGGTTAGTTTGGAGTACAGGAGTACGATATGATTCAGAGTTCCCCCCATCCCGGTTGGACAACAAACCGCTATCTGCTTCCTTTACTTTTATAACCTGACCTTTTTTCGTTCCGACCCACGTTTTTATCTTCTATCTTTTACCTCCGCCGTTCCATTCTTTACTGTCTTGCTATTTGCTTCCGTTTCTTCGATTCCTTGTTTTCTGCTTTTCAGACCGTCGCGTATCATTTCTCTTTTACGTTAAATCTTTCTCTCGTTTAGGTCATAATTCAACAAACAGATCACGTTTTAGGACATAATTTCGGAGAAGCATTTCAACACGGAATATGCGATAATCGAAAAATTGCCTATACAGTAGGACCTCGATCAACCGGATCCCAATTATAAACAAATATGCGTTTAAATATGATTACATTGTGAAAGGAAATAAATTTTCAAAAATAAAAAATTTTTATTATTTTAAAATATTAAATATGTATTAATTCGGTTCAACATTTTATGTAGAATAATTATATATTTGAAATAACAAATTATTCGAAAAGAGTTCCCTCGAGTTAAACCGAAAATCAAAATTCTTTTTTCCTGTTATTTAGCAAATAAAAATATAGACGTACTCGTATTTGAACTAATTCATTATCTTAAATAAGTAGTTATTTGTTATCTTAATTCAAATAAAATATGTGTCCAAGCTTGATGCGGGACCATTGTTCCAAGATATATTAGAATACGCTTTCTGTTAAAGCGTGCTATAAATGAATGGAGATCCACGATGTTCCGAGATTTACGAAGATTTACTGCATACAGGGTTTAGTAGATTATTTGACATGCGCTCGGAAAAAAGAAATTGATATAGACTGCAGAGCTCGGACAAGAAATAATCAATCAACGTTAGTCTATTCAACCTGTACAAATGAATACCATCGAAAATTGAGTTCCGTCGTTTACGATTAACAAAATCAAATAAAAATTTCATCCTGTAGCGAGAAGAAATATAAGAGACAACAATGGTGTAATCGTTTCGAAGAACACGTCTATCGCGTCATTTCCGTGTAACAGAAGCATAAAAGCCTCTTACAGTTAGCGCTTCGAACTCCTGAAGAAATATTTTTGTAAGGGGTAAGTACAAATGTTATTACGTTCGTATCGTATGGTTTTAACTATCAATATCAATATCAATATCAATATCAATATCAATATCAATATCAATATCAACTTAAATAGAGACAATGGTTTCTTCTTTACGATTTTTCATCGTGTTACGACAAAATTTTTTGTACTAGTTCTTGTTTTTGTATAGGTGCGTCTCTTCCTTAATTTAGGGATAGACGTACCAGTAATTTATGTAAGTATACTAGGCAGTCGTTTTGGTCAAGCGCATCCCTTTTTCAATTAATTACAAAGCGGCATGTTAAAACTGAGACTTGTTGTTTGACACACTATTCGTTAACATCGTACATGTTAATTAATTAATATTGGTAATTATTTAGAAAGAGGTACTTCTATCCGATTTTGATGGAATTTAAATTTGTTATAGATTTCGAGATTTTGAACAACTTTTTCCTGTTCGTATACGAGGGGATGGATCTCTTTTAGTTTTCGAGATATTCGCAAAAAACTATTGCTAGTACCGAATTGAATTTTCCGTATTCGTTCATGCTCCATGAAACATGTACAACGTATACTCTTTTGTGTAATCACATGTGTGGTAGAGAAAAGAAGAGAATATAGGTAGGGAGAAGAGGCTATAAATAAAGGAGTGCGTCTACCCCCAATTAGGAGTGCATCTCACCCCAAGCTCCAGGGAGAGATGCACTTTCTCGAACTTTTGTAAACAGTATATCAACATATTGATATAAAAGCTTTATTCGTTCAACCTTATATTATATTAAAGAGAATTAAATAAACAATTCAACTATGCTTGTCTACACTTTCAATTCTCTTTAATAAAATTTTTATAACCAAAAAACAAAATGTGGTGCAACTCTCCAGTTGTTACAGAAATTACCCTATTAAAAAAGCTGGTAAATATTACGTTTGGTAGAGGCACGTCGAATAACCTTGACCTTGACCTTGACCTTGAGATATGTTCTTGAGGTCACCTTTCCGAGTAACCGCCTATCGGTTTTTTGAATATTCATTGGAGTCACTGTACACTAATTTCCATGTCTGTCATTCGAAATTATGATTTCAATGTAAATGGCGCCAACGCAAAGTAAATACCACTCGATAAAGTGTACGATTATGCTGCGGGTTTTATGCATTTATGGCAATACTGACAATGAGTGGGTGCAATTCAAATAAACGTACCGGAAGTTCGGGCGAATATTAGTGTAACGAAACGAGAATGCAGATACAAATGAATGTGTACATAGCACGTTCGCGTATTTACCCTTGGCAGCGTTGACTTATGGCGGTGGTGGCGGTGGTAGTGGTCACGCAGCTAAGCCGTCCCGTACGAATGAAATTAACCGGTCAATTATATTCTCCGAGATAATTAATCTACTTATATCCTTCACGCGTGACCGAAGCAGAAAATGTGGTTGGCGCTAGGAGAATAAACGGGAGAAATATCCCCGCCGAATGTCGTGCACAGGAGTACGCGAGCGTAAAAGTTCGCGTAAAAATTTACGACACTTCGTCGGTGAAGTAGTAACGACTAGTTGTTATCATAACTTTACCGCTTCACTTTTGCGAAACGGCAAGGAAAAAAAGTATTGAATTCCAAAACAACCGTTTTATTTGCTAATAGTCCAACGTCGCAATACACGGTCATCAAGCTAAATATTTCGAAGGCCCAGTAATTTGATTCGTAGACACTCTATTTACGAGCAACGCCGAACAACAATGTTTTGTAATCTTTTCTCATCTATAGTTAAAAAAAAAAGTGCGAATAATAACTATTTAGCCTGTTTATACGTCTCATACACTTATAACAAACGTAAGTGAATAAAACATTTTAATATTAACATATTAATTGCCGCGTCGCACAGTGTGATATTTCGATCATTTAGGGCACATAGTCAGCACACTCGTTGGTAGACAGCGGATTTTATGTATTTATGACAAAAATTAGTAGGTGTAACTTAAAACAGTAAAAACATTAAAAGAATTTAAAGGTACTCTTGTATAATTTTCAACCCATTAAACATATTAAGAAAGAAAATAAATTTCCATTTCACTCCAGTTTGTTGCAAATCAGGTAGAAAATTTTTATTTCGAATAAACATCCGCTGTCTATTCATTAGTTAAAAGAGCCAAGTATCAGCAGTACAACGATTTAGATTTCTTTCGGGAGGTAAATTTCTTTACGAGAACCGTGTTTTTAGAAGCCGGTTAAAACTAGGTACACTAAATAATACCAGATCTTATTTATCTTATTTATCGATAAATAGACTGCGGATCGTTTTGCACTTACAGCAAAATTGAGCAGATGAAATTCAAAATTGTTGGAAAATTCAATTCGATCATTATTTTTCTCGAAAACAGTTTATTTTACGAAAAAAAGTAACAGGACATAAGAAAACGCGGACTGTCCAGATCTACAGGTCTCGTTTATCATATTTTTCGACGCGATAAATAGTTTAGAAGATATTCGAGAAAAACGATTTTATGGGAATTAAATGAATTATTTTAATATTTAATCAATTTGGGGCAAGATTCATCGTTATCCGACCGAGCTCAAACTTTGCACAGATTTTTTATTTTAATTACTTGGAACGACCCTGGGGAGTGCCATCAAAGAAATTCAAAAGTCGAAGAGCCACCCTTAGGGGAAACACTATTTTTTAACCAGGTATAGAAATTAATTTTTACAGCGACGTATTCGAATAAAATAAATAGAAAAAATGAAACGGATCAAAGTAGCTATCGCTATGAGAGATTTTAACCTTCCGCATTCAGTTTCATTAATTAAGTATTTTGATTCTGTGCAATTTTTCAGCATTTATATAAGGCAAGTCCACGTGTTAAATTACAAATTTTACTCGATCCAGCACAACTAATCGATGAGACATATATATAGATGAGTATATTTAATTGTGTTATATATATAAAATGGAAAATAAAAATGTGAAATCATGTAAATCTTGCGAAGCATTCGGTACTTTGAAACCAATTTTATTACGGTGAAACAGTTTACTATCGATAAACGTATACAAGCGAATATTATAATTAATTAACTCTCGTCTTCTCGTTTAAAATTGTCTTCTCTAATTTAACCGTCAAACGATCAGAAAAAAAGCAACGTAAAAGACCGGAAGGGTCAAACGGACTCACATATAAAAAATGGTTGGGAAAAAAGAAATAATTCATTTTTTTGTTACAACATTTTCATTAAAATAATTTAATTCACTTTATACATTTTCTACATGGTATTGATTTTTTTTAAATGCTCTGAGCAATAAAAGAGAATCAAACGATATTCCATATTTCACTTTTACGTAAGCTGTATTACTAAAGTGTTTGGTCTTACTTCTCTTCTTAATTACTTCGTCGTTGCGTCTGGTCGTTTCAGGATTGATAGGCACTTTACGATTATCTACAGCGGGAATAAAAGTCGCAACGGAACTTTTGCGTTTTTATCCACTGGGTGCTGAGAGTTGGGTCAACAAATATAATGTGATAACGCTGTAGCAACAACTCCTGGCAGAGAAACATTTTTCTCGTTCACATGCAGATCTAATCTTCGTTTCTGCGAGCATCCCTTGGTCAACTTATATTTCTCTTTTTTTCCACCGACATACATACGTATATCGGCGAATCCAAAACTACCGAAAACAATTTCCCATGCAAACCGAAATTCAATTACGTTGGGAGCAAGAGAATAGAATCAGAAAGCCGTTAGGTACGCGTTGCCTGCAGGGACGGTCTATCTGCAATTCGTTATCAATTACTACGGCTGGGCTTCAAAACTGTTTCGCAATAACGTACGTGACACGACTTCACTGCGGGCGACCACGTTTTTCCTTACCCTCCTAAATCTCAAAATTCTGAGTCTGACGGTTTACATGGCGCTGCCCCAGTAATCGTAACGCATACGAGCAGGCAGAAAGCTGATTCTTTACCGAAAAAGCGGACTGAAATTACAGAATACAGTCTTTTCACACGAAACTTTAAACCTGGAAGAAAATCTATTCAAAATGCATCGAATAAACATGCATTAAAGGATACATCGAATTTAACGAAATTCTAAATAGTTGCTATGCGAGAGAAGCCTGTAGATAGGAAAAATTTGTTCAGATCGATGACCTTGACATGTTTCACGGTCATCGAAATCGATATGCTGCACTCTTTTCTGTATAATCGTCGAAATATTATTATTTAATCTTTTTAAACGAGTTATTTTATCTATTATAGAAAAGTTGAAAATTAATATTTCAATATTTCCGTCAACATCGCTGCACGTAAGTCGTAAGTCGCAAGTCGTAACGCAGTATAATATCGTACTTCGCTCGCTTGCTCTTGTCTGACCATATATACTTTGCGTTACTTAAACAAGCTGGTCGCGTATATGTAGAGTGCATCTAAAGATAAATAAAAACGGATTGGAATGAACTATGTACTCACTTTTCCTCCGTTGTCAGTCTGTATTTTGGCAGGATCCTGCAAAAACAACAGAAAAATTCGTTATGGAAAATTTGAACAAACGGTTTATCAAAGGATCGTTGGCTACGAATTTACCGTACGTACTACATTGTTTTCGTTTGTTTACAATATCTATATCTCGACATAAAACAGAAAATATTTACACTTCTTTGGCGCGTTAAGCGTTTCCACTGAAATTATAGGACTGCATTCCCATTCAGTCCGAGCGTCCTGTTTCGCTCGTTTATCGGCTATTTATTAAATCAATTTTAGTGAAAAAATATCAGGATATGGTAGAACTAATATAATTAATAAGCGAGGTATTCTAAACTTTACAATTAGAAAATAATAGAAGATCTAATTCTGTGTCTTGATATTTAATCTAATTGTGGAACTCCCCTTGTTAGTTTATCGGCGAATCGTGAACTAAAGAGGGTAGACTCTCGTTTCCAGATTTGCAAGGGAGCGGGATGCGCATTCCCGTGTCTCGATAATGCATGCGATGGGGTTTTCCGGTAGTCGAAAACGCTAGATAAAAGATCAATTCAGGCCGCGATCGCCCTAAAAATTAATTTACATTATTCGGCAGTGTACTCGTAATTTGCATTATTCGAGAGCATAAAACTGCGCGTGTAGCTATTTTCATAAAGCTGCGACAGCTACGTGCTGCCGAATAATGGAAATTACGCATCGTAAACGTAAAAATAGGACGTTTGAAACGAATCTACCCCCTTAAAGAAGTAAATCTTCTGTGTTGGCATTTCGAGGATCTATTCTAATTGTCCAGTAATCTCCGACCGAATCATTTTCACGATCTAAACTGAAACGTTGGCCGGGGACGAAACCACTAATTGCTTCTACACGGCTGCCGTTTTCTTCTTAAGATAATAATAAGCCCAGGCAAAATTATAGCTGACCGTGCTAAATGCATCTCGTCCAAGATGAAGACCAATCTTCGCGGTGCTCTCCAATTTTGTGCCTTGACGATACCCTTGGGGCACAATTTGCGTTGCCAGGGAAGCCTTCGCTGGTCTCTGATACGTGAAACGCGGGCGTGTCGTGCAATGTCTACTGAAATATTTAACAGGACGAGCCCAGAAAGGTGGAACACGCCCCGTGCGTAACGACACGTTCCCACGGACCTCATTCAAAACTGGCTCGCACGTGACTTCCGTGAACGCATTGTCGCGTGACCAGTTTCTATTTTCACGCGCATCGATCTCATGAATTTTCAACGCAATTGTTTTTCCCTCCGTCGTCGTTGTCGTCGTCGTCGTCGTCGTCGTCGTCGTCGTCGTCGTCGTCGTCCGATAATTAAGCTCCTTGTTTGCTTCCTGCCAGCGTGAGTTGTAATTTTAGTCAGCCTTTTGGCCGCGTTACGAATCGCATTTCTTTAGGAAACGTTGTGACTGTTTAAATATACGAGTATAAACGTTGAGTCAACATCGCAGTCCTAAATGGAAATACATCGTTTCCTTATTCGTTGCATACATTTCTACGTGCACTTCAGAAGGTAAAAATAATGATAATACGTCAAGTGGTGTTTAGCATCGTCATCGTTTCAACATTTGCTTAAATATCTAGAACAGTGTTTCCCAACGTGGGGCAATTCGATCATCTGAAGATCGTCTGAAAATTCTATCTATAATTATACTTGTTATTTTCGATCGTCTGAAAATTCTATCTATAATTACACTTGTTATTTTCGATCATCTGAAAATTCTATAACATCTATAATTACACTTGTTATTTTCGATCAACGGAAAATTCAATCGGCTGATTCAACCCCTTGGCCTACGATTTATTTTATGGTTTCAGTGATTAGAACTTTTTTGTAGATCGTAATTTCCTAAAAAAGGAGAAAATTTATAATATATAAATTGTATGCCCTTCCAGAACTATATGCAATATGTTCTTCGATAGCTGTACATTGACAAAACCAAACATGAATTTTATTTCGGTTTAAAGGAAATTATTAAGAAACACTTTTATCAGAATCTGTTCAGAATCTTCGTCACGAGTCAAAATCACGAGTTAAAAGAAAGATTTTCTGAATTGAATCAAATTGATTTTCCAAATCGGATAATATTTCAAATATGCAGTATCAAGAAGAACTCGCAGAAATTCAAAATGATGAATCGGTTAAAACTTTATTTAATATAAAAGGCGCAATGGCAAGGCTTTGCGAGGAAACAGAAATCAAATATCGTCACCGTTACCATCTTCGTATTTAGCTGAATGTGGATTTGGTGCCATGCATGATTTGCTGCTAAAACAAAGAATTCGGCTGGATATAACGCAACGGGGAGACTCGAGACTGACAACGAAGCTAACTAAATTGGAACCTAACATCGAATCTCTTTACAGGCCATGGCCTAGGTTCGCCGCTGTCTCCGACGACCTGCTCAATTTTAAACGAAAATGTATCGATAGTTTCTGTAATAATTTTGGAAGAAATAGCTTGTAACATTTTATATCGAGCTCCTCGTAGAAACGCATTAGAAATATTATGCTGTAGTTTGGTATGTGAAAGAAACTTTGGCCGGTTTCGGGTCACGTGTTTTTGGCACACACGAGATAAAGCGAAGGTTTGAAAGAAGATCTACGGACGTGATATTCGAGAGTTGTTCGCCCAACGCCCAAAAGATTTTCGACGAGCAACTCGGCCGCGTTGGGAGAAGATTCTTTTTCATCATTGTAGCGAATCGAAGGTAGAAACCAGTGGTTCTTATCCAAAAAGCTAAGAAATGTGTTATGCGTCGCGTCACGACGATCCTATCGTGTTTCCAGCGACGTGGTACAGCTTTCATCGACGATGATATCTAACCGTCGCGTCGCCTCGTTCTTCTCTTACCGTTTCTCAAAGACTCTCGACGAGATCAATGTTTCACGAGCTAGGACGGTAAAGCCAAAGATTCTATACGATTTCACAGGTGTCCATTTTCATTTCACGTAACGTGTCCATGTTTTACGCGTACCATCCCAACGATACTTATATCTCCTGCGACTCGCGAGCACGATTTCCTGACAGCCGTTCTAACAAGATTCGATCCAAACCTTCGTGGAATATTTTTACGACGTGCTCCGAGATTTTTACCTAAGGTTATTTAACACTAGAACTACCATGCCAGTCAAATTGGTCTGGTTTTAGAATTTCATTTTAAAATTCTTACTTCGTGTTACATTTTTTTCCCCCAACGATATCAACTTAGTCTGGCTTAACACGCTCAAATTACGAGCACATAAAACGGTAAGAAGACTCGTTAGGTATGTGGATATCCTTCAGACATTTTCACAAGATTTTCATAACAATGAATTATGGAGAACTTTCGTTGTCCAACAAAGGAACACGAAACACGGAACAATAGAATTACAGATGATATTACTTGTTAGGTTTCTTGATATAACGCGTGTCCGTAAAGAATATTTTCCCAACGTTCCGCCAGTAGCAGTGGTACAGCCAGTTTCACGAGTTGTTTAAGAACGTAGTTGTTAGGTTACGTGTGAAGAGAGTGGCGTGGTTTTTGGTAGAAATAATATTAGATGATTGCACAAGTTCGTGTCCGATTTTTACACAAATCAAATGTACATTCGGAAATACTAATTGATTCGATGCATATCTTGTTATTCTTTCATATTCTTTCGTGCAGGACAACCATCCTGTTGGAGCAACATTGTCGAATATTCAATCATGAAGATCATGTAAGAACGATCATAAGGTATTTGAATTCGTAACATTATCAAGAAAGTTGCGATTTCGTAACAATACTAAAATTAAAATATTTCTTTAATTAATGGTTTTTCGATATTAATAGGTTAATACATTTCTTTTTAGCTGAGAACAGACGCGACACCCTCCCCTTCGGTATGAGGATAGCGGGTCGGGGGGAGGGTGTCTCCTCTCTAAGTGGGAGACAAAGGGGCCAGTATCCATAGCTGGTACCCTGGGTGAGGGGGTTTACGGCACCCCCGGGGCTTGCCCCCGGGTTCTACCGATTCCCCCTCATCCTAAAAAAAAAAACAAAAAGAAAAGGTTAATACATTTCTGTAAAGGATACGAAGCTTCATCGACTGGTGCAGGAAATATTTAAAAGAATACCGGTGGGTGACCTTCGTGTCTCTTCTCCGCGTCCACTTACAAGAAAACTCGCAACACCAAAGTATGCATCTCTCGAAACCGTTCCACCTTATGTGTAAACATTCTTTGCTACGAATAATAATAATATCGAAAATCGAGGTGGTAATATCCGGTGAACCACCCCCCTCTGTATACCTCGATGGTAATTGCTTTTGTATTTGGCCAAGAACTCAATTTTATCGAAAAGTATCTGAGACCTACGTTTACGCGATGTTCCGTTGTTATACGATGTTCAGCTGGTAATAAATAGACTGTAACTATTTTAATGTGCCGAGGTTTACTACATTCCGAGGCTTACACCCAGGAGCCTTAATAAAGTATGTCGGTGCAAGTACGAAGAGCCTTGGATCACCAATTTGAACCGTAAGCGAGGTGTTCTAAGCTTTGTAATTAGAAAATAATAGAAGATCCAATTGTGTGTCTCGTTCTTTTTAGTAGATACTACCCGTAAGTAGATACTCGATGGTTATTTTTTCAAGTGAAATAATTCAAGGAGCAACGTTAACAAACCATTGAGCAATGCATTTTTTATTTAGAACAGATACACAATTGACAACATTTTACTAGTAAAGTCAGCATAAGTCGGTTTATCAGCATGTAAGTTTAAAGTTATTGCTACAATACAGGTTTTTTAGTAGTAATTGGAAAATGAAATGAAAATATCCGTTTAGGGGCTATTCTAAAAAGGAATTCTAAAAGGAGATAGTCTCTAAAAAGGGGCTATATGTAAATTCTGCCACTTAGCGGCTCCGCTCGTTAAACGACGCGCGACGCTGAGTGCACACCAACAGCGGCGACCTTACCGGTCGAAAACGCTGAAAATAGCTTAACTTCAAACACGCATCACTTTTGAACCAGTAAATTCTTAACATTAAGAACTAATAATATCTTCCCAACGTTGAAAATAAACGATCCGATCTGACATTTGTTGCAGAAATAGCTAAATTCGAGTGTGCGGAGTACGCCAGAAAGGTTGTACTTCCTTGGAAGGGGTTATTCCTTACATCGTTTCAACGTTTTCCTTTGTGAGAATGTTCTCCGTGGGTTTGTTAAGTAGTTATCAAGGAAAAACACGGACGTTGAACTTCACCTTACGGAACGAACAATTTTGGACGTTTTTAAAATACATATAACTCTGTGGATATCGGCGAGAAAATGTCGAAAATTCAAGTTTTAACGTTAGGAAATCACTGGTTCAAAAGTTATGCGTATATAAAGTTTAAAATGAACTTTAAAAATGCAATGGTTCAATTCAATTATATCTGATATCCGTCTCTGTCAAAATGGTAAATAGAAACTTACGAAGATAATCTTTCATCTAAATTCAAAAATAATTATATTATTGATAGTTGCACATTAAATAGTTATTCGGCATAAATTTTAATGGGGCCGTATCGACCCCAATAGTTCACCGAAGGGATAATTTTTATCGTCAAACCTATGTTTGGCTAACAATTTACAACTATTTTTGGTACAAAAAGAGACGTGTTCGTCAGGATAATTTAGTGTACGACCAACTTTTTATTGGACGAAGGCTATCACAATTTTAATTCAAATTTTATTGTATAATCGTAAAGATGACAAAAATGTTTTAACGTAAACTTTTAAACCAGTGAATTCTTAACTTTACAACTTGGATTTTCATTATTTTCTCGCCAAAATTGACAGAATTACACGAAAAAGTTACAAATTTATGGTTCCCTAAAGCGAAGTTTAACGCATCGATGTTTCTAACTTCTCTTAATCTTTATACTATTTTAAATTAGACCGACTCGTTGCTGTTACAAATGCATATAAAATCCAGTCTAACGACGAGGATGTTGTAACATTCGAAATATCTCAAACTTATTCGGTATCGACATTTGTATAAATTCTGAAACATTTAACAACAATGAATGGTTGCAAATATTTTCGAGCAGACCGAGGATTTTATGCATGTACAACTGTATCTACACACATCGGAAAAGTTGAACATCACTGTTTCACAATTTTTTATGTATAACCACTTTTAAGAGTAGCAAATTCTGATTTTGCACGAAGATCCGGAGTCCATTTATAATCGTCCTAGGTTCCCAGATTTCTTATTTGTGAAATGTTACGTCATTTCTGATTTTCCAGGTAGTAAATAACGATGCATCGTTGATGCCTCTCAGCATGCATTATAACGAAACGATTTTACGGCGGTAAAGTCTGGAATACGCTAGCAAAAGAGTCAGTATCCTTTGAATTATTTAATAAACTGGAAAAGTAGACGCGAAGCAATAATAAACGTACTCTTGGTTTCTCAAGGGAAAGGCAAATGCAGTAAGAAAAGTAACGGTCACGTTCCATGGTGAAACGTCACACTCTACTACATTTCCACGATATTGAGTTTTTTCTGGTAAAAGGTTAGTACTAATTAGATTGTATAAATCTTTGACCTGAATTCTAAAAAATGATATTATCTGGAAAATAAGAAGAAACATTTAATCTTTGACTCGACGAGTCGAACGTTAACGTATATGGAAATATACCAAAATTATTTTTTGTAAGTCAACGATTCATAAAATTGTTCGTAAATCCATTATAGAGTCCTCGTTCGTTGATAAAATTCAATATGTCGTAACGACTTTATAATATATTACTATCGTTTCTGAAATCTAATATTTATTTTTATGAAATGACATATTATATTATTTCAGCAATATCCTGTCGTTTTTCCAATACGATTTGATATTTAACCCGTTGCACTCGGAGATATTTTAACTCGAAAATTAAACATCTCTTCCGACCTAGAATATTTCCATTCCCTATGATTCTTTTAATTGTATGGATATGAAATTGGTATAATACCTCGTACAATAACGAAATGTTTAGTGATCGATCGGACACCGACATATTGAATAATGTAAACTTTATTTTGAATAATGATACAGCAATTTTTAATGGCGCCTCAGAGTCACCATTCGAGTGCTAAGGGTTAAACAAATTCAAGAAATAAAGTACACCGCTCTCTCCCAATGATTAGGGATACGGGGCTGTGTAGGGCAATATTTTCCAGGGAATAAAGTAGCCCTGGAATCAATTGCTCTGGTGTACGTGATAAACAAAACAAACGAACACAGCACCATTTTCCTTTGCCATTTCGCGCGGCAGCGGTTTGTTTCCTATTTATTAACGAAAAACACGAACCAATCAGAACGCGGCAGATACTCACTCGGCAACAGACCACGCCCAGCGTAGCGTTTCTGCTCTTTCTCGTGTTCACGACTCAACAATAGCGCGACACTGATGCTACGCTGGGCATGGCCTGTCCCCGTTTTTTTGTGTTTTTCATTAATAACTCGAAAACAAAACACGCTCTAGCGCGAAAAGAAAACTGGCAAAATAAAATGGGGCTTAGAAACACCTCGGGAATCACCGGAAACATCGGTCGATAAAAAATATAAACAAAATATCAATAGCGTTAACTTTAACAAACTTTCTTGACTACGCGGTAAGACTTTAGAACCCTCTCCCCACTCCTTTTTTCGATACGTGACATACGTCGTTCTATTCGTTTTGACATGCTGAACACAAAATGTAATTGTCTGTTTCGGCTATCGCATTTGATACTTAAACAAAATTGGTATTGGTCTCAGTTGATTTTATATCGTTTAACGTGTGAGAATCTTCTTCTCGGAAACACTGGGTGGGTGTGCGAGGTATGGTCGTAACATGTACTCGCTCTTCGTCGTCATACGTTTTAAAAAGTTCACGCGGTATATAGATCGATCGACGATCGTAGCGATACATCTGTAGAAACAGTTGACGAGCGGTCGCATCGTGCTGACGCACACGCACAGCACGGACGTTTATATGTGTACACAAAATTCAATGCGTGGTAGCTGCAGTTTTTCACGGATATCTCGACAACTATTCGTTTCAGCCAATAGCGACACGTACATTTCGTGTTCAGCATGTCAAAACGAATAGAATTACGTATGTTACGTGTCGAAAGGAGGAGCGTGGTGTGGCG
>CM052200.1:34141883-34158774 GCA_028455805.1 Lasioglossum figueresi
GAGGAGCTAAAGTTCAGCCGAAGGGCATAATTTTAGTACCATCGATACAAAAAATAATACTTCATTTAACCCGAGTAGACAGCGGATTTTTATGGAAAATAAAAATGTTTTACCTGATTTGCAACAAACTGAAGTGAAATAGACATTTATCTTCTTTCTCGATATGTTCAATAGGTTCAAAAAAATATAACATTATTTTTTCAATTGTTCTAATGTTTTTACCGTTTTAAACTACACCTACTCATTTTTTTCATAAATGCATAAAATCCGCTGTCTAAACCTGAGATACCTTAAATATATCATATATTTGAAATTGTCTTTGTCTTTATTAAAAATAATGCATAGATGAAATTTCCGTGTATACGTATATTATAAATAAATGAAATAACAGAGGTATTACTTAAGGGAGCAAACTGTGTTTTCACTGTACACGTATACACGTGTGAATATTAATACGGTGTATGTGCGATTGGTTCAAGAAATTATTTTCACAAAAGTGGCACGCGGCGAAATACTGTCGAGTTTCTATGACGCGAGTAGAACTAATATCGTAATTAAGCCTTCACGGTGACGCGAACTGAATTTGAGGGAGCAGCGTCGTGGAATTTCACGGGATCGAATCTAATTCCAGTCCGTGCAACTATGCACATATTTGATTGAAACATATGCATCCAACCAGCTCTTCGGAATCGATGAATATTCAACGACTCGACAAGATCCTTAAAATGTGTCCTGCAAATGTACCGAAGGCAACTCTTCAGGTTCATTCCTCGCGTATCGAATTTAAACGCAAAATTCTTTACAATAAGAAAAAAAAACGAAGAACGTATGTACGCGAGTACTGAAAAGCCGCCTCAATTATAACTTCACACGTACAGTACTGTGCACAAGCCTTAGGCCATTCGCATGTTACATTAGAAATTAACATCTTTGCCGGTTCAAACTTGTACTCGCAGATACGTTCAGCATATGCATATACGTACGTATCTTATTATACCATCATCGTTATCTACAGTTCAAAATTATATAACGTTACAATGTTATAAATTTGGTGAAAACTTTAATAATTTGTATGTCCATCTTTTGCCTTAACCCTTTGCGATCGGAACAATTTTAACTTGAAAATTATACATTTCTTCCTAGCTAGAATATTTCCATTCCCTACTGTTTGAAATATCATATTATGGATATGAAATTAGTATAATACCTCGTACAATATTTAAATGTTTAGTAATCGATTAGATACCGATATATTTAATTGTATAAACAATATTTTGAATAATGGTACAGCAATTTTTAGTGGCTCCTCAGAGTTATCAAATTCAGATAAAAGTTTTTTCTATTGTATTTTTAGCCACGAATGTATCCGTACTTGCCACAATGGGGCGTCGCTTCGCTTTACTCGCTTCGTTTTACTCGTTTATCGCAGCTCCAACCTAAACGTGGACGCTCCTAGCGAATCCTGCGGAGAGATTGTTTTCCTCTTGAGACTTACAGTAAAGTTCAATTATCGAAGAAAGGTTTTAGAATTATATCGGCTACATATTGCAGTTGGAGTTTTAACACTGACAGTATTAAAAGTTTAATGAAAAGTAGATAGTATACAGGGTGTCACGAAAATGTCGTGTTTCGCTAGGAGACGAATTTATACATTTATTGCTGAACAGCGGATCTTTAGGCAAAATAAAAATTTTCCAGCTGAATTGCAACGAACTGGAGTAAAATAGAAATTGATTTTCCTTCTTAATATATTCAACAGGTTGAAAATAGTATAAGAGTATTTTCTAATTTTTTCAATGAGTTTACTCTTTTAAATTACACGTATTCATTTTTGCCGTAAATGCATAAAATCCGCTGTCTATTTATAGCAAAAGAATAAATGAAACATAAAACTGTAAATACGTAGAAGAATTTAAGAACATCGATATACCGTTAACGATTATATCGTTGAAATTATTATAATATTATATTCTGTTTTCTATAATTGACTTACACCATTTTCATTTTGCATAGAGATCGGCAGTCTAATCATAAATAAGCGCATACCTAAAATATAGTTGTTACGTGTAGCGCGATGAATGTTGCCATTCCAATATTCTCACCAGGAATGCTATTATTGTATAATACTTTGAATTTATGAGAGGATAGGTATTTAGAGACTTCTCGTTGTTCGAGATACGTTCCGTTGGGATCGAAATGAACGGGATCCTCGATGACGGTGGGCAACCATTGTGAAATGATAAGTGTTATTCGTGCAGGCATCTTGGTGGTTAGCAGTGTTTCAGGTGTTCCGTGACCGGTCTTTAACTGCTTTACAACTCGATTCCAACACGAATGTGCGACCGATGGGACATATCAGACTCGTGCATCACCTGCTTTACTCCATCCGTTGTCGGTCGCGTTACGGACATCATAAAAGATTCTTGGTGAACGGAGAGCATAATGCCGCCTAACGTCGTACAACACCGGGAAATGGCAACTTAGGAGATGCCAAGTCCATGTACTTGTATTGTACACGCGCAGCGGTGCGTTTATACATATTTAAAGTCTGGCATACTCCAAGAATCTTTATAGACAAATTGCGTGCGTCGATACACGTAACTGCCATTGTATTTTCACCAGGACTACGCGTATCTTTTTGAAAATGGAACACTTTAGTTTCCATAAAGTCGACTCCATACCACTTATTGTGTTCTCGTCGTGACGAGTCGAACGAAAAGGTATGTAAAGCTAAGGGGGTTGGAAAATATTCTTCTTGAAGGAGGTAGTGTTTTTTAACCCTTTGCATTCGGTGCTATTTTAACTTGAAAATTAAAGATTTCTTTCGACCTAGAATAATTTCATACTATAATATATTAATTGGTTTCTTTGTAACAATATGAAACCGATACCTCGTACAATCTTTACATGTTTAGTAATCGATTGGATACCAACATATCTAATAAAAATATATTTGTTTCGCATTGAAAATATTAATAATTATAGTAACAGACTTTAGGTTTTGGTTTGTACGATCGAATTATTCTCAGTCGGGTGGAGTACAATTATAACAAGACGCTAATAATAATAGTAAATAACGAACATTTTGGTCGTCGACAACCAATTTTCTCCATTCACATAATTGTTTAATAAAACTAAAAGAATACAATTGAAGGATCATTCTTAACTAAGAGTGGTTAATCACATTCTTCCGTGTTCTTTAAACTGCCCTAAGTTCAGATGCACCGCAACGTGGAAAATATAAAAATTAATTTTGTTGCAAGAAGATTGGCCTTAGCGTTTGACCGTTATTCATCGATTCGTCGCTCTTTCCGATTTATCTTGAAAACTTTTGCGATGACTCAACCTTCTCCTTATTATTAAGAAATACCGTTTAATAAAAGACTACAGAAATTTTTTGCAGACATTACGGATCAGCTGATGATACGCTACGCTGCCGGGGTATTGTCTTCTTAGTTAGTCAGACGCTAACGCGACCGGATAATGGCCCGGTCCCAGTCCATTATGTTCGAACATTACTCCGGGATCCTTCATCGCAGATCATGCTGCCACTATTAATCAGAAATTCATCGGCAACAACATGGACGCACGGTAATAGAACGTCAATTAATTTCGCGCGCTGGCTTCTACGATAATATCATGGTGGGCATTGCAGCACCACAAGGAAGTGTTCTTGATCTTCCATCCGGTTCATTAATTATATTATCGTCGGGGCAACGTTTCTCTTAAGAAAAGCAGCGATTTAAGGGCTATTTTTGTTTGGTTATTCCGCGAAATGCATTTTTCATTCCGGCAAAATTGTCCCTGCAAAATAAAATTAACGTGTACCTCCTTTCAGTGCTCAGGCCTTTGTTACCCGCCAAGAAAAATGTAATTCAAGTTACGGGTAAATGGATGCAAAGGAAAAACGCACGACAAATACGATTCAGACGATTAGTTCACGGTAGTTGCGCCGCCACAAAGAGATACAGGTCTTATGCTAACGTTGGGATAATTATGAACCACTTTAACTTGCAATCTGTCAGTTTGAATCGAGAATCCTCTCCACTGTACCGCCAAACAAACCGGTCTTTTTCAGTAAAACTTCGTTTGCCCGGACAAATATTGTCACAAGATTCTTGAACCCTTACTATCCGAACTTCGGTCGTAGAGTGCAGCCCTTGCACCAACAGCATATCGTATGTATACGGAGTGTAACAATTTTCAAGAGCATTAATTATGAAACTTTGTTTTGGAGTTAATTTTTTCGAGCCATAATCTGATGCAATCGAGAGATTTATAGGTGAATTTAATTTTTTTAAATGGAACCACATACGTATTTCTGAACTCCTATGATTGTAGTCCTGCTCGAGATAATTTCAACGATACGATCGTTCAATGTCATTCGAGGTCACGCGAGGTCACAGGATCTTTATGCATTCGCGAAGGAATTGGTTGGGTGAAACATAAAGCAGTAATAGATTAGACAAATTCAAGACAATATTGTAAAGTTGTTTCGAACGTAACAGTATCGCTAAGGCATGAAATCAATTTTTATTTTATTCCTGCTTCCTAGGACGAATACAGAATATTTTTATTTTGCACGAAGATTCGCAGTCCAGTAATCAGTTTGAAATTACCGAAATTTATTCTTAAGCGTTTCGGCCAAGTTTGCGTACGTTTATATTTACTCGGTGTTACAGTGCGAGTAGCGAACAATAAAATCAATTATCATGAAAACACCTTTTACATAATTGTCAACCTTAATAATTGTCAAATAAAAAATCTAAACTGGGTCGTTTGACCCTTCGTGGTAGGTTTAGTGTTAAATGACCATGACCGACAAGAGAAGAGGATCGTAGGAGAAGGTACAATCGTAGGAATTCAGAAATATGTGGTGTTCTGTTCGCTGTGTGCTGTTAATGTTCTGTTTTATGTAAAGTTTTATTTATAATTAGTTCTGACGGAAAATGTATAATAAATGGAAATACGCAAACCTTGTATTCGCATTAACTGCCGAATGGCCTTTCTACACATTCAGTGTGTGCACCTATCATTTTCTATTATAATTTTAATCGTAGCGCGTGTGCATATTTTTGTGAGACAAGAATGAAAGGGCCGCACTCGCCAGCCACATATAACTATAATATATTTACATCGAAACAAACATAGCGATGTTTCTTAAATCATGAAATATTACTTTGCCGGACTTTCAGGTGTGTTAAATTGAAAATGTTTTTACTGTTGCTGGCCCCTTGCCAATTCGTGCGCCGGTGTGCCATCATAATTTGGTGCGGAGGAACGTTGTTTCCGCAATCGTGAGCGCGTGTATAAACAGCTCGCATCGACACGCCGTAAAAGGGGTGGATTTTCAGCCGGGAATACCACCGCATCCTCCGGACCAAATTCCATTATTCTTCGTTAGGGGGAAGCAAACGGAAAATTGCGGTTCGCTGTACACTGCGAGGAGATGAAACACGAGCAACATTTACCCCTCTGTTAAATCTTGTTTACCAATTTTAGGAATTCTAATCTGCCCGCACGACTGTTTTTTTTTCATTTTACAGTGTCGACAACTCGGTGAAATTAGCTGCGATTTTTCTTCCCGTGCTCCTTATACGTGCTTCGCTCTGTGTATGGGATGCAACGCACACCCTAGGCTGACAAGGACGGAAGTAAAAAGTTAACGAATGGAAAACTTCAAAAGATTTTCTAGGAATGCTATCTGTGATACGTGGACGGCGGATGTTTATGCAAGTGTATATTTTTTTTAGAAAATCGGTAGCCCGATGAGACCTAGACAGAAATTTATGTTACGATTAGGCGATTCCAAAAATATATTTTTTATTTTGCATATTTTGCATATTTTGCATATCGCACATGTTTTGTACAAGTACTTGTATCTTGCGTAAACGCATAGATTTAGTATATGTAGACATTTGGCTGATGGTCCATGAAACGAGAACAAGCGAGACAGATAAACCTAACGGTAGATCGAGCAGCTTGTTGCGACACCCATTATTTCGTCTTAGTTTGATATTGTATTCGTCTTGTTAGGGGATTGTCGCGTCGTATACCCCAATAACTCAGAATCAGTTACACGAGTCGATCGGTGGTGTTAGCAGTGAAATACTCGCAATTTTGGATAAAAATATTAAGAAGATGCCTACATCGAAAAGTTCCAAACGTGTAATGGTGTCCACCTGGATTGCTGTACATACTAGGAGACAATTGCGTTATCGCAAAGGGAGAAGACGTTTTCTGCAAAGTATGCGATAAGCAGATTCGATGCGACTGAAAATCGCAAATAAAACAATATTTGGATATACCGGTGTGCATAAAAAAGAATGTCGAACAACATAATAAAAGTATGGCTGTACCAGTTCGAAATTCTTTTATATCGATTTGCGCGAAGCTATGGTAACTGTGGAGGAATTTTCTTGAAAAATACACAAATCAAGATATTCCAAATGAGTCGACGCTTCGCAAAAATTATTCGGACGAATGCTATAATTTAGCTATTCGAAACATTCGGAAAGATATTCGTCACAATGATGTCTGGATGTTCGTGGATAAAACAACGGATGTAACCGGTCGATATATTGCAAATTTAATAGTTGGCAAACTTTGTCGAGATGAAAAAACCCAACCTCATTTGTTAGCTTGCAAACAATAAATTATTCTCTTCTCTCGTTTAACCGATCAGAGACACAATTTTACAAGTGAAAATTTAGAAAAAATTATTGTCACGTATCGTAGTTTAAATTACAACAAATATATCTTTTGCATATATTTTACATGTTTCCACATATTATATCTGCATAAAGATCTGCCAGTCCAGCGATACGTTTCACGCGAGATTCGAATAAATTTCATTACAATACGTGGTAACATTTTCTCGTATCGTTTGAAAGAACCAAGATATTTAAGTGGACAGAGTTCGTTGGACACACTGTACATTGAGAAAAAATCTAAAATTTCTAAACGATATATCGTGTCGGGTGTTATCTAACAAATCGAATCCAACACCAGCAGGACAACTGGAAGAGGAAAAAATACCTTTTGCGGTATGCGTTCTCGACACTGTTCGCATTTAAACCTGAATTATACGTATTTATTAGGAAAACTTGTTCCTAAAGTTTTAACCAAATAACTTGTATTTGGATAAGACCAAATTTTAAAAAAATGCAAATACCTTTTGTGGTACGTATACCTGACACCGTTGTCATTTAAACCTCAATTATATATATTTCCGATCAGAGAAGATTACTTCTGTTCTTGGAATTTGTCCATGAATTTTACTCGATTAATGTTAAAAAAGAAAAGGCTCGTTTCACTTTTAGCTTTGTTCGGTATCTCTGTTATATGTTTCTTCGTATCGACCGTATCGATTGTCACGTGTCGTTCGCGTTCTGAAAACCGGTAAAAAGGTTATGTACTTACGGCGTCTCTTCAAACGCTTCGTTTCCCTTCTCGGTTTCCTTATTTCCTTCTCCATTCGTTTAAGCCTCTTGGATATTCTATTTTCTGCATCTTCCGCATCGCCCTTCGCTAATATTATTAAGAGGACACGCAAAGAGAAAAAATAATATTCCACAAAGAAAAGAAAAGAAAATAAAATAATTGCGTGACTGTTGGCACAAAATAAAAGAACGATGATTCTTTTTTTCCCATCTGTAAACACTCTGGCGACGCCGGTGCGAACTAGAGGTACTACCGCTCTACCAGTTGATCAAAGGAGAAGACGTGGAATACAATTACCGCTGTAGCGAATGGTTCGCAGTACTCGATAAACTTACCGAAATTTCGCAATATTCAAATTAAAATATAAGAAACATCAAATTCCTGAGGAATTTCTGTTTTATCTCGATATTCTGTTATATCATATTTTTTATACGGGTGTAAATGATTTTGTTGGGCGTATACCAGAATTTATCAGGACACGTTTATGGAGTTTCTAAGCTGTCATCTTTCGGGGCTGCATTTATCTTCCCACGCGTCAGTACCTTCTCTTGTCTCTGTCATACATACGCATACATATACATACATATACATAGTTAACCCAGCCTGTATGCAAAAGTAAGAGGTTCACAGTTTCTCGCTGCTCAAATACTAGATAAATGAATTATGCTTCACGCGGTGTGGCGAGACCTGTAAACTTTAGTAGAATAACGAATTGAAAGTGTGCTCAAAATTATTAACTCTTGTGCCAGTTTTACCGATAGCGTCACGTCCGGTGGTCCAGCCATTTGCAATACTCGACGAAATCAATTGCACATATATACATTTTTATTCTTTTTATATTTTCTCAGATAATATTGGCCGTGGAACAAATATCCAATATTACAATTATTAATATAATTACTATATTATCGCTTGTTACAACAAATCGTCGGTCATAAAAATAAGGAATGGTATAAGAAAACATGAGATATATTTCGCTGCCGACTGTATGGTATCGGTAACCCGTATGGTATTTCGTTATTAAACCATAATTCAAACTCAGAAATCTTATCGAATAAACAAGAATACTGCGAAATCTCTTTTATCAAACAAACGTTCCTCGCCCGCAAGATATAATCCGAAATATAACATGCGAGCGGGTAGCTCAGCGAAACGTCCGCCAAACCCATTCATCGGTCAAGAATGTGAAAGATAGTTCGAAAGAGAAACAACACCAACCGAACTATTATGGCCAGGGCCATCGCAATGCCAAAGAATCACCCGGACAATTCGGTTCGATGAATTTGGTTGATTACGAGCAGGCGATTACGAGGAATCGAAGAGAGCGGAATAACACCCCCCAATAAATATCGATCCTAGAACAATGGATCGATCAATCTGTAAAAAGGGGACAGGACCAGTTCGGTTCATTATTTTCATCCGTTCCGCTCGTCAATCGTCATCATAGTCAGCCAGTATTTTAGTCGGACAAGTTAAAAAGTACAGTTCTAAAAGTGAAGTTTGTAAAAAGAAGAACGCGCGTATAACCACCCCAACCACGAGGATCAACATTCATCCCAAAACAATCACCCCGAAAAGCAAAACGACTTAACTGTGACACTAACGATTTATAATAATAAGGTTCTCTCAACCGTATGTACCCAACATACACAGTTCTAATAGCAACGATAAAGGCGGATCATTTCGCGTGTAATTGGCTTTGGACCTAACTCTATTTTCTATCGAAGTTGACAAGTTGTGTTCGACGTGCTTGTACTGCCATCTAGCGACTTCGCTCGTTGCGGACGATGTCTGAGAGCACGTCGATGATGTCTTGTCAACGTGTGTTGTAAACGACCTGTCGAAACTACATAAAATGGTTGAAAATTCTTTTACGAAGACGTTGTACGTTCCAGAATGAATAGCTACAAAAACTTTTCAAAATACACGTCATATTTGTTGAAATAAATTATTTAAACCAACTCCGTTCTTCGCGTGGTTCTCGATAGAATCGTTTAGAATCTGCAGACCAGTGCAGAACCAGCAGCAGTTTCTGTTGCTTCATGAAAAAGTGTTATCACCCCTTTCTTAATAAATGGTGTGCCTGGATCATGTTGCGGAGCGGAACGGGATAACATACTCTGCAACGACGAGTATGGCTGGAGCGACGCGGCGCGACGCGGCAGTGTGTATACGGTATACAGTATACACAATACACACATCATTTTGTCGGTACTGCGGCGACTCGTCTGTCGAAAACACGTCTTTGCTAGTCGAGTCTCACGTATTTTACTGCTACCGATTTTCTTCCTACAGCTATTCCAAAAATATGTTTGCAACGATAAATGAAACCGATGCGTTGAAAAACGAACTGACATTTTCGAATAGTCGCGTACAAGAGGAGAATATAGAAATATTTCCACTTTTCGAAACATTTTGAAGGTGTAGCTCGACACTTTTATCCCAGAAATTATTATCCCAAAAAGTCAGAATTTATTGTATCGTTTACCGTGCCCAAACTGTTTATGTATTGTACATGCTACATAAATCTTATTTGGTTTAAAGTAAGAAATAAATAACAATAAAATAATGTATTTTCAGAAGCTTCTAATCAAAAAGGACATTTCATTTCATTTTAATTACTAGACTGCGGATTTTATGCGTTTATGGAAAAAATGGTTGGGTGTAATTTCAAACAATAAACAGGTTAGAAGAATTTCAAAATATTATTACATTATTTTCAATCTGTTAATCGTGTCGAGAAGGAAAATAAGTTTCTTTCTTACTCCAGATTGTTGGAACATTCAGGTAGAAAATTCTTATTTCGCATAACGATCCGCTGTCTAGTAATGTTACCAAGTTACTGTTCGACCAAGCTGAAGACATTTGGGTGTTCAGAGTAAAAGAAATGGCTATTTCGAGACAGTATATCGAATATCATTCTAAAAAATGAGCAGAGGTGCGAAATAGATTTTGAAGGAGCAGCCGTACACTCTTTTCATCGTTAACATTTTACGTTGAAATGGATCGGAGACTGCTCTGTTACCGTCTGCTAGCTCGCTTAAACTTCCAGCGGTGAAAAATAAAAGGGTCCCCTCAGAATTGGATCGATCAACCCAGAAACGTCGACGAGAGACGAAGGAGTGCCCAACTAACTTAGAGACTTCGGAAAAATCTCGCTACCGTCTCGTCAACGTCTCATTCACCGGCCAAGAACGGTTTTGCCTGCAAAGACGGCACTAGAACGCCGATCCATGAGGGAATTGTAGAGGATCGGTGACTTTTCGCTGGGAAGAGAATAAAGAGAACCGAAAGAAAACGACAAATCACACGCTTACGGAGCCACGAAAAATCGGATGGTTACCGTTGAGATCACGTGTTTGGATCTGCGACGTGGCCAAGGTCTACGATGCCAAACGTCTACGTTCGAAAGAACGTAGCGGAGGCAACGCAAACCTGAACCCTGTCCAATAAACGCACGAACAACGCAACTCGATCTATCGATCGTTCAACCACCTTTCGATACATCGGTCCAACTTGATCGAGTTGAGTTGGATCAACACGCTCCTTCTCAGAGGTTTGTACTTGAGCGTTCACCGCGTCGGCTCAATCGATCACACGCCTCAACGAATGTAACAGTTTCGAATTGGCCTACCAGCTCTCTTGAACTTAATATTATCCAGAATGTCTGAACTGACCTGTCAAGAAGCGCGTACGCGGGCGGGAAATAATTTAGTGTCGTAGAAGAGTTAGCGGATACTACTTTTAAAAGGTGGCTCCTCGATAGGCGAATAGATAAATTATATAAACCCATTCCAAAGCGTTTACCAGACGTTGTACAACGAAAAGGTGGCTTGCCAAAACAACTTCAATTTCTAATTGGCGTCCTATTATTTTGTTCGATCAAGATCAGCCCGTGTTCATAGTTTCTTCTCCAACATCCCTTCGATGTAACGTACAAACTTCAGATTTGGTATGCTCACTTTAGAGGCCGCATCCAATACATAGAGGGTGTAAAATGTACAATTTTCTCCGGCACTGTATATTAAATAATATTTTTCAACGTACAATAGTACGCTTCGATCCACTTAACGACACTGGCACGACATCGAAACTTCTCTTTTATCCTCCTCTGGTAGCATGGATACGTTATTCCTGGCCTGTTGTTACTCAGACGTTGCGTAGTTGGACGGGCGACGACTTTTATGGTACCATCGGGAATTGTCACTAGACGACCCTTGGAAATCGTCCTAGCCGTATCGTCCTCAACGGGAATCGACGCGTCGTATGCTACGCGAAGTAAAATTTATAGTATTTTAGAATTGTTTCTGATGCATCGACATTTTTGGAAACTTACGGAATCCTCTTCGTATCTCCTTTTTAGCCTCTGTCTACTTTGATTCTATCGGTATTCCTGATCTTCTCCCTTCTTCACCTTCAATTTCTGTTCCCTCTTTCCATAATTTCGTCGTTTCCTTATTCGTTGATTCCAACTTTTTCATTTCCATTCTAACTTCCTTATCTTCCTTCGTAATTTCTTCTATATACTTTTCCGTATCTTCTCTAATTCCAGTGTACTCTTTTTGGCAACATTACCCTTCCACCACTCCTACCCCCTTTTCTGCCATGTTATCGATTGTATTCTCTGTTTGCGCTATCTTCCCGGTTTTCTCTAACCACTCGTCAAATACCTGTCACGTTATCTTTCTGACGCTATACGACCTTCGCATGTTCCAGATCTAATAGTTAACGAGATATCATCGAAATCATTTTCCATATGTATTCCCCATATTTTAGTTGGAGGACATCAATTCGAACGCGTACTTAACTTGCTTGCACCTAAACTTACACCGAAAATATCTTCGTCGATTTTAGGAATACAAGAAAATATTTCAGGAAAAAGAAGAAAACATTTTCTCGTATTACTAAAAACAACGGAAATATTTTCGGTGAAAGTCTTAGGTGTCTCACCCAGTATACATAGTACGTATTTTGCAAATTATTTCGATGATATCTCGTTAATCGTCAGGTTTAGGACATACGAAGCAGAATAATGCTGCCGAACAATGAGAATTACGCGTCGTAAACGTAAAAGTAGGACTCTTGAGGCCAGTAGCCCCCTAGATTGATCTTTCATCTAGCGATTTTGACTAGCAAGAAACTCCGTCTTAGCATTATTGAGAAATCAGGAGTGGAATCCCTCAGGAGTGGACCCTTGCAATCCTCGAGTACGTATACGTGGTCTAGCGGTGCGCGAGTGTCGTCTATCTAGGAGACGCAGTCCTTAACCTTGACAGGTTCATATCCTTGCCGAGAAAGCTGACATTAGAAAAAAAATAATATATGAATTATTGTTGTTTGTAGAACAGTGTTATTGCCACGATTAAATATCACACGAGCGTTAAACCAGCTCGTGAAATATTAATTTATTGCGTGAACACACATCGAAGAATCCAGTTTGTCCTAACAAATGAAGGGGATAAAACGCGCCAGTTAAGTGCAGGCAGGAACACGACAGTTACCAAGGCATTATTGTACTTCGCTCGTTTCCTTATTACCACTCTTTGTTTCTTCCACTCGTACACGCCTTATTGTTCTTTTTATGTTCTCGTTCCACCATTTATCCACCTGTTTCCATGAACCTGCATTCTCCGGACACGTCCGGACGTTCCCACCCGGAAGTTCCATCCACGTTGGATATACAGGGTGTACCACGTAACTGTCCCTCCGATTTTTCCGGCACTTCCGGTTGCCAGATAAACAAATGTTTCGAACAAAATTAATTTGTTTTTAGTCTTAACGGTAAGGCAGGCTTGAATCGTTGATAATTCTTTCGGGAAATCAATATCTGGACCGACATCAACATCTCGAGTCTGCCTTGGAACAAAATTAATTAGTTATTTGTCTGCTAGAAAAAGAAATAGAAACAAAATTTCTAAACGAAATTTGTTGAAACTAATATTATTGCTTATGTCAAGATGAGTACAACGGCCTGGTATACTATGACCTTGACATGACCTTAACATCACCTTAACAGTAAGGTCTTGACAGTAAGGCAGGCTTCGGTTGTTGATATCGGTACAGATATTGATTTCTCGAAAGAAATATCAACAACCGAGACCTGCCTTACCGTTAAGACAGAAAACATTATAATTAATTTTGTTCCAAATATTTTTTTATCTCGCTACCGGAAAATCGTGGCGACCATTACCTGGGTGGGACACCATGTATATTTATAAGAAAAATTTTATGTTTTTGCTTAGGGTTATGAAGGTATTGGAAAGAAATCAAACTTTATACACATTATAGACATGAAATCACGGGTTTTCATGACATTGTACAGGCTTATAGAAGTCTACGCTGCGATTACAAGGCAATTTTTCATTCCTCAATATTGTTTAAGATATTTCAGTTATAACGGTCGAATATTTGTTGTTAACTTTTTAAAAAAGAATTGTAACTAGGAGTTTTGAAACTTGAAATTGGTCTCTTAGGACCGAATGAATCAGGTTGAAAGAAGATGACACTCCAACGATACTGCAGAACAAAATTTCAAAGTTCGAAACTTTGAAACTTTTGTATCCCGCAAGCGTCGTAATATAACATTTCTAATTGCCACAGTTATAACTTATAAGCTTCGCAAGTTGTAAACCATGGATCGCTACCTTTCCGTTCGAGTAACCAATTATCTCTAACGAGTATCTGTTTACATTTTCTTAATTACTGGAAAAAATCATTTCTTTATTGCATTTCAAAATTATAAAATAACAAATACTATTTCGTCTCCGTATTCGGGTGCTGAATCCATACGGTACGATCGTCAAATTAGTATTGTTGCAACGACGTATTTAACACTAGATCTATGAAACGTTAGCATAATGCATAATTCTCTTTACGCATTTACGGCTAATGGAAATTTTAAAAAAATACTAGAACGTTATAATCGATAGATTGGAGTACGATTTTTATTTATCTCATGTCAACAAAGGCTGTTACCACTGAAGATCAGATTTTATTTTATCCCAATGTCTTATAATTTGCCTACAAAAATTGAAAATTGAAAATTTACTTATCCAGATTTCTAGCAAGTTTTACAATATTTCTGTTATGTTTAGAGTTTAAAAATATTTATGACTGGATTGACAGCACGTTACGAAATAAATTTTAAGAAATTGTTGCTTTATTTGTATTTTTTATAAGGGGGACATTATTATGCAAGGTGTACGGAGCTCTCCTGTTCGAGGGGCGAATTAAAACTATCGTGTTGGCAAGAAAGTAATTTGGATATTTTGAAGCGAAGTAAAACCGAATGTCTTTGTTCAAGCGATGAACTTTAATCGATAAAATATTTTCTTACTTATTCTTTTTGATAAAAGATCATCGAACAAAAGAGAAAATATCTTATTCGTTAAGGTTCATCGGTTGGATAAGAAAAATTGTGCTCTATTTCACCTGAAAATACCTGAAACTTACTTTCTTTCCAACCCAATACGAAATCGTCAATTCTGCTCTAAGCAGGAATTTTAACCCTTTGCGCTCGGAGCTATTTTAACTTCAAAATTAAACATTTCTGTCGACCTAAAATATTTCCATTCCCTGTGATTTTATAAATTTTATGGATATAAAATTGGTATAATACCTGATACAACACCTAAATGTTTAGTAATTGATTAGATACCGAAATATTGAATAATATAAACAATATTTTGAGTAATGGTACAGCAATTTTTAGAGTGCTAAGAATTAAGATTGAATATTAGAATGATTATTTACAAAAATATACAAGCTACGTTGTTGCGAACAATATTTCTTAAATTAAACTTTGTCCCATATCGATGTCTGTGCGATATTGTTCTAGTTACAATTTAAAAATAAAATTTACACCGAATTTTCGACTCGTATAACACACAAAATTCAAACGATATCAAGGGTTTCAAAATTTTAATATTCGGATTAATTTTACATTCGGAGTATCATGTTTTACAAGCTTATGCAATTTAACGAAAATCTGTGATCTCGTTAGTATCAATTACGATTGCTTGAAAATACACTGGTCATAGGAATTTACACCATAGGAATTATTTTGATTAAATACCTAAATGCAAATCCTTTGCGCTGCGCTCTACGGATATCGGCAGTTACCCAATTGATCCATAGAATTTTAAAGCTAATTTCTGCTGAACGATGATATTGAACGGTGAATTGCATATCGAATTAATGAAATACCCGTGATTCGGTGATTTAATTGGGATTTATTTTGTATAAGAATGTATGAGAAACAAGTACGGTAGGACCTCGATTAACCGGCTTGATCGGGAGACAAACAGCCCGGATACATGAAGGCCCGATGGATAATCGAGGCTGGAGGAAATAATTAAAATGTACATTATATTCCAAAATAAATGTTGCATTTTTGAAAATTTATTTCCCATCAAAATATAATTATATTTAAACGCATATTTGTTTATAATCGGGATCCGGTTAATCGAGGTCCTACCGTATTTGCATTCGATATGTACCAATGTGTTCGGGAGTTGAATGTACAGGAGTACAATATCGTACAACCTTGTAATTTGATCAGCGATTGTTATCGATTATTATAATTGCGAAAATCGTTGATGTACGCGCTCTTTAATATTTTCCTAATTTTAAATCATATTTTTTCAAAATTTCTATGGCTTAGTCTAATAATCTCGAAATACATGTGTATGTTGTTGGGGGCACAACAACCGAACAACAACTTCTTTCTATACGCGGTCTATAAAATTTCTAACAATTTTTAACAAATAAAACAGTTGGAACAATTTTAAGATATCTCGCGACTTACGAGTTACTCTGTAGAATCACGAGAACCTTCTACTTACACATAGAACGATTGCTGTATTAAAATTCGGAAAAATAGTAATTTATAAGAAAATGTCAAAGGCGCTGCGTATCAACTGTTGATATTAGCATAAATTCGCATTTTAATGGACTATTTTACAGGAAGTAGAGTACACGGAAAAGTCAATTTCATCTTGTAAAAAAAGACGGTATAAGGGTAAAGTTAGACGAGGCAGATTCTATCGTGCGGTTGCAAGTTGTATTGGGCTTTATGGCTACGCTCAGACGTGTTTGCGCGAACTTCCAATGCAACTTGCAACTGCCTGGACCAAGCGACGAGGAAAATTCACCTCGTCCAATTCTAGCCTGGGGCGATAAAATGACCGATAAGATAATAAATCTGCTGGACCCGATGACGCGGAACAGATTCTATCCGGTGAATATACGAAGTTTCGGTACCCCAATTAATTTTCACATAGTCTAAATCCATTTTCATTCAATTATTATAAAATGAACAATTTCCAGAATTGCTTTTATCACATATACAAAGTTTAGAACACTTGTACAACTCTTTAGAATAAATTCTGAATAACCTAAATAACATTCGAATACATGAATAGATACGATACACGCGGTATCTACAATA
>CM052200.1:34158874-34263369 GCA_028455805.1 Lasioglossum figueresi
AACATTCGAATACATGAATAGATACGATACACGCGGTATCTACAATATAATATAAAGCAGTGTTTCTCGATCTGTGTGCCGCGGCACACCAGGGTGCTACGAGAGATTATCAAACGTGCCTTAGAGTTTTTGAATTTTAAGACACCCTGACCCTGTACAACTTCATGGTCAACTACACGATGGAAGTAAAAAATTAATTTCCATAAAATAATAAAGCGCCGCTACACTTACGAGTTGAAATTGTATTACATACGATATATATGGAAGGTAAATATCGACTGAAGGTATTTTCGCGAAATATCGGATACGAGCTACCGAAAAGGTAAATATAGAATAATTAAATTTATAAAATTTAATTTTTTTTTCAATACTTGAGAAGTAGCGATACCGCGCTGTCGATAAAACGATCTATTCCACGTCAGGAAATCTCCATCGTATTCACGTTCTTCGCACCTTTTCTGTATTATAAGATGTCGTTCTCTGTATCAACTCTTGAGACTGTTCTGTATTAGGAAGATCAAAACGGTAGGTTCGCTTTGATATCCGGTCCCAAACGTCTTTCAATTCCTATGGGTATTACATTACACGTATGTATTAGATCCGATCAAAGCTGATATAATATTATATTGACCGGATTGTCTTCTTGCCTCGAGTCTCGCACACCCCTTCTGGGTGTACATAAATGTATTTTTTGCACACGTATTTTATCTAAAATAAAGAGAAAGCTCCCTCCAATGTTGCTGGTGCGGCTCCGAACGTGATGACGCCAGACACACGTTTATCAACTACACCCGCTTCAGCCAGGAACGCTCTGAGGTCGCCTCAGCAATCGGAGACGATGTAGCTCCCAACAACATCGCGAAGATCATGCTCAGGAACAAGGAGCTCTTGGGACGCGGTCCCGGCATTCGCGGAAACTGTCCTTCGCAGAAAGTAGGACGACGGGTGTCTCCAGGACACGCGGGGGGCCCGAAGACGGGCACAGCACGCCATGCCATGCGCCAGGCCGAGGAAATGCGAGAGGAGAGCGAGGCCGGTCTGGAATCAACGTGGACGGGAGGAGGTTTTTCAGTGGATACACCGATACACCAAACGGGGCATGGGAGCCCCACACTTGAAGCGCGCAACGGATTTTTCCTCCCCAGGAAAAAATTATTTTCGAAAACGTTTCACCATTTTGCAGTGACTTTATTTTGATTTAGTATTAATTTTGCAAATAATATTATACGATCCAAATAGACTACGAGAAATCCAAAGATTTTGTGGCCAACCAGTCGTTTTATACTACTTCTTCCTTAAAATGAATATTACATAATAAGAAAAGATTTATAAAAATGTTTATACACGCGATACAAAGCTATTATGTTTATGTGCAATAGCAAATTTATCGGTTAATATCGGTACGCGTACCAGAGAGATATAAAGTATTAAAAAACTACCAGATTACAATTAACTGAAAAAATAATGGTAACGTTTAAATAGATCACAGTTACCAAATCGGTAGAATCTTTCTATTAGACGCGGATAAAAGATAAATCGTTTACTAAAGAAAATATCATCCCTGTCGCGACAATAGTTGGTATCGGAGAGTGTTTTAGTCGACATAAAGTTAATGTACGAGTACAGTGATTGTCAAAACTGCCAATACCGTGTACAGGTCGATAACTTGATGTTTCCACCCTGTATCGTATTTGTACCGTCTCTTCCGAAGATGAAAATATTTTTACACCTTATCGAGCAGTCCGTAAGAAATACTTTGTAAACGAAACAAATAGACGGAAACGATAGCACAAGAGCAAGCGCAATATACATATATTTATTCGTGTCGGACAATGGAGAGTGAACCAAGCATTAGAGAAGAACTGCAGCCGACTCTGTAAAGCACCGCAAGGGGGCGGACGTAGATTGAAATTTTATGAATGCGAGCAACAGCGGATCTCTTCGCTTTGTCGATAGAAACACGAACCATCCAAATTTTTATTTTCAATCGCCGTGTTCGAGTTATTGCAAATCAAATATCATCGCAAAACTATGAATCGAGGACCTTCCAAAAAGTTTCGAAATTTAAAAATAATCAGACGTTTATCGAGTTCTCTCGTCGAAGTTAGTAATTTCGTGGAAAAAAATTAAACCCGGAGATATCGCAGAATATGGGAAAAATAAAGAGATTATGGTTCGAACGTTTTTTAACCTTGAAAATTTGTGTTAAACACGTAGAATTTCAAGAAAATTGTGGTTTATCCGGTACCGTGTACGGATAGACTTTTCTCTTGACACGTTGCGACATTGTGACAAAAAACTAATGAAATCAGTTTTTCCTCGAAACGATTTGATAACGCATCAGTTTGAAGTATTTTTTCTTCCTCGAATAATTTTAACGAGTAGAAAATAATACATAGATACTCTTAAAGTTCTTCGATCCTTCTGAATTGTGATTTGGAACGAACGAGATCGAAGGTAGCAGTTCACGCCTTTCCTAACTTGGAGTGCGAATATATCGATAAGATGATATTTAAATCGTTGGAGATATTTTAAATGTAACAAGGTTATTTTCAATGGTGTAATATAGGATTGACCTGAATTTTCGGATATTACAGCGCCGAGGCTATCGCGAGCGTCTATCCCCCAAGCTCGTCTCTCTAAAAAATGAATTCGCTTTCTCACTTGGCAAGCGAGACATCGTAGGCACTAAACGCCACGCATTTTTCCTCGGCTCTGTATATCCTCCGTAAAAGATCTTCCCGGACGAAAATGCAATTTCTCTTTTTTTTCTTCGTAACGAACGATGGCTGATATTACTTCCGGAACCAACCGATAGGTATATCGATCGAGGTAGAAACCGTAAGCAGTTTCGCCTTCCCGCTTCGAAAAATCCAATCCATCTGTCCAAAGTTTTCTCCCACCTATAAACAGAAATGGGACCATCCTGCCGGCAAATCGTACGCCGAGTAAATAAATGCCTAGAATGACGTCCAAGACAATTTCGTAGCGATTCTATTTTATTCCCCCTTCGGCCTGATACTCGGTTCCGTTCCTTCGGCAATTCTTATCGCAGTTTCGCAACCTCCCGGGACCGCCGAATTGTATTTCCGAAGAAGACAGCCGGTAATAGAAGAAAACGAAATACACACGCATGCATCCTCATCCTCACCCACCGAACAACCCCTGTTTCGAGGGTGGATTGAAAACTCCGTTCGAGAGATCTGGCTTTGTAATTCTAGAAACTTTTTTTCTCTGCTATTCTGCTACGGTGCAATCTTGGATATTTGATCATCGTTGTCCGAACATCTCTGTACGGTTAAACTTTCTAATCCGAACGTGATCGCCGGACTATCAATTTTGCGATTACCGGACCACGGGTTTTTAGCGTTTATCACACAAACGAGCGATAAACGATGTTGCAACGAAAAAATATGTAATTTCATTTAAAAGAAACTTCAATGACCTTGAAATCTCGGGAAAAAAGTGATCGTGAGAAAATTCGTTTGCCCATCGTCGCATTTGCCCCTTCGAATCGAATACTCTGTTTCTTTGACCTTTTATCCTATCATAAAAAAGCGAGATATTTAAGATGGTCAAGTCGGATGACATACCCTGTACTCGTGCATTGCGATCAATTGCATACTTTTTACATCCACACAAATATTTAAACAAGAAATCTTGTTGTACCGAGAAACGTTAGCTTCGCGGCTCGAACAATTACCGATTTGAAATATTAGAATCACATGTTGACGAAGTATGCTCTTAACGAGATTACATTCGTGCGCGCATTATGGCCCACGTTAACGACAATTAACTAGTATTAGCTGTCGCGTCGTATCCCACCCCATTTTGCATAGCAAGCAAAGCATAGGGTATACATAGCAAGTGTGAAATGAAAATACATTCGTATTATGTTGCGACACGTTTTCATGGATGAGCGCCGCATACGTGTTGCAATTAAATAAGGCATACGAATTACATTTCAATAAAAGCCATAAAATTGATTACAGAAACTAAAAATACAATGTCGCCTCTGTCCCGGTTGATATTTGTGTTTTACAAAGATATTTAACTTCCAAGTACGCTGGTTGGATCTCTGTGGGGTTTACGAAGAAAATAGAGTCACTTTTTGGGTCCTGTTCAACCGTTTTGGAATTCTTTAATAAACCAAATACGTACAGAGGGTGTTTAAAAAGTAACGGTCATCCGTTCCAAGGGTGAATCCACACCTCTGGATCGGTGGACATTTGCAAGAGAAACTTGCCGCAAAATTGTGTGACAAAAATAATTGTTGTCAACATTTTTTTTTACATCAACACCTACCACTCGTCCAGAAGAGAAAAGGTTCGAAAGGATCATCCGTATGTCGCAAAGAAATAGTTGTTGAGATACAAGCTGTTCAAGTTTTTGCAAAATTTCATTGCGCGAAGTTGTACGTGTAAACTGTTCCGTCGTAAAGAACCGTATTTTGTCTGAAAGAATCGTATCTCCTCGCGAAAAGAATCGTAACACGGAGTTTCTGCCATCGTACCCTTTATTTATGACAAGTTCGTATTCCATTGCGAAGAACCGTGTTTTGTCGCGAAAGAAACCGTTGCACCGAGGCCCTCCATCGAACCTTTATTTTCCGACTAGCTCGCGACAATAGAGGCCTTTTCGCAGAGCTCGTAACAAAGTGACCATTTCGACGAGCTCGCGACAAAGGACCTTTTCGAAGATTAAGCAAACTCGCCATGCGGTGACCATCCCAGATGTCCCAAGACCCAAACATTTAATTTATTTTTTCTTATAATCCCTCATAAAACTACAACGCTCTCTAAAACTCGGTCCCGGTTAACGACTATCTACGGATATTAAGAAACGGTCCTAAAGAACACCCGCGCCGGCTAAGTACGGTTCAAGGTGCACACCCGCGGCCATTAAGTACGGTCTCGAGGTACCGAGACTCTTCGTTGCCCGAGTCAGGTATCGCTCTACTCCTCCTTCGGGCTAGCTGCTCTCCCTCGGAACCATCGGTAGAAGACTCGAACCATTAAGGGTGTCCTGATTGGGAAATTTTAAGTTCATCGAACCAATCAGGGCATCTCCTTGCTTACGACAATCGGTAATGTCTAGACTGCGGATCTTTGTGCAAAATAAAAATGGTCCGCATCGATCGCAAGAAATAGAAACTAAATTTAACGTAATTTCTTTCCTTAATGATTTCAATGGAGGAGAGATCGTATCATATATCGACATCTTCAATTTTTTTAAATGTTTCAACAATTTTCAATTTCATCTTTTCAATTTCGCTATAAATGCACAAAGATCCGCAGTCCGGTAACGTCTGATGCCGTAGTATTAAAAGTTGTGCAACTTAAAATTGTTGTCCAGAATGTATTGTATGTAAAATTTCAGCAAATTACGTTGAGCCGTTTAAATCGCATTTAGATCTTTGGGTAAGCATAAGTAAAAATCTGCTTTTCCGTATCAAACAACGCTTTCTCGTTAATCTTGACAACGAAGCCCTAATAATAAAGTTACATGCAATCGGTTACGTAATTGAAAATTTATCGGTTAAAACGTCATACACTCTACCTTCAAGATCAAACGTGCTCCACTTATGGCTCTGTTATGCAACGTCGCAGCAACAGCAGTCCTAAACCACGCATGCCTACGAGATAATTCCCGACGTCTGGCTTATCGCGGTCTGTTGCCTGTACCACTGCAGCTACAAGATGGGGAGAATTGGCAGGGACCTCGTAGAGATACATTACTCCGGCGCAGCGCGGCGTCCGCGACATTTCAAGCTCGACAGAGCCGAAGAGCTAAACGGATAGATAAGTGTTGGGTTACTTTGCATGAACATACTATCCTGTACGGCTACACCGTTGTCGCAGCCTTTAGTTTGCGAGCATTTGATTCTGCCGGAGCCTGTTCTATTACTTTGTGAACGCGTCTGCTTTAATCTCTATTTATGGAGATGCGCACCGAAACGCGAAAACAGACAAGTGGCTCAGAGAGAGAGAGAGAGAGAGAGAGAGAGAGAGAGAGAGAGAGAGAGAGAGCGGTTCCATCGCGTGCTATTTTTCGTGCATACGTAGCCTTCGGTGATTCGGTAATTCATGTTGTGTTTGGGGGTTGGCGGGGGAAGGATGGGGGAGGGGTTACCCTTTCGACTCACCGACAATTAGTTTGTTGCGTACGGAGGCTTTGCCTACGTCACTCTTTTACTCCCTTCTTGGAACCACGCGTTCGCGTAGGAGGTCCAGCTCGCATGCCCAAATAAACAGCTTTCCCCTTATGGAAAAATAATACATACATCTGGAAAACTTAGCAATATCTTCCAGATTTTCCTACACCCCCACTGCCATTTTTCTAACCAAATTTCGACTGTATAAAAGACACGAGTTTGTCCACCTGGGGCTTGGTACTAGTCCGAAAGCGGAGCAATATTCGCATATCGTGAGATAGGATTCTTATTCCCTTCCGATCAAACTTTGTAAAACGCTTCAAACCGCGATTCTAAAAGGCAAGTTGATTAAGTTACCCCCGCATTTCTCAGTGCGTCAAAACCGAGAGCTCGGGATCTGGTATTCCGCGAATACACAACGCAATATGTAACAAGTGTACCCCATTTCTATTAATATCGAATATATTGTACTTCGATACTAGACATCTGAGATTCTTTAATCTCATTCCCACATCCATTAAAACTACAGTAACTAGCAATTCTCTCGCTTCGATATACTTTTACTGCTCGAGGTTTATCAACAATTCTTTAAAGAATTACGAGAGCTAACCTTCCAAATACCTTACCCTTACCGAAATCCTGTGACACCGGGTGGTGAAACAGACATCGGCTTTTCCACGACAACCCTTTCCCATCCAGTGGCGACTCGGTGGTTAAACACCCATCGGCGAGTCCACGACTAACCCTTTCTTTCCTACCTAGTGGCGACCCGGTGATGAAACAGGCATCGGCTAGTCCACGACAACCTATCCTGTGACACTCTAGTCTGTGACCACTGTCTAGTTCATGACAAATCCCGTTCACACGAACAAATTTCGGTCACGTCTTATTCGGACAGTCATTTCATCGACAATCATTTCACCGGCAAACGTTTTCATCGATACCCAGTTTCACCGACAATAGTTTCAAGAACGATTTATAATTCTTGATGTAGATTGTTATTTTCATCGTGGCATTCGTCCATGATATGGCGATGCGTGGGCATTCATTGTAGTTCGGTATGTTGTCCTTGACAACATATGTCAAGATCAAGATCAAGGTCATGGTCATCCGAGATGTCTCCCGTTAACGTAATATTTACCATTTATTTTTCTCGAAAACTAAAATTTATATGCAAAAACTTCATTCCGCGTATTTGACTTATTTTTTCATAAGAACCAACATTTTTCTGGGTTTATACGACAGTTATAGCTGTACGGTAACTGCGCCGTTCGAAAATGCGCCGACTTTTACTACTGAAATTACTTTTACAAACTTCTGGATGAAATGTGAAATGACTGAACATTAAATTCTCCTTCTCACTTTATAAAGTTTCCTTGGTTTATACTTTACCGAAGTGAGAGAGAGAGAGAGAGAGAGAGAGAGAGAGAGAGAGAGAGAGAGAGAGAAGATTTCACCGAATTAAATGAAACATGCTTCTGGTGTCCTAAAAAAAATTGAAAGGTCGAGAAATAAAGTCCACCTTAATACACGTTTAGATGATTCTAGAAAAATACTTTTCACATTTTGAAAACAAGATCAGTTGCATTTAATGAAATACAAAGCTTGTTAGCGAAAGAAGCGGTGCTTCTAATAATTATAGATTCGTTTACAAATCGATTGCGTCGAAGAGACAGACACCGATTGCTTCAGTTTATCGTGGCACCATGATTACCAATGAAGATTATCGTTCACGTTTCGGAACGATGAAATTCGATCCGACACGAATAAAGCTCTTTGAATGGATTACATAGAACGCGTTGATGATCCCAGAGATATTGCAACTCCGTGTAATTTATGACTGCAGGTGTTAATAATAATTAACTGCTGTTAGCTGACGGCTCGCAACGGCGGTCGTCTATGCCGAGTGACAATTACGTAAGGCGACGTTATAGCTCAACGATTGCATCGTGGCATCGCGTTTACCAAGGACTTGGTAATTAATGGAACTCTCCGGCGCATAAAAATCGTTACAACTCACAAGGGAACTCCGGTGAGTGATACACGCCGATTATTTTTAAGGGAGAAATCAAACCTTTTATTCGAACTGATCCTTCTACGTACAGTTACTCGAATTAATATTCGGGTGCTCTAAAAAAGACGATAACTTTTTAATATTGTACCACGGTAAAGTCGCACTTACTATCCGGGGTCGGGTATGCGATTACTATCCAGTGTCTACCCACTCCACTGCCGGCCAACGCCGCGCCGCGCCGCGCCGCAGGGAGGCGATGATCGATCTCGGCTCGGGTATATCGGTGTGAACACCACTACATTGACAACGTGAATCGAATGTACCAACTGCTTAATTTTAATTATTTTTTTATGGGATTTTCACTAACTTGTTTCTGACATTTTTCTGATTAAAATAAGACCAAACACGATATAATTTCAATTGTATTTAGCGGTTTAATCGACGACGAAACTATCGAACGCAACGAAGAAGTTTTGTAGATTTCGGTAAGTTACACGCATACCGAAAATTTCATCAAAATCGGTTAATGTTGCAGCGAGCTATGTACAAACGTTTAAGGATGATCACGTAAGGGCGAAATACCCTGACAAGGCTGAAAATCTGCGACTTTCTGCGTATGCATGTAAGTTACCGAAATCTACGGAACGCATTTTTTAAATTATCGTTACAGGTTTAGGTAAAAAAAGTTGAAAAAACATCGTTTTTTAAATTTTGTACGATTCCTACCGATTGCAATCTGAACAAATTTTTGTTTACTCGTTCTCTAGCAAACTAGTTGGTCCGACATGTTAGAAAAATTCAAATCCTTCGGACCAATCTTAAAAAAGTTACACGATTTTTAAGAGTGTCCACTGTTGTCCCCGATCTGTACGTATCGGGAAAAAACAGAAGAATTGAAAACACAATTATTTTATAAAATGAAAAAGACATTCTATATTATTCGGATTGGAGTGTACGAACATAAGCGCTTTACCGGAAATCGAGTAAATAATTTCTCGATAGAACGAACTTTTTCAAACGAGCGAATATTGAAACGGCCGCCAGACGCGTGAATAGCATACCGAAAATAACTGCGTGCCGAAAACGAATTTTGTACGCTAAAAGAACCGTGTGCAGCGCTAGCTAAAATTTTATTACATTCGCCGAAGTTATTCCATTCTCGAACCGTTAATTGTCACGAAATAAGATTTACAGGAGCAGCGAAGCTCCACTCATTGTTGCCCCACCGTTGCGAATCCACTTTCGTATTCGAAAGCGTAACAAGCGCTCGAAACTTTTAAATTATTCGACTCTCGACGTTCACCGACTTTCTAACATCTCACAGCCCGATTGTACGATCTGCATCGTGACACGACATGAATATTCACACATGTAGGTATGTCTGTCGACCGAACAAAACGTTGATTTTCCCCGATGAAGGAAAAATTAAAGCAACCGCATTTCACGCTAACAACAAAGACTCTTGCGACTTAAAACTTGAAGATTTACTTAATCTGTTAAGGGCTTTGTTTGTACGACGTGCAGGCAACGCTAATCTTCCGATACATCAGAAACATACGCGTCTCGGTCAAAATGACCGAACAGAACAAAAACTATTTCGTCTATAATGTCAAACCACTGGTGCTAGGTGGCGAGATATCTCGTCGAAAGCGTTAATCGATCGGTATCGGGTCGCGAGATAACCCCCCCCCCCCCCCGCCTTCCCCTTTCGACACGCGACATACGTCATTCTATTCGTTTCGACATGCCGAACACAAAATGTTTGTGTCATTTTTGGCTGAAACGAATAGTTTTCGAGATATTCGTGCAAAACTGCTGCTACTACGCATTGAATTTTGTGTATACGTGCACGTCCGTGCTGTGCGTGTGTACGTCAGCACGATGCGACCGCTCGTCAACCCTTTCTACAGATATATCGCTACGATCGTCGAACGATCTATATACCGCGCGAACTTTTTAAAACGTATGATGACGAAGAGCGAGTACATATTACGACGACACCACGCGTGATAGTTTTTAACACGCCTATAGTTTTTAAGATAATGAATTTTGTCCACAAAACAGGCATTCCGACGCACTGTGGTGCATCGCATAGATAATTCGAGTTCGTCTAAAATGTAAATACTGTTCACTTTAGCGAAGGTACACAAGCGGTAGTTAAACTTCAACTTAAGGACCCAGAAATTTTTAACTTTTTTGTACATAATCCTTTAGATTTTGAAGAAAATGGTCGAAAATCCAAGTTTTAATGTTAGGAATCCACTGGTTCAAAAGTTACGCGTGTTTACGTACAAAACTAAAATTGAATTACACGATGCAGTGAAATCTATAAATACAATAGTATTTCGTTTATAATAAAATTCGCTACCATTTTCTACAAGAAAGTATTTCTTAGCCTTCGTAAACGTTAGCTCGAGAGCTATTGAAATTTGATGTTTGCTCGGACAACAAGTATGGTACGAGGTTTCCCGCTATAAGGAATATTCGAAATAAATTGAAGAACAGCCGAAACTGTAGCGGATCAACGGTAATCCATTGCTTTTCCGATTACAAAGTTCGATTTGGGAGTGGTTTCGTTCAATTTATTTTTCCGTATAAGATTGGATGACAAATTGGATTACGCTTTTCATCGATATCAACGAATATGTCGTTGAAAGCGAGTAAAGGATTCAAGTCCCGAACTTACATAGAGTCATACGAAGTAGAGTTTTCAAAGTGATTCGATCTGTCTAACGAATGCTCTCGCGAAGCTCCTAGCGTGTAACTAAAAAATATTTCATTTGTTGAATAACTAAATACAATCGATGTGTACAGGGTGTCCCCCAAAAATGTTGTACTTCCTTGAGAGGGGCGATTCTTGAGGTCGTTTCAAGTACATAACTTGTTCCTTTCGCAAATTGTTCCTTTTCATGTAAGCTATACTATGTAATTCTCTTGTACACAGGGTGTTAAATAAAAACCATTCGATATTTATATGGTGTATATTATAGGAAACACTGTGCCGAGTAAAAAAGCAAAAATAGGTCAAAAGGTCAACCGTGTCTGAAATATGAACATTTTTGTTTCCTGGCATTGCGATGCTTACTTCGGTGATTATAAACCGCGTTCCGAATGTCCTGATTCGAGTGCCGACAGTGATCGCTTTGGGTCATAAAAGGAGTACGATTAACAACATATGGGAAACCGTATGTGCGCCAGGCGATTCTCGGCGATTGACCGTTTACCTGACCTCGCGAAAAACAAAGCGAAGTACGGCGAACCGGAAAAGTGAACTGCCTCGTTAACAACAGATGGCGGTGTAAACATTATTCCAGTGATAATGAAAAATGTAGTAACATTGTATATTCTATTCGCTTTTCGAAATGTACGAACGTATAACAAATAATTGTAATAAACAACACTGTCGTTCTCGAGTTATTTATTTGCTTGTGTCACGATCGGAGGGCTGGCGGATAAAACATGACTGAGATGTCTGTTCGTGTGAACGGGATTTGTCGTGAACTAGCCGGTGCCTGTTTCATCACCGCATCACCGCAACGCCACATCGCCGCATCACCAAGTGTCATAGGATGGGTTGTCGCGAGTCGCGGGCTAGCCGGTGCCTGTTGCATCACCAGATCGTCACTGGGTAGAAACAAAGAGATAGTCGTGGACTAGCTGATGTCTCTTTCACGGTCGGGTGTCACAGGATTTCGGTAAGTGTAAGGTATTCGGCAGGTCGGCTCTGGTAACTCGACTCGTACGTCGCAGCTAAGAAGTTGCAGAGCAAAGAGCGTCCTCGCGAGCTGTACAACGAAGAACAGTTTTATATTGAAAGTAGCAGTGTACGTTTCTTAAGGGCGTAGACTCGTTTTCTCGATAATACAAAAATTGGTTTTTTCATTATTCAAATATGCTAGATAAAAGATCGAGCATGGTCGCTATCGCCCTCAAAAGCCATATTTCTGGCATTTTTCTGATTAAAATGGTATAATTTCATGAAACACGATATAATTTCAACTGTATTCAGTGGTCTAATTAACGATGAAAGTTTCGGCCGCAAAGAAGAACAGCGTACGGGAAAGAAAGAGACGCGGAGAGTCGGCCGCGCGCGGTCTCTCTTTACACGCGCTGTCCTTTTCTACGCTCGGCTCGGTCTTTGAAGATCAAAAGATAGCGTTCGTCTACGAACAGTGCAAACGAACCTCCCCGATGCTCTTGCGACTATAGATATCGTCCATTGTCCATTGTTTATTGTATTCGGAAGCGTACACGAGTATGTATACAACTGCGCGTGTAGCTATTTTTATAAAGCTGCGACAGCTACGTGCCGACGAATAATGCCAATTACGCATCCTCGTAAACGTAAAAATAAAACTTTCGAGGGCGATCGCGGCCTAGATTGATCTTTTATCTGGCGCTTTTGATTACCGAAAAATCCCATCTTTGTTTTATCGACAAACGAGAACGCGTATCCTGCACCCTTGCAATTCTGGAAACGAGTCTACCGCCTTGACTCCACTCCCGTCTCCAATAGTGGATCATCCGATGAACCGATTGATATTTTCACGAAAAATCAGTTACCCAAGGTTAAGATTCTATGTATATTGTAAAGTGCGAGGGAAATAACGTTATATGGCATAATGCTTCGCGAAAGCTCAATTTATTTAAATAATAACAGTTATCGATGATTTGGTTACGGAGCGCACAAGGAGTCAGCACGTTCACCCTTTCAAGAACAAAAGTGCTAGTTCTCGAACGATCGAAAAACAAAGAAAATAAGTAGAATAAGCACAGATAGTTGGAATAGAAGATGACAGTAAGAATACACAGGGAATTATAAAAACATGGGGGATATCGAAGGTAGAGAGAGAACAGTGAAATGAACAATTGAAATCGAAAATATTACTGTTAAGTGTAAATTGCGATATCTATTGTTAGCGATGGGCACTATCGATTAAAAACCGTCGACTAAGTCGATGGTAGCTGTTGCTATTTTCAGTCGACAGGTTTTACCGAACCATCGAATGAACATCGGATTGGTGGGGGTTACTATTTTCTGTCGACTGTTTTACCGAATTCTGCAGTGGTGGAGTATTACCGTATCTATATTCCATTGTTCCATCACTAAATATTCAGTATTACAAATATTCTTCTAAAATATGAATAATGCATATTAATTATACATAGAATAAACATAAAATATTGATTGCGTTCGATACAAAAATTGATATTTTATTATTTTTATTTTACCCTACATCCTATCCTATAATATTATGTTATATCGATAACGCTAAAAAGATTATTTATGCGAGAGGTCTAAATTCCAAGCCAAAGCAGGCGAAACGCGCGTCCCGCGAAAAAACAGACGAATAACGTCGCGCGTCGATAGAAACGGCAAGGAAGAGACGATCTCGTGGAGTCTCGCGTCATCTCGCGGCGATCGTCACCTTGTACAGTTGCACGTGTTCGGATCTTTGTTCCATCATTTTATTATTTTATGAAAAAAGTCACCGCTAAAAATTGTTGTACCATTAATCAAAATATTATTTGCATTATCAAATATGTTGGTGTCTAATCAATTACAAAACATTTAAATGTTGTACGAGGTATTATACTCGTACATATAAATTTCATTTTCGTACAAAGAAAAAAATTAATATAGAATAGAATTATTCTAGGTCGGAAGAAATGTTTTATTTTCCAGTTAAAATAGATCCGACTGCAAACGGTTAAGATAGTAAAATTCCCCCATTTTGTTATATTGCGCATTGTACGAGAATCGTGTTATATAAAAAAGTCGTCGCAATATTTTTAGCGCATCGTAGGAATTTGCGTTATACGGAAGTCTACTGTATCGTGTTTCTGTGCTTATCGAACGGACCGCAAGCTATCGTACGATCGAGTATACTCTGTACTTACCGAACCGTTATTCTAGTGGTCAATTAACATGGTATTCCGAAGGATTCGGTGAAGCGCGATACGTACCTGAAACAAAGTACATCGCAGAGATGAATAGACTTCCATGGATAAATTTGACCATAAAGTTGTTAAACGTAAGAGCAATTTGATGTAACACAGGAATATACGAAAGTGTTTAATCATTTTGGACGTCCATGTGGTTCCGAATTATTCGCTTTAGAAAGATAATAAAGCTTATCCGATACCAGCTTATTAATATTTAGTAACACTAAATTAATCAGCTGAAACTCTAACATTGCTAGTTTTTGTCTCATTGTCAGCTCAAAGAAAGTGTCCTTTAAGATACTTTCAACCAGCAGTAAGCAACACCTTGTAAGTTACAAATTGTAACACACGTGTACTCGTATATGAAATGTATTGTACGTACATATATTACATTTAAAAATACAAAACTTTCCCTTAAACCACTAGAGAGTGGTACATTATTATAAATTTTGAATTGAACATTTCTCAGAATTATTCGGTCTATGGAATGTTAAGGAGAACTTTGGTAACAGTATTCGTATATCGTATTATAAATATTAATGTATCGATCGTTTGAAATCTCTTTTGATGTCTACAATTTCGAAGAAACTAATTAAATTAAAGGGTGAGATCCTTCTGAAAGTCAGTTTTATACCTGATAAGTGAAAACTACCGTGTAATTATGTATGTGAAAATAAATTTTTACGTGGGGAACCATTCCGAGTATTATTCCAGTGATCCGACTGACTTTATTTTGCAGCTTGTTAAGCAAAACCCGCTTCGATACAAATTCATTCAGCCAATTATGGTTTAGGACTTAACAAGCCGCTGTTGGTCTCGCAACTTTTCAGTAGACTGCAATATGTACAACTTTCGAGAACGATTGGATTAATGTACACTCTCCAGATTGCAACGTTTCGCATATACATACGCCGAGGAAACATCATGCAAGCTATTTGCGGTTCCGTGTAATTCGATAGTTGTTGGTAATCGAGCGCAATGTTATTAATTAATTCCTCAGAGAAACGCATTAAACTGCCGATTTTAGGCATTTATAGCAAAAATGCATAGGCGAAATATCAAATTGAAAAGACATTGGACCAGTGTTTTCCAACCGTTTTTCTGCCTTTTTCCTGCCTTTTTCCTGCCTTTTTTGTGCTTTTTTTGTGCTTTTTTTGTGCCTTTTTGTGTGAATTGTGAAGATTTATAATTATAATATTATTATATTTTATAATTCCATGGATAGAATTTTATCGTTATCTAAATTCTTGAGTAAAATGAATATTCGCTCAATCTGCGATGCAACATATAAATTATTTTATTTAACACCAGAACAATCCTTTTTTTTCGAATATGCTTCGTACGTTTTGTGGCACTTGGTATACAATACATGAGCACATCGATTGGCATGTATGTTATGGAATTGTAAATTAGGGGCAACGAAGTAATAAATTAAATTAAATGTTCAATATTTGTCTGAATTAATATTCGCATATTTATTGATTAGCATATAAGTAAGCGATGCAACAAGGCGGAATATTATACACAAGGGATGAACAATAAATTATCTATCGCGATTACTTGAAAAGATAATTATATTATAATTTGCTCCGTTTATTTATCAAGCATAATTCACATGCAATCTGCGGTAGAACCTCGATTATCCGAGCCTCCGATGTCCAAAGTCTTTATTATCCTATCTATATTATAGACGTTAGTACATATCTTGATCCAAGGCGATCCATATGAAACACTATTTATTGTACAAAATTAATAAAATTGAATCTAGCATTATAACTGACTAGGGAACCCCAGCGACCGATCCACGCTGATTTTAACGAGACCTTGCAAAAGTGTTCATTAGACCTACCTAACGATTAAGCCGTATTTCGTTTGTACCCGTTTTTTATTTCAAGGGAGAAATCAACCCTTACATCCTCTTAAATAAGTCCCTATAAATATAGCTTGTATGTGCTTATAAATCGAAACGACCAAAAACTTTTGCTTCGACCATTATTTTATATCTTTTGTGGTTTGCGATTTATAGGCACTTATTTACAAGGATAGCAGGGTTGATTTCTCCCTTAAAGTAAACAACGGTCACAAACGAAATACCGCTGAATTGTTAAGTGGGTCTAACGAACACTTGTGGGAAGTTTCACCAAAATCGGTGTGTGTCGGTCACCGGTGTTCCTTTGCGAGTAACTGTTCTAATATTAGAACATGTTTACCAGTTTAGTTAGCATACGCGAGGTTCTGTATTGCATTTTAAATCTGTTTTAGGTAGTTAAGAAGTCCTGATGTTGGTATAACAGTACGTTGAGTGTTTCTTCCATTACACCGGCATGCGACGATCCACTTATATTTCTATTATATTTTTGTATTAACAGTAAATCACAGTTAACGTAGATAATATTAAGAATATTTTCAGCCCCCTCCGAGTGGTATTTACAATTTTCAATTTTTATTAAAAAGTTAATTAACCAAATTATTATTATTATTATTATTATTATTATTATATATTGTTAAATATATAGAAATTGGACTGCAGGAGTAGTATTGTTTGTACAATATAATCGTTAGTTAGACCGACCTTGACCGTCTTGCATTGAAAACTGAAAACATGAAAATGTATCATTTTTGGTGCAACTATGAGCAAATTTTTCTTTGAAACAACCATGTTTCATGGTGTTGTTTGTTTTTTATTTAAGATGAAAGTCATACAACATGATTATTCTTTATGAAACCGTATGGTTTGAACTCTATACCTGCTCGTCCATGATCACGAAAGTATTCCTACTATTACAATTTCATTATTTCGTTATCAAGGAACAATTTTCAATTCCAAGTTATGCTGCAAAGTGTACAGATTTAACACAATGTGAAACAAATAAGCACAACAGTTCACAGTATGTATTCGAATGAAGGAAAACTGAACTAAAGATATAATTTTTAGCAATGTTAAAATTAATTTTTGAAGCGAATTTTCATGGTTTCTTATAGTTTGAACTGTTACTCAACGACATCGCCACTCGGACGAAGAAAATTCTTTACTTCGAAAAATTGTACTTACACCGGTGGAATTAATTCTGGACACGTTTAAATTTTTACTTAAATTTCGCAGAATTTATTTAATAAATGATCATTTATATCTCATTGATATTTGTAAAATCTGTAGATGCAAAGAAGCTATTTCTTTATGCGTTCTATACGTGCATAAATAAATTGGTCGATTCTGTGAAGCAGCTGCTTCGTATCTCGTGGAATCAGCTCGTTAAACCCCATTAAGGCGTTCGCCTTCGATTTTCTTATTTGGAAATGCACCGGTTGACTCGAACGTTAATTGCAATCCCGTATTGCATTCAGTTCGTTCGCGGCATGTTAGCAGCATGCGGTTTCGAGCTGGTGGCAATTAAGCCGCGGGATTTTCGTGACTCGAATTAACACTACAATCGAAGCAATTAAGCTTGTGTTAATCTCTTTCGGGACGCAGGCGCACAGCCCTTCTGTTTGCGCTCGATAATCTAAGAGATAAGTGCAACCGAACGCATGCTGCTCGAAAGCTTTCGTTCCTTTAATAACTTTAATAACTTGATCTCCCCTTCTCGAGCTTGCGTCAGCAGATCGATTACATTTCATTAATTTCTGGCCTGGAAAATTAATCGCCAATTTACTCGCCACTCGAAAATGTTATCTGTTGCATTCAATTTCGTCGTACTTCATTATTAATATATCGCCGAATAAAATAATCCATCCACTCAACTATGAAACCATAATCACATTGAACCCGCAACGAGGAACTTTGTGTCGCCTCTTGACAAATACAACGCGTATCAGAAGTTTAGACCCACCCTGTTATTTTAACGAAAAACGTACCCTCCTCTGATGAATCTTCGATTGAATTTCTTTATCGTACGTTTAGAACACTTAAAAAAATTATGATTACTACCAAAACTATTCATTTGTGTAATACTTAGTCATTATTTGCATAGTCACGTCATTATGGTTTAATACTTCATTTAGATGCAAGGGTGAGGAGAGTTATGAACAGAAATCGGAAGTAATATGAATGCAGTCGGTATATTACACGTGAAACAGGGTATCATCCTAGCACAAAATGAAAGCGGGGAGGTTTGGTGATATTAAATCGACTACTAAAGATAACTGCGTATCAAAAGTCTGCTAGAAATATTCCTGCATTTACGGCTTTCGAATATTCGTAAAATACACATTCTCCTTTACGAAGCACTGGGATTAATAAAACATTGCGACATTCGTATATTATAGTTACTTCAAGGATTGTTTTGAGGGACCAAACTTAAAGACAAGTGGAGTTTGTTTATTACTACGGATTTTTAAATTTATAAAGGTAACAAAGAATGCGTTTCCTAGATTCTTTTTACCAAATCGAGAAAGAAAATTCGATTTGGAAACATTTACAATTGAATTTAAGCTTCGTTGGTCGTATTTAATTGGACTCCGAAAGATTCAATTAGTTATCGAAAGTAAACCGCACTTAATTGTCACCTCTTACAAATTATAATATTTCAATCGTTACCGTAAAATTTCTATAAAACTTTTTAATGAATATTTTAACGATCGAAATCGATTATGTCCGATGGAATACAAATGAAACGGATACATACGATCTCGACTAGTGTTTCATTTTGAAAGTTAAGTATAAAGATTGGGAGTGATATGGACAATTGTACAATCATTGGCTTGCGATACACGATAACGTTCGAAAATTACGTAGGTATTAATGAAAAACAATTATATTGGCAGAAACGACTGTATCAGAAATATTATATGTTCAAAAAGCTATTTTAATTAAAACAATGGAAATATCAGCCTTTCGTTTAATTTTATAATCTGTGCTGAATAAACTTTCTGTAGGTGTTGACGTCATAACTTCATTTCCAATGTGACTTTTATGCAACAATTTTTACCGAAATATATAAAATTGTTTAAATCGTGTAACGAAAATCTCATTTAATTACAATCGTATACAATAAATACGTTACATTGATAGACATACAGCACTACACTCGACTTAAGCCTACACGCGTCGATAATTTCTTGCCGGAATCATAAAATTTTCTCGAAGAATTCTATCAAAATCGAGTCAATTTTGTTCAAGCAGACGGTCGAGTTTCATTGGTTTTTCAGTATGTGTTCTCGTTTTTCTTATAAACCTAAATGCTCGTATCATAAAGTGCGATCCTCCACCTTTAGTTCGAGCCTTCGAACATTCGAAAATTCCAATAAGAATGCATACTGAAATTGGCTTGAAGATTTCCCTTAACGCTAGATCTACCACGCCAGTCAACACGACTGGTTTTACAATTTCATTCTGAAATTCCTACTTCGTGTTACATTTTTTTTCGCAACGATGCGATGACTTTTACAGCGATAACTAAAGGTGTAATACGAGTACGTATAATGAATAGACCTTTAAGCAAAATAAAACAATTTGGTTTGTTATAAAATAAACAATTTTGCGGCAAGTTTCTCTTGGAAATGTCCACCGATCTAGAGGTGTAGATTCACCCCTAGAACGGATGACCATTACTTTTTACACACCCTGTACGTTCAGGAAACAATGTGTTCGTGATTTACAGCCTCCGATTGTTGGAGGTATTTCACCGTAATATATGCAAGCCCTGTTTGGACACCGACACCGGAAGATTACTTTCCGACGCATCGTACAGTGATTACGTCCGTTATCCAATTAACCATGACCCAGAAAACAATAGGCCAGGCCATCCTTTGAACAGACGAGAGTACGCGTGAGCTGTTGTTCCATGGAAGACGCTCACGCCTGTGTCCGTGTCCGTGTCCGTGTCCGTACACGGAATCGTCTCCCCTTCTAGATAGGATAGACAGAGCCGAAACGAGTGGGTCTAGCAAAGAGCCGGATCAGAGGAATCTAGTCTCGGGTTAGCCGCAGGATGTTTCAGGGGGTAATTCGTAACAATCGGATTACATTGTTGGAAAGGAGGTCGACCGGTTCAGGGCCGTGAAGGACATCGTAAAAGTAGCGAGCATGTCTATGACACACCTGTAGGACGAAAATACTTTAGTCGGCTACCGCGTAACGGGTCGACTAACAGCTAACGCAAGACCATTATTCCGTGTTCAGGCTGGCTTTCCTCCTGTAACAACACCGGAAAATGTGTCTGCCGAATTCACAAGACTCTCGTTGCTAGCTACGAAAGGAAAGACGTCGCCGCGCCACCACGGTACTCGATCCAGTGGACAAAAGTCAAAAATTCGAAATGTAAGATCTAAGATGTCTTGTATCCCGAACGATGTATGTTCCACGATCATAAACAGACAAATAAAATAAAAACATTGATAGATAGTCGTAAATAAATCATTTTTATAATATGAAGATGAAATATTCATTATACGTATAAAGAATAAATCAAAAAATACAGAGAAATTTGTAACCAAAGACGTCGCGCGGTGATTTCAATTATTTGGGAACTTACTAGTAGTAGTAGTATGATTATTTGGTCCCCTCAGGGTTTCAAATCCATTTACCAATCTCTCCCTTCTTTCCACTCTCCCTGTCGCCTTTTCAGCGGGACCTACTGTTTATTACGGTGGGATCCGAACCACCTTTTACCAACAACACGTGAAAAAACACCCAGGGATCACTTCCCGGGTTTTTACCAGGCGGTCACCCATCCAAGCCCATTCCACGTTCCACGTTGTTTAACTTCGGTGATCGAAAGAGAACCGGTGCTTTCAACGGGACCACGGTCGTTGATATTTGGGAACTTACTAAATAAGATGATTATAATAATAGATTTAAGTATAACGAATTAATATTATTTCTCCAGGAAACAGCTCTGTTCACACATTACCGAACATAAACCTATACGACATTGAGATTTAGGTGAAGCGAAGATTCAAGGAATTATTAAATAGGAAAGAGAAAGTAGTATTGCTCGCAATCGATGTATAGCCAGGCAACGTGCAGAGTAGGAATATGTTGGATAAGATTTATTAGAGCGCAGGACAAGTTGCTCCGAATTAAACAGAATAAATAAGATGGAGATCGGCTATAAAGAGTTTCGTGGATGAGATAGTACAAACGATAAGTCCATCTTTGCTTCGCGTTGAGCCAGCCAGTTCTGATATCGATAAAACCATGTACGCATACCGTATATACCACGTATACAAGTCGTGCTGGTACTTCTGTACCAATTCAGGTATTTATTTATTAAGGCTTTAAACCAGATGGTTTCTTCAACAGCTACTTATAATTAGACTGCGGATCTTTATGCATTTATAGCGAAATCGAATGATTAATTAAGATAATTTAAAAAATTGAAGATGTCGATGTATGATTTCTAAGAGAAATTTTTTTAATCGTTAAGGAATGGGATAACATTGAATTCAGTTTCTATTTCTTGCAATCGATGCAGACAATTTTTATTTTTCATAAAGATCCGCAGTCTATTTATAATTTTATAATAAACACTAAATTCTTAAGAAACGAAGTTCAATAAAATTATAAATTATTCTCAGGCCTTCTATATCAGGGTTGCCTTGCCAATACAAAGAGGAACACAGAATTTGCATTTGGGGAGCTTTGTTTGTAATATATCAGGTTCGTTCTCATAATCTGGGCATTGTCTCATCATCTGGGCATAATCCGGACCTTTAAATTCTGTTCCATATGAAAATAACTCCTGCCAGCGAAGCATTTAAATTAGTAATCGTTTTTGGTTTTGATACAGTTTGCAGTAAAAAAACTACAAAATGACAAATTATAAGTAAATACGTTGAATAATTTTCAGAGGTAAAGTAAAACTTGTTTCTTACAATTATTCGATAATTGTTTAATGAAACGCGATGAAACAATTTCTTCTTCCAATACAGTTCGCGTAGAAAGTAAAAATTAAATTTCTATCGAATGAAATACAATTTTAAAGTTTTGAAATACAGTATGCGGTAACTCTCGTTGCTTGATATAAATTATAAACGCTCCATATCTCTCGTTGCTAACGTTGAAAAATTATCCCTTTACACACAGTAAAAATTTCAGACAATCCACGAGCAGAATTACAATCGAGGTTACGTAGGTCTGGTCTCCTTTGAGTTACGAAAATGCTTTCACATACTCCCGAAGGAGTGTAGTCGTGTTAAACTAGGGACTAGGACTAGGGGAGAGCTCGACACTCGGGATACGGCGCATGGCGGCCACCTAACTCCATGAAAAAATAAAAGTACCATGATACCGAAGTACAATGTTTCGGTTGTTTTTTTTATAGAATCCGCCATTAACCTCGCAAAGAACACAAAGAACACAGAAAACCACACCACCTCGCTTTAAACTTACTTCGAGTACAAAGTTTATCGCACGAAAAATCGATTTAATGCGGTTTTTGCCCCACCGACACGGAATATCTCAAAACAAAAATTCAATTCTTTCGAGGAAAAAATTTCTGGTTACGCGAAGCAAAGAGCAGCCGAGATGAATCTTATTTAAGTCGAGCCCATCTTGCTTCAATCGATTATCCATTTTCAGTAGTTACGTGCATATGTCCTCATTGTACAATAGATAAATATCAATTAGTTTTACATTCAAAATCGATCACTAAAAACACACATTCTGATAGTAAAAATGACTCTCTTCTACATAACAGTTTCTCTTTCGATCGATTTAATAAATTCATTTTGTATAGGAATTTTTATAGTTTCGAATATGTCGACTGATTTTGAGCGTCGCGGTCGATCAATTCAAATGAATGTTAAAGCCTCAATCTGTAATATGCGGTAAATTAGATATATTCGGTTATGAAATTGTAGGTGCAATTCACCTAACGCAGGATTATTCGCTATAACATGGAGAATTGATTAAACTCGATCGAATGCGTCCGTCCGTCTATGGAACACTGATCTCGTTATCCTATTGACTTGGGGACGCGCTTAATTCAAAATACATTATTCATCGATGCGGTTTACAGACTTCATAATGGAAGAATTCCATATAATAGAGCAGATTGCCAAACAAGGATTCCGTAAAATTGACTATTAGAACACACTCGTTTACAGGATAGAGTAGGAAAACCGAATAGAAGCTACTTTTACATGTACGAGTATGCGCAGAATAAGTCAAAAATAATCGATATACTTTTTTCCTTTGCGACTCCGTTTTCGATAAAATCGACTTTAAAAAATCCGCTCGGTATACGTATGTACGATTAAACTGAAGTGTACTCGATCACGTACACTCGGTACACGTGACTAAATATAATAATAAAATAGAAAAAAACTGTCGTGCGATTCTAGTAAGTTCGTATCAGCAGTTTGGACGCACCCATTATTTAAAAAAAAATTTTTATCGTACGTTCAGAATATTTTGAAAAATTATAATGCGATTACTTTTAAAACTGTTCATATGTGGTGCCGCAGGGAAGATTTTTTAACCAAACACGTGCTTTTCTTGTTTTCTTTTTTTAAACTTGATATCGTACACGAGCGGCGTGTATTCGTTATAATAGTGCAGTTGGTAAAGTATTAACACTAAACCTACCACAAGGGGTCAAATGATCCACTTTAGATTTTTTATTTGATAATGTTCATAATCGAATTAAATATGAACGTTGAATTTGGACCGATCTTAAAAACTTTATAAAGTGTTTCAGTGAGAAATAAATTACTCTTGTTTCCAAGCTGGTGTTAGTTACAGTACGTATTTGAGCTCAGGTTACCGCGAGTAGAGTAAACGTTTAAATTTCTAGAAAATTACCTTTGCCATGTTATTACACGTAAGATAATACAGCGTTGCCATCCAATCTATATTTTTAATTCCCATAGCTTTTGTTAGAAATAGCAATAATTTCGATCGATGCGGATGGAAAGAGTCGTTCATCTTTTAAATTTGAACCTTTACCGGAAAGAATAAAATTTCCTGCAGAATTTTAACGAAAGAGAGGAACGGTTGCATTACCTGCCCCACCCCACCACCGCTACGCTAATTAAGCTTTCCTTCTTTTTCTGAAACCTTGTATATTTGTTGCACAGTCAACACAATATACAACAACAAATATTTTCCGAAGGATGAACTATGAATTCAGTGATTTAAACTAGGCATGCTAAAATTAACTCGTTTACTATGTACCATCATTTGTTTCTCCAACGGTTTACAGTAAAAATATTAATAGCTACTCCAATTTCATCTGTTCAATTTTTCTATAAACGCGTAAAGATTCGCAGTCTAATAATAATAATATGCATCGAATCGAACTGTTTTTCTTTTGTTATAAATGTCTCGCATCTTTCTCGCCCTCGACGCCAATTTTCCGCGATTTTTTGCGTGTCGATCGTGAGATTAAATATGGAATACTGGAAATTAATTAAGATTTTATTGATTTTAAATTGTGGATTAATTTACAATTAATTTAAAGTAACGCAATGTGAAATAACTGATAAATTCATTTTTTTAAATTTTGACTTATACCACTTTCATAATTATGTGTGGACATACTCGTATATGCACTTTTTAACGCGTTAATCTGTTGATCCAATCTTCGTGGTCGGCCATGAAATGAAAATTTCTCGCGGAACATTTAGAACGAATATGTACATACTTCCTGCGCTATCGTTCAATTTCGATGAGCTCGCGCTAAAATTTGATTCCTACATCTTTCCCGACGATTCGAGCTGTTCTTTTCGAGATATCCGAAGACATTTCTCCGAGACAGCTTATTACGACGCGAAATTTCATTCAGTCGTGCTGCCTTTAATCTCCAATTGCTCGAACGAAAACGCAGAGAAGGGTCTGAGTGGACTGAGAATCAAGACCGTACCTGCGCTACTCTTTTGCATCGAATCTCGGTAGAAGAACCAGACCGAGTGCACTCGATGAAATATTACGAGTGATTTCACGGCACGTTTTCTGTCCCCATAGCGAATACCGTATCGATTCCGTACCGTCGTCGTTCATAAACCCAGTGCTAATTATAATTGCGTCGAATGGGAGAAGTCGAAGAGGGCCCGAAGTTCGCCCAGAGTAATTGTACCGTGAATTTTCTAGGAATTCCTCCAACATTCGACCGTCGAGGTAAACTGAACGCTACGTCGAGTAGGTGTTTCGATTCCAGACTGTTGTCCATAAGTTTATCAACTCGATGCATATCAAATTTCCCACTATGGAAGATGGAATCCGTAGGTACGATGCTGTTAATCGCGGTGTCATGTCTCGAGCACTAAATGGTGCAGCGGTTTGCACCATTAAAATAATCGTTTATTATTTGAAAAACTTGTGTTGACCCCTTGGGTTAACCATGAACGAGATATCTCGCGATTCGATGTTGTTCGTGCAACGCCACGGACGAGATATCCCGCTGGTCTGTTTCTCTATGTTTACAGCTAAATCTGATTTACAACATCGCCCACGCCGTATGTTAGTTATGGGTTATAGCAGACCTCGTAGTAATATCTGATTTAAACAAAGTTGAAGTATAAATAAACTTTCAAAATGAGTACTTACTTCCTACATCGAGGACACACGATATAACATGAACGACATCGTAAGGACAGACGTATCGAGTTTTTGTGCAACCCGATATACTCGTACATGTGTACTCGTAAAGCTGTCACGATAAATAATGCGGCTGTATTTACTTTCATGGAGGAAAATGACCATTTCATACGTTACGATCTAATAATATTATCGTATGGCCAGTTATCAAGCTTTATCGGATACGACTGTTTGAACGATAATCGTAACGCGCGCGTGCAACTGTCGTGGGCCCTGTACAAAGCGATCGCGTTTGACCGCGGTACGACAGGGCCGTAAAATCTCCTCGTACGACAGCCAGGACGTATCACGATGTCGAACATGTACGGTCGTACCACAATCAGTTGAAACGGTTTTCTCTGCGACTTCACCTCCGCAGTTGATAGAATTATCAAACCAGTGGCAATCCTAAATAAATGGTCTGTGACTTTTAAGGAAAACTGAATTTCTCTGGCAACAGAAATGTTAATTGCATTTTTTTTAGATGGACTATACATATACATACAGGGTGGCAATTGTAAAGCGTTACAGACGAATATCTAGAAAAATATTGATTATACGCAAAAATGTTTCATTGTCGGACGAAAGTTGTTCGGTACCGAGGGGGACATCGTGTGGTGGGATTTTTATTTTTCCCGGTGGACACTCCAAGGTGAGGTGAAGATCAACTGTCTTTTTTTAAATGGAATCATAGATTTTTTTATCCACCATCAAATGATGAGTTTTAAGAAGAATTCAATGACCTATGACTCGTTCGAGAGTCTGACATTCAAGGTCAAACTTGCAGAGAAACGCAGAAAAGTTGTTGTCGTTTTATTTGTACTTTGGTATGTGTTCAAAATGATTGCCTCTTACTTCGATGCACTTAACAGTCCTTTGTTTAAACGATTCTCTAACTTTGTTCAACATTTCGAAATGCGTTTTGTACATTGTATGTGTCGGTTCTACATATACATTCTGAAAATGTTATCGAAATCGATCGATGCGAAAAACGGCAGGCATTCAGAAGTAAAAATCATTAGATTGAATTCGATGAAATTTTCAGATGTACGGATACGTATAACTGACACCTATGCGCAAAACAGATTTTTTATTTTTTACTGCTGGCTCGCATGAAAAAAAGTTATAAAAAGCAACCATCACCATTTTTCCCCGCAATTACGACTAAATGGAATTTGTTCAAAATTTTTTGTTCCCTTCGTACAATAAACTAATTGTTCCAACTACTCGCGAAAAGAGTATTGTAATAGTTTCGTGAACCACTCTAATTCTATTAAAAATATATGAGAGTACGTGCACGGGTAGATTCAAATTAAACCGCATATCTAAAATATATTTTCCAAAGTTAGCAAAATAGAGGAAGCTGTGTCGACTGAAAACAGATTCGCTGCTACACGCTTTCGTCTCGCTGTCTTTTTATCGAACGAAGCGCTGATTTGCGCATCTCGGAAAAACGAAAGAGGGACAAGAAGAGGGATAACCATTATTTACATAAATACTCTTACGGTATTCGCGCGAGATATAAATTTACGGGGCGACACTCTGAATCAGCAGATGCTTGACATTTGTATCACGTGGAAACATTTGGGGCGTGTATAAATATAGTTCGCAAAGACGTAGTTACACGAGGAAACGTGGCCTAAATGTACAGAATGCTATTGCGTGCATTTCCGCAATTAATATTTGAATTCTTGTACAAATTTGGTTCGCCATATTTCAGATCGGTTGTTACGAGATTTTAAGTGTCCTTCCGTGGAAATGTCGGTCGTGAAAACTTAACCAGGATTTCCGTAGTTCTTGATATATTACAGAAATCAGGAGAAGCGAGGTCAAAGTTTCCAGTCATATCGATACATAGCGTTGGGAGTTACAAAACGATTACAAAACATGAACTCTTTACATAATACATCAAATTTTTTTTTTAATAAATACCTTATCGACAAATATGTTAACATGGCCTCGAATTGAATATTATTTTTTAGAGACGACGCAAAGGTGTTTCACACGAATGCCGAGTACAAGAAATTCTATTTTCAATTATACACTTTTTATTACTCCTATTATAGATTTTATTAAATATAAATAAATTTTTTAATATTTGATGAAAGTTCACTTGTCAGTTTTTCTATAATTGTCTATCGGTTTTCGAAAAGGTCTCGTAAGGTCGGAAAATAATAAGGTCGTAAATGAAACACACTTGTTTAATATCCTCAACAGCTTCTTTTCCAAAAACAATGAACACTTGATCTCGATTGATAAACTACTTTCGTGTTAACGAAATGGAACAGATGTATAGATTTCTCTTTTTCATCCATCTCGACGGGATTCGAGTATACTTCGAACAGTAGCTCACCTATTTCATAGTACATACGATCGTATCCCGGGTGCAGCTAATAATTCATAAGAAAAGTATATAGGATGCTGTAGACATACCGTACGTATGGACATGGTCAACGTGACCGTGCAAACAAAGTGTTAGGTATGTGTATTCATAATAAATAATAAAAATATACAAGATCAGTCATACAAGTATATCATATTTTATCTAAGACTGATTGCGAGTTCAAACTTGGATAGTCGTGAAGGCAAAGATTGAAAGATGTACCACATAGAAAGATATATTTTGTGATGACTCCGTTACTCTGATAAATGCACTCGTGCACTTAAAAAATGTATAATTTAATTTAGAAAATGTTAGGATAGAATCTGAGGGAAATGTAAAATAAAATGTAAAAATGTATAATATAATTTAGAAAATGTTACGATAGAATCTGAGGAAAATGGCATTGATAAATACATCTCTGTATCTCTCTCTCTCTCTCTCTCTCTCTCTCTCTCTCTCTCTCTCTCTCTCTTATTGTCAGTTTGCTTCCAAAGGTTACAATTGGACTGCGAATCTTTATGCATTTGTGGCATCTAAAAATTTTCAAAAAATGCTGAAATATAAAATTTAATAGAATTTAGTAGCATTTTTATTTATTTCAGATCTACAGAGACCACTACAACTGAAAATAAATGTTTATTGGATTCCACTTCCTTAAAATTTGTCTACAAAAATTGAGAATTAGATAAACATCCGCAGTCTGGTCACAATGAATTTTCACATATTAATATTTGTTTTTATGGCCTCGCCAGGGACGGACCGTTTTAATTTTTGGACCCTGGGCTAACGCCGTTTATAATAACTTTTTAATTTAAATTGTTTTCTTTTTTATTTAGACGACGAAGGGTGCCCTGGACCGCAGCTCATAAAGCCCACGCCTAGATCAGCCGCTGCGCCTCACAGTTTACAATCGCTTGATGGAATAAAAAAGCGTATAACTATAATTTATATCGTTCAGACCCAACAAGCAAAAGTCTATGTCTACGTTTTCACATAAAAAATTACAATTTTCTGCAGCGATTTATTTTTTAATGCCTCTTTTTATCTCGAGATCACATTTACTTTTATATCCACAGTTTCAAACTATCGATCAGGCTGCCACGTCGATGTATTTTTCTGTAAGGAAAAGAGGGAGATTTTCGTTCTCTGCCAGAAGATGCGATTTGCTTCCATTTTGTCTACAGCATAACGCGGCATTGTAAGCTGGTGTGTCGCATTGTTCGTGTTGCCATACAACGCTTTCGTATTGCGTCTTCTTACATTCTTATATATTGTATTTACATGTATACCTACTTGCACGTCACAACTGAAACAACATGAAACATACGTGGAACAGAGACTAATAGAATTTGATGAACAGAGTCGAAAACATTTAGAGATTTTCTCAAGCGTTAAACAGGTGGTCGTAAAACTAGATATGCATTATTAAAATTCGTATATCCCTATAGTGACTGAAATAGGTTAAGTATAGATCATTATATCAATCGTATTCCTATGAAAATTATACATACATACATCCAATAATGACTGAACGATACAGTTTATGAAAATGTTTCAGTATGGAATTTAGATGGCATTGGATAGCACATTTTACAAGACGCGTGCTGCAATATTTTTGAGACATTGTATACGTGTAGATTCACTAGATTCCCAATTCTGCCCAACCTCCTCCTACGAGGAGTTCACTTCGCAGGAGCTTGGCGGGGAGGACCCAGGAGTAGGGAGAGGAGACGTCTGCGGCTCGCGAGCCGTAAGTTGCCTAGATCTGGGATACACGACCACGGGTTAATCGATCCATTTTGATTCAATGTACTTGCGCTACCATTTGTACAATGCATCGAAACCGCATTAGTTCAACAAATTTAAAGAAAAACGTACAAGTAATAACGTGCTTCGTATTCAAACGGCACAATAGCACTTGATAATACTATAATACATTCTACTCGAAATTTTCATTTTTAACTGTTGCAGACGTTTAACCATTCCACAATTATCTACAATTCGTATTATTTTTTGCCACGAAATTAATTTTATTTGAAAAATTCTTTGGTCCGCAGAGGTAGGTCAAGATCAATTAATACACACGCGAGAGCGAATTAAATTATGAGATAGCAATTTTTGAACAATTCCGAACCGTCCAATTATAAATTTAAAATTAAGGTGGATTCGTACAGCGGTTCATTCCTGAAATTAAAATCTGTTCTCGACGTCGCTAAAGGGAAGTTACAAATACGAAAAAAAAGTTTTGTAACCATTATTGTTTATGTTCTATAATTAAACGCCCGACGCATAACGAAGGGCTGCATCGCCAACCGACGCGTCGCGCGTCGTGTTGCTGACACAATGGAATAAAATTAAATCCTTCAGACACTGTTGCTCGAGAGTAAGTAAGTTTTAATGGTGTAGCGTTTTTTCTACCAACTTGTGGAGCACCCCTTGTACGGACAAACGAAACGAAGAGCCAACCACGCAAAAATATTTGGTCTGAAAGAATGCTTCATCGAGAAACGATAAATTGAGAAAGACAGAGAGAACGGTACTGTTCGAGACGAAACTGTCCTATTTAGAGAGGTAGAGGGACCGGCGGATGATATAAGAACCAAGGAAATTGAAAACATCTCGAAGACAAGTCTCTTAGACAGTCGCCTTCCTTTCTTCTCATCCCTTATTTCCTTCGTCGCTGTTCCCCCACTGCTTATTCAACTCCTGCTCTGTTTATCTCTATCCGCCGGCTCAGAAGAAAGGATGCTCTTTTCTCGGTTTATTTAATACGAAATAACTCTTGCTCGACAGAGATCTTTGTGCTACTCGCATTCGTTTTTCGTACTTACGTCTCGTTTGCATAGCTTAATCCTCTTTTCTACGAGTCCGTCTTAATACCGCGTCATTAGGTATCGTTTCTGTTTTCTAGCACCAACAAATAAATCATTTTACACCTACCAAAGTCATAAGTCAGCTTAATCTGCGAATGTCTTATCATATAATACTTTAGTAAAAACGATAAAACAATTCTAGTCCGAATTATATGTATATTTCTGAATTATATCCATTTTAAAAGGTTTTGTTACGAAGCTAGGTTTATATTGTTTGCGAATTGCGTAGCTTCTCTGGAATCGTTTGAAAAGAAAAGCTAAAGAGAAAGAGAAAGAGAAAGAGAAAGAGAAAGAAAGTCGTTCAAATTTGAAAAATAACCTCCGGAAAGTTTCAGAGGGTATTTTCTACACAACAATGAACAGACCAGAAAAAGTGGAGAATATAAGAAAATTTTCTTATCTCTATTAAAAAGTTACGACTGAAGAATTTCTTTTAATTTTCCTGACTTCGATACATCAAACTATGTTTAAACAAATAATAAAATATACGCCCCGTACATTTTTCTTACTGTAACACCTTTTCTGTTTTCCCAATTGTTTCAACGTGGAATTTATCGTTTTACGTAGCATAGCAACCGAATACATATCGGCAATCATATCGATGCTTCTCTCCGAGAGTGCGCCGCAGTCAAAAGGTTAAAAGACCGCTTCACAGACATCGAATAATATGAAAATCTCCTCGTTTCGCTCTTTACTATACCGGGATTGCAAGACTGACGTATGTCACGATGTGTACGAAGAACATGGGAAAATATCGTACAGTTAATTAAATCTGATATCGCCTTTAACGTTATCCACCACGAAGAATGCAAAATTAAATCATGCGAGATTTCCCAAGCGTGTGATTTGTGTTCCGTCTACGAAACAGTTTATTCTATTCGCGTCGCACCATGCGCCAGGCCAGGGAGCCGCAGCATTCGCTTAATTTCGTAGAGTTCCCTAACCGTTTACCAACCGAACTGATCGCCTATTCTTGAGTCTTTACTTACGAGCGCCGAGCGCCCAAGTTGCGCCCAAGTTGCGCCCAGGTTGCGCCCAAGATACGCGCAGCGTTTTCACCAATCTCACTTCAAAACGCAAATAATTCGACTGTCATCGTCAAGTATGTTTATTTGCTTTCTCCGCTGGTGAGATAGTTACTCTGGCCAAATCGAGTCCGCGCCATAGGGCGAGAATTTCAATTTAACAGGAAGGAATATAATTGCAACGTAAAAAGACGAATCGATAGATCCTTGGGTTTCTCAATGGGTTTTGCGGGTTCGCAAGAAAGATTTAAAATCGTTCGCTCGACGATATACATATATTTCCGAAACGCTCGTTTTCGCCTGCACTCGTTTCACAGGTGAAATTGTTTTTGGTCTTAGCCCCTGATATATTACCCTTTCTCCTTTCCACATTCGTTTTCTCTATTTTTCCAGAGGTATTCGGAAGATATATTGCTACTGAGGTGGAAGGTGGTTCCCATGGGCGTTTTGTTTTTAAACGAGTACGTAGATTGTACAATACGTAACTCGAGCACTTGCCTGCCGACTGCCCTATGCTTTTCTTGTAGTATACTCGTAAAATACTGATTTGAACTGATTCGAAGAATTATGAAACTTTCTACGCAAGTACAAAATTGCTATTTTTTCATGTCGCATTTGCACGTGTCGCATTTCGAACTGTCCTTCGAAGTAAATTACGAATAAAACACTTAAAACAGTACGGAGTGTTGTTGGCAATAAAAATGAAAAACAATTCGGAGTGCAAAGGGTTAACGATAGACACGTACAAATAAACGTTGCGCCGTACACAGAGCGTTTTGTTCGCACGTTGCGGATGCGAATGATATTTCACACGCAGAAACTTAATATTTGCTTCTCGATGACGAAGACTCCTCGAGATAGCTACGTTACGGCAAGAATAATATCTTCCGCAACGTTAAATGGCTGCAGATGACCTAAGATATAACGTTCGACGTTCCGGTGGAGCAGAGAACCGGATTTACTTGACTTCCGACGTTGAAAACTGCGAATCACGTTCTCGCATACACTCGCTGTACGTAGCGATCTTCTCGACGAACGTAAGCTTGTTTAAGAAATGTCACGTAACGGCGTAGTCGATCGAACGGCACGATGGCATTCTACGTGTTTTCTACAACAACTATCCGAACCAGCATCGGTTTACCTTACCCTACCGTGGGCAGGTTCGAATAAAAGGGTTGATTTCTTCCTTAAAATAAAAAACGCGCACGAACTGTCTCTAACGCGTCTAACGAACGCTTGTGCAAAGTTTTATCAAAATCGGCGTGTATCGGTCACCGGGGTTCCCTCGCGAGTGAAAAATAAGAAGCGACGGATGATGGCGTTGATACAAGAGTGTAATTACCAACACGACTCGTGCGATGGTACGGAAGTATTTTCGAATATCACTGGTTGCATCATGCAAATTTTTAATCAACAGTCGCGTCACCGCACCGGTTACAAATGACTCCCTTGGCGTAGTTATCGCGTCAACAGGTTAGATAAAGTTCACCCGTGCCGCAGCGCCGCTTCCGCATCCGACTATTTGTACCCAAGTTCAGCAGAATGTATTCCAAGACTCCGATACTCATAAATCCGAGCAACGCGCACACCCTCGCGGACTCTAATAAAGGGAGTTCGTGTCGCGCATCGTGTTTCTCGCTCGAAAAAATCATTCGCGCGATATCGACTCTATTTACCTGTCCATTTGACATCGATTAACCGAGGCGCTGGCAACGGTGCGGCGTTCTAACAAAGTGTTTCCTACAAAAACGAGAGCAGTTCGTGTCTTTTAGCTGCACGGTCTTATCGGAATCGAGGATCTTGAGTGGCCAAGTTCCCGCGCAACTAAAATTGCCCGCGTGCACGGCGAACAGGGTGCATATAAAACTGGACGAGAGCTTGACAAATCGTTCTGTTCAACTTCAGATAATCCAGCTAACATTTGTAAATATAACGGCGTCCTGTTCGTCCGACTCTCGTTTCCAGGAATCAAGGGTGTGAGATAAAAAAAGTCAGGTTGTTCGGTCCGATCACAAAAAAGTTATACCGTTTTAAAGTGCGTTCAAATACTTTCGTGGTTCACTGTATATCCGTGATGATTTTTTCGTAGCAACGCTAAAAATAAAATATCTGCCTAACTAATGGTTTTTCGATATCAGTCATTCTTTTTGTAGAGAATACGAATCGCTTCATCGATTGGCGCAGGGAAAAACATACGATCCCATTTTAAAAAATACCGATGACCTTCGTATCTCTTCTACGCGTCTACCTACGAAAAAACTCACAACACCAAAGTATGCGTCTCTCGAAACCGTTCAACCTTGTATAAACATTCTTCGCCACGAATAATAATAATGACGAAAATCGAGGTGGTAATATCTGTTGAATCACCCTCTATATATTCTAAGGTCGGGACACGCTACATTCGGAGCCGACAAGAAGGCGACTGGGGTTTTTGCTTTTTGCGGGACAATCGGACCGAGCGGAGGCTTCGCCTGTTGCTACCTTCCACGCGTCTGTCTGACTCTAAAGTCTTGGTGGGGTATATCGGCGTAGGCGAAACATCTCTAAAATTGCAGATGGCACTCTATATTACCGACTGCTTTTATGTGACCGTCCAGGCCCTAGACTCTAGGCCGACAATATTATAGACAGACCGACATCTAGGTGCGGTGGCGCTGACTTTATAAGTGCAACAGATTTAACAAATTTAAGCGATCGCTACTGCACCTGACCAGGATGCACCGCGGTGTCATTACTGGCGATGCCGATTGGCCGCTCAAGTGTACCCCATTTTAGTACAAAGAGAATTTGTCTGCGATGCACGAGTACACTAGTCTTAACTCGTCGCTAATGCGCACCGAATCTCTCGCTTGTCGGAGCGTACCATCAAAAAAACGCATCCGACAACGTATACGATTCAACGATTGAATTCTGCGCCACCCGATAAGTCCCGCTTTGATTCTTACTGGAATCAAAGTGGACCGTTGCCATCGATTACGTACCAGCGCGTCTCACTGAAATTGATGTGTAAAGTCGGTACGTTCGTTCGCTGGATACGGTTTGGGCCAGTTCACGTGACGCTGCTCGGGTTCCGAACGGGTTAATTGCGACCAGAATACGATCTCAACACGTTCCGTCGGCAGTGTCTTTCGGTTGTTGGCACGCACAGAGCGGGGGTGTCGGCGAATCAAAGCGTAAAATAACGCGAAGAAAAAAGAGGGTAGCAGAGAAGAGGAGAGAAGAGAAGAGAACTCTGTTCGCCGCAGTCGAGAAGCTCGCGTCGTTGTTTTGAATACCAACTGGACATTACCAGCGGGGTTACTGATCGCAAGTGGCCGACAGCAAGCCCGGAGCTGCTGCGGGCCAAAGCGACAGAAAGAGAAAGGTTGCGGGAGAGTTCAGAGCGTGTGGAACAGAGGAAACAGAGGGTGCTCGTAAGAGAGACGAAGACCGACTACACAGAAAATCGATAGAACGAACGTTCGCGCTCGCGTACGCCCGCGGAAAATGAAGGCGCAAAAGTTTCGGCAGTAAACAGACAGTTTGTAGCCGGGCCGAACGCAATGTCGGCTCCGTCCAACCCACCCGGCCACCCTGTTACGAACGTCTGAAGAGGCTTATCCGTCGGCGAAATCAGAAAATGCGGTTGAGCCCGCTCCAGACTGTAAAAACGGCGATAAGATCTCCGCTTGATCCTGTTACGGGGGCATGAAGCTTTCACGACGATACCGTTGTTATAAAGTCGTCCCAAGTATAACGGACTTCGTTCCCGGATGGTGTCTCGAACTTTTGACCTGAGCCCGCGAGATGAATTTAGCCTGCGTTTTCGTCGATATTCTTCCCAGTCGACTCGGAGAGACTCGAACAAGGTTTTCAACAAAATGTTTAACAGCGATAGGCATAGGACTTTTTACAAAGGAAACTTTAGACATTACCAAATACGGTATGTACATTCGAATCACGTCCTGTCGCTTCTAACTACATCAATTTTAAAGAATAGTCTTTGAAAGTGCTCTGGCGTGCCAAACACGCGTTCGTGTCCAGCCGTTTAACAGCGGTCAAGGTCAAAAAACATTTTCGAAAATTTTCGAACGACCGATCCATTGCCAACATGTAATTTAGTTTCTTTTTATCGCTGAATCTACCACGGTCTAAAGATCGGTTTTATATTTGACAATTATTAGAATTATGAAAATTCGTTTATGGAAAATAATGGAATAAATTTCCTTGTTCCAGCATCTCTATTGTATCGAAAAATACAAATAATCTGAATGGTGCTGCCATTTTTATATGGCAATATTAACTTAAATTAGTTAATTAATTAATTATTATAACTTACATGCCCGGAAGGCTCAGTGTCGATGCGAGAAATGTATTGGGGTATCGTGTTCGATTGTTATGTCGTTACAAAATACTTCTAATTATTACATAGAGATTTTTGTAATTTCTATTTAGAAGCTCGTCGAATGCCGACTACCGAATATTTACTCTGACAGCAATAGGATTTCAATAATTTTTTAATTTTCCAATATTTTATTCGCCTCGATTGGTCTCGTTGCGAAATGTGACTGAAAGTAATTGGTTTTATTAATGACTTTAATGCGACCTCTGACTTGTAAAATTGTAATTAGGTATCAGATATTCGAAAAAGAATTCTTTTAGTAATTTAATTTCGAGGAAACAAGGAAGAAGAAACGCAATATTTTATATTTTTCATTTCTTTTCAAGGTTTCGTAAGCTTGCTCCAGATCGGCGAGATTTTATCTTGTTCATTCTGAATGTACGCATAAAGTATCTAACTAAAATTGAGAATACGATTTTGTTCGCGTTCGCGTTCGCGTTCGCGTTCGCGTTGTACGAAGAGAGATAAGAGTTTCGTTTTAATCCCGATTGGAGATTGCATGAAAACATAAGAACCGTAGAAAGGCACGGCGGGATTGTTTCAGGGCAATTTCACACTCGGTATGCTGTATGGATAGTTCTTGCTCACTTCTTTGGTCGACGAAGGAGATCTGGCTTGGTACCCTGATATCTTCGTCCGGATCTCCTCGTTTTATACGATTTAGCAATTCCCGGTAGTTCTAGAATAAGGGTAACTACCGGCACGTTGGATGCACCAGGGTACAAACTCAAAATCAAAGATTTACGAAACGCTTCCGGGCAACAGGAAAATTAATCGTAGACGCGAGTCGTGTAATATACATGCTTTGCGTTCTCTAATCTTGGAACAACAATTTCTTCGTCGGGAGCAATACAGAGTGATTAAGCTAATTGTAAATGTCCCATCGAAATTGCATGTAAACTGTTCGGTATACGAACAAAAATTGTTGAAGCGAAACTTGTATGGTTTCAAGAGTATGCGATATGCAATGAAATTATTAGTTTTTTCCCTATTATACTTTTTTTTATCTGTATCTATTAGAGATACAAACGTCGCTTCGAGTATCCAGTGAAATGTTAATATCATAGTTACCGAGATATTCTCTACGTATAAATGATTTGTGATGCAGGCAATTTTCAAAATGTTCTTCATTACAATGAATGGATATAAATATAAATATTAACAGATAAATATAAATACATCGAACAAATATGAATGCGATAGATATAAATATTTGAGTAATCGATCGATAAACGAAAAACCGATACACTTTGGATTGTTTTTCCGTGACGTTATATTAATTTGAACGTAATTTTACTAGTTAGAGTATTTTATTCTTTGAAATTTTGCATACGAAAGCGTGTGCCAAAACGAATTTATTCGTATACGACATAATGACCTTCAAGGTCGCGCAAGGTCAGAAATGGAAGTTTTAATTCAAACGAATTAAAATAGCAAAGCTTACTTATCGTCTTTCCTTTATAGGTCCAACCTAAAAAGGCTATAAAAATTGTACTTTAAAGATTTGATTCGTTACCGAATGCCAATGTCTAGCAGAATTACATATCGGTTACTCAATTATAATGCTGGCTGCTTTTTTTCTCGTGTAACCAGAAATTTTTGCGTTTTTCGTTTCTCCTATGTTATCGAGTAGATTTGGATGAGAGGATGTGAGAAATCCCAGTTTCGATCCTGGAGAATCAATGGTTTAAAAGTTATAAGCGGTTAAATTTGAGCGAAATCCAGTGTTTTTGATAGGTTAGCGGAGTCGCTAGGTGGTAGCACAAGCACGCGGTAATACCAATAATTACTTACAAATCGACCCGAGAGGGCCGGCTTGGGAATCAACGTGACCAACATCAGCGTTTACTTATGGCTCCATCTAGCGGCTCCGCTCCGTAAGCGGCACGCGAAAACCCAGAAAATCGCTCAACTTTAAACACTTATAACCTTTGAACCATCGATCTTCCAGGATCGACACTTGGATTTGTCGCATGTTCTCATCCAAATCTACTGGAGAATGTAGGAAAAAGGCAAAAATTTCTGGTTACGCAAGGAAAAGTTTACCCATAAGCTGAATTCAAATTTCATTAATTCGCACAACGAATAACGTTGCTTATCTACATTCGAAGCAAGTTGGAATACCGAAGACTTTAGTCATCCGGAGGTTCGGATAATCGAAGTTCTACTGCACCTGTTTTTACAAATATGTATGTGTATAATATGTTCAACCGTAGCTTTTATAATACGTTGAATTTATAATTACTTTGTGAATCGATATATGGTTTTGCCAGTGCAAAATAACGTATTCAATTTGTGCACCCGCCAGACGAATGGTGAATTCAGATTGGCAGACCAATTGAATAAATTACACGCAACAAAAATTTATGAACGGAACGATTGTCACGTTCAGAAGGAATTGCAATATCATATATTGCACGGGGCGAGGAAATATCTTCTGGATAAAATTTAACTTTTCTTTCGGCAGTATCGTGTAAAGTAAAATCCATCGGTTCTGCCATGCATTATTTATAGCGGAAAAGGATCTTGAAGGGCAGGTTTAATTAAAATTGTTTCATCGCTCCGTCGGACTTCCCATTTTTCATCAGGTAACAATCAACGGTGGTTCCGATCTCTAGAAAATACCGGTAATTTCAACAGTTTTCGATGGTAGAAATGTTCGAGAAACGAAATTTTGTCAATGGAACATTACTTTAGCGAAGTTTACCTTTAAAAGCTTTTACGTTGTTTTATTTTTTAAGCACGGCAGATATAATTTTGTAACAACACGAGCTAAAAAACAACACGACCTGAAAGCTTACTCTACTTTTAATTATCATTTTTTAAGCCGCCGTCTCCCCCAGGATCTGTTTCTGTGACGCTATATAACCAGAAGGGTGGTCGGCATAATTTTATTAGTAGACTGCGATTACCGTGATGTTTATGCAATTTTCAATTTGTGTAGACGAATTTTAAGAAAGTGAAATAACATTCAATCTTATTTCCAGTGGTAGCAGCCTTTGCGGATCTCCAAAAAATAAAAATTCTACTAAAATTTTCTCGAGTCTTATGTTCCAGCCATTTCTGAAAATTTTCAAAAGCCATAAATGCATAAAGATCCGCAGTCTAATTATTGAAAATAGTGTCGTTATTTCTTATTAATTTTAGACTCTACAGTGTGTACACGGATCTGTTTTCACGGATCTGTTTTCACGGATCCTTAATTCCTTGCTACACGGTTCACGTGCCTCGTGTACACGTGTATTTTAATGGCCGTCCAAAACCGCGATCTCTAATTCCTACCTAGTAGCGACCCGGTGATGAAACAAGCACCGACTAGTCCACATTAAAAACAAAACAATATATTTAGTATTACTGTATGTATTAGTATAATATAGTAATACTATATTTATAGTGTTACCATTACTAACAATATACATATATACTTAACCTTCGACTCGTAACAATAAAGATAAAATAAATAAATAAATTGATTTATCATTTTGATTAACATAATAAACGTTTGGTTGTCTAATTTCGGTCCAAGTTTCTCAGAGAACATTAGTATTCTCCACCATTCTGAATGCCTTTCCTCCAGCATCTTTTGTCAATTCGCCTAGCCAGATAAATCGAAGTACATATTTGCAGGCAGAGCACGATTCACTCATTTTGCCCTTTCTAATGCGATAACCAATATGCCATTTATTCGTCATTCACATATGATTATGTCTGCACTGCATCATAATAGAAAGATATTCAACGATGAGGAAATGAGATTTCGACGGTATTGTGCTGCCGGCTAGGCCAGATGACTTCGCGATTTCCATAGAAAATCGAAAACACGGTTTAATATACCAAGAAAAAGTGACCGTGCATCTGAACCCTTTTACATTTTTGATCCTACAGATTCAATGAAAAATAAAATGTACGAAATACTGTTGGGCGTGGATGGAAAATTTCCGGAAGTGCAACATTTCTTCCGGATTGGTTCACCATTGGATTCCAAAATAACCTTCGATTCGACAATGGGTTGATAGACACATAGCATCCAAAGAATTTCCAATAAAATCTACGTCGGTGGTCTTTACGAATACAGAAAAGAAAAAATATTACAAGCATCCCTTACCGATGATAGATCTATCATGAAATTACGACAGAAATTGATTCGGAGTTATTTCGACTATTCGCGCATGTCATTTCATTACTGTTTTTATTTGTTTACTTTCGCATAAATTTTTATAAATATAACGATTAATTTAATCGATATTGTGTTATATCGGATGTGTTATATAGGAAACACATAATTACGTCTTACGGCAACGATAGCTCGCAGGCAGTATCGACCACAAAACAAAAATTGTTTGGTCAAAAAATAAGGTCCACCCTGATATACGTATTGAGAAGAGTCGCCTCTATCTTTTGACTCACACACACACACACACACACACAAACCTGTACTGTCTTGCACGTTTAGTTTTCGGGTAATACCGAACAACAAATTTTTTAACAAAATCATGCATTTTTAATAACTCTATAAGAATCACCCAACAGTAATTGCTGAACAAATTTGGTGTTGTACAGTGTTACGAGTTCTGCATTACGAACGATTATTTCGACACGTTTGTCACCGTTGGGATTATGCGGACAACTTGTCAGGAGAATTTGAACTTCTGTTCCACGAAACTGATTACAATACGCGTGTTTCCGCGTATAATTATAACGATGTGGTCGCAAATATATAAGTAACATAAATTAGTACAGATTTCAATTACTTACTTCAAATTACTGTCAAAACTGTCTAGAATAATTCGATTGTCTACTTCGGTCTCTTCATTTTTTCATTTCGAATAGGATACACTGTGTACTCTAATTGATTTAATTTGGAGGTAACTACGTTCCACGCAGTTGAGAAATATCAATCAAGGACAACCGATGCCGGGAATGTATTCGAAATGTTGTTGGCATATGCATTTGCTCTAATATTATATAAGATCGATACACATACATTTGCATTCGTAAAATTTTGTCGAAGCGAATATTCTGGACAATATCGAGCATGTTATGCAGAGTGTCCTAAAATTGTTGCATTTCAAATGAAAGAAATGAAAAGAAATCCAACATTTTTCGGACACCCACCCATGTATATTATCATTGAACCTATTAAACGTTGTAGAAAATGTTGGTTATTACGAAAAAGCCAAGAACAACCTTACCGTAAGTTAACATACAAAATCATAAAACGAAATACGATTGGTGGAAGTTTTGCTATGTTTACTTTTTTATTATGCTTACTTACTACGCTAATAATTACTATTATTACTATGCTTACTTACTTACAATTTTATTTGGCTGCCTTTGAATGGTGGAAGACTCTGACCACAAAATATTCAAGAATTCTAGAATTTACAGTGAAATATTTAAACGTAGGTACCAGCAACATCGCTTGCCTTCGAAAGATGTTTCTCGATCGCTAGAAATATAGTTCCTTCCAAAAGAAGTCGATTGTTACCAGAAAATGTGAAAATGCTAGTGTTTTTGTAACAAAACAGACAATTTATTGAACAAATTTTATTAACACAAACAACGTCTTAATTTATTTTCATTTGCGAAATTTTGTGAAACCATATTCTCGATCCGCAAGGTAATATAGGAGAGGAAATGAGAGATATGGACAGAGATAGAGCATATCCAGGTTTAGCATGAAACAGAACCTATATCGGAACCTATGTTTAGCATATTATAAGCGAGTATAGGTTCTGTTACATGATAAACATAGGAAGGCTGTGTCTCTGTCTGCATACGCTGTCTGTATACTGACAAAAGTGGTTTTAAGTGATTTAAGTGGTTTTAAGTGGTTTTAAGTGGTTTTAAGTGGTTTTACGTGAAGTATCGTAGTACACGTTTACTTAAATACACGTAAAATAATTGTTTCGATGTTCTGTTAAACATAGCATATTTTTGTTAACCTGAACCTAAATGAATTAGCATTATTTACATAATAGTGTTATAATTCGTTAAAGTTTTCATTGTTAGCGAAATTTTCTTCTTTGGTAACAACTTGCCCCAATGTAGGAACAACTGGCATCACGACGCGACGGGGTAAAAAGTTTAGTAACAACCTATTACAATATCTTAACGTTGAGATTAGAATTTTGAAATATAACAAATTTCAAACAAAACTACTCGTTAAAGACGAGAATATCATCTATACCATTTCTACGTGATTTTAGGTTTCTTAAAAATTTGATCTTTTAGCCTCGGTCTGCCCTACCCGTGTATAAAGTTAAAATTAAAATTTACGTGTACGTGAAATACACGCGTACACGTGTATTTAAATACACGTGAAATAGGGCTCTCCAGAAGAACCGAACAAGCTTCGGAATATACATACGTATAAGGTTTCGAAATGAATTTGCTAGTTCGCTGGAATGACTATCCTGAAAAGGATCTGTCGTTACCCAGCTATCGTTTCAATCAAGAGAGACTTTCGGCAGTTTTAATTAAACCGGATACAGCGAGGAAAATGCAACTCTGCTTCTGGCTAACGCAGGCCTACTTATGGCACAAGATTAGGTTAGAGAAATTGGTAGGGTCGATTTGCATGTATAATAAGAATGTTCTGGTGGAGATTCCATCTGTGTATACTCATTTCTGCTCAGGAAATAGAACGAATGGTGGAAATATTTCTCTCGTGGAATATCGACATTCCGTTGATTGAAATCGAGTAGCATAATTTCAATTCGCTGCCATGCCATGCGGTGAGGTCGAACGTTCGTTATTTATGGAAATAGTTTCATTATTGTTACTCGAAGGCTTCTCCAGGCGTTCCTTGGAACTTTCGACTTACCCGAGGTCGCACATTTTGCTGGAAAATAGAATCAGCGAAGCAATTTTCAAATGTATTACACCACGAAAATCAGGTCGTCGCGCCGCGCCGGTTGCCGCTTCGACCTACTCCACCCACGTTCCCGCCACTTTCCGATTTTCTAACCTCCTACACGTCGTTTCGCGACAGTCCAGATTTAAAGTTCTCGAACATACCGCATCCGCAAACATACGTATAACAGAAAAATTTTGTATATGCTCAGTCCCATGGACGCGAGTCGAAGCGACAACGTTCCCACTGTTTCTCGTTGAGGAGAATGTCACAAATGTCGCAAATGGTTTTCAAAGCAATTTGGTAATCTCGACGACATTTTTCACGGAATTTCTTCGAATGATTAAATTCATACCGACTCGACACGCTCGATCGACGAGCGCGATGTTAGATCTCTGGCCAGGCGAGGTGACCGATCATCGCTGTTACCTACTGCCACATCCGATCCAATAATATAATTAGGAAACATTCTACTTAATACTTGTCACGATTGCCGAGCATAATTTTCTGAGCAGCCGTCATGTTGGTACAACATTATTTGACGTATTAAACATGGTACATTTTGTAATGGACCTGGCAGTGTTTCAGACAAGAATGTGGAGTGTTTTCGACCTGTTCTGTTAGCGACCTTTCGATGAAGTACGGTCCAATGATCCGGTGACCAACTATGTCGCATCAAAAATTCATATCCCACCGGCGCGGCGTTGGTGGTCAACTTCACGAATCCAATGTGGATTCTCTGTTGTCCGATAATGCACAACATCTCCAGAATTTGTGAATGTGGCTTCGTCAGGTAATATAATATATCAATCTGTACAAATGTATCACTTGAATCTTGCATCCGCTGCAAGAACCACTCACAGAACTGTATGCATTTTTCAAAGTCTTGTCCATGTAGCTTTCGATGTACTGATGTATTTAGACATTTATCGACGATTCGACCATGTCGACGAAAAAAGGATTATCGACGAAAGTTAAAGTCGGTCAAATCGTGTCGATGAAAGCAGTGTCGGAGAAATGAGTTTAGTCCGGTCAACGAAAAGTTGTAGAGAGAAATGGAAGGAACACAATTTTTGACTTTGGGACTTTGTTCGGACTAGTTAGGAGGTAAACACACCAAAAGTCCCCACTCCTAGAAGGTGAGCGGGATGCGGAGGGCGTGGGGGGGGGGGGGGGGGGGGGGGGGGGGGGGGGGGGGGGGGGCATGTAGAAAGACCCTTTTTCGGTTTTTCGTTTGTATCTCGTAAACTATGCATCCCAGCGATAAGATCGTTCCATACAAAATTCAAGCTCACAAAATATGTGCCACAAGATCGATTGCATTCAGTTTATCGTTGTCTCGCATAGTTTTCGGAGATATCCGCGCTTAAAATTCACTAATTTCGAATTTATTTCATTAATTTCAGAATTTCATTTTTTATCCGAATTTGAGAAAAAATGATAGACACTCCGTTTAAAAAACTAAAGGAGACCATCGTATCTCTATTAAAAAGCAAAGCAATAAAAAACTAATTTTAAAAAATTAAAAATAAATTTGTTCGAAACATTTATTCGCACAACAAATAACTTACGAGTTATTTGAGATCGTCGCGTTACCTGACTCGCCCTTATAACCGTTAATATCGAATAAATTTATATTTTTCTGTAACGAAAGGCACATTTGAAAGCCTAACGTTTGCTTTAACGTCAAATTGACCTCTACGGTACGCGAAGCATAAATTTTTTTTCTTTACGAGCATGCTCGTTTCGCTGTTTTAATCCGTCAGGAATCGTGAAAGTTTTTCAACTGTAGAAAAACCACGACTGCCCACTCATTTCCTGGGATGACTGAAAAACTACTAACCTCTCCGGAGAGGAAAAACATAGCTGTTTCCCCCGATCGGTAATAATTCATTTCTAAAGCGCTGGTCTAAATGAAAAACCTCGATAACGCGTTTTGGTCATCGTAGATCGTAAAGGGTGCAATATGCTTCTCCCTTGGAGGTGCACAGTTATTCCGGTAGCGTATGTTGCTCTTCTTGCTTTTCAATATCCTTGTGTACATGTACGCTAGCCGTTGAAAAATATTTGATCTTTCACGAGGACGGAGGAGACATCGCAGTCGATTGTTTTATAATTATCGTTTTACACTTTCTCTCCACGCGCAAAATTATATTATACCAACTATAATGGATAACAACAATGAAGATAACCTACGCGTAACGATCTCTGTCGACACGTATACCGTGACTAGATTTCGGATCTTTACAGAAAATAGAAATTTTAGAAAATGGAAGAATGTAGAAAATTCATTTAGCTACCACCGATATATCAATATTCTGACATTCTTTTAATCTATCTACGAATTCATCCTAATGGCATCGACACATTTTTGTCATAAATGTAGGATCGGTTTTTTGGTGATTTTTGGTGAATCGACACCCAACAACGTTGTCGGTAATTATTGTGACTTTATCAACTGGCTAACGATATACGAAAAGAATGAGATCAACAAAGTACTTACGTGAATCGATAAATGCTGTGCTCTCTAGCGACGACTAGACACGATTGGCGACGCACAGCAGGGTAAACCGATGAATTTGGTGTAAAAATTAAAAAACTTTTAAATGTTTGAAATTCATTTTTTAATAAATATTCTTGAAAAATCATCGGCCCACCTTGAAAAATCGAAGAAAAAATTTAGATGAAAACATAAATCACAATATTTAATGCCGTTTGTAGGCATAGATTGTTAATTCAAGTGGTTGATGCGTCAGTAAAGAATTCATTTAAAAGAGAAAACTTTTCGTTCATCGTTATATTTGTATCTGCAAAAGTGGTAGAGACATATTAAGGTGCATAAGATAAACGAAACACCCTGTCTTTTGCATGAAATAACGAGAACGTTGTTGGAACGACACATTTTTGAAATATGAAAGCAGAAATTATTTCGAGATCGCCTTGGTACGTTTTCGTTGTTTAAGAATATGCCGAGTTTAGCGCAGGGACGCGATAGTTTCCGAGTAATATTCATCGTAGGATTTGAAGCTGCTTGCGCGTTAAGCACTCGTAAATAAGGTAATTGGAAGGAAACACGGCGTAAATAATCGCTTTAGGTAATCGGAACGATTGATTTCGAAATCCCAGAATTGTAAGCGTTGATATGTGAAATTGAGTTCGATTGGATTCGACTGGAAGGAAGACAGGGGTTTGGCTAAATATTGGCAGACGCTGGAGTATCGACATATTCTAATGGCTGCGCGAAGAGCGATTATAATCGTAGAGGACATTTGCGCATCGCTTCGGACTGTTCTAAACGAAAAATAGCTCGTCGTGGACATTTGGGTCGTTCACGTCCAGAGCGTGTCACTCATGAATTTCCTTCGTTCCAATATTTATATTCTTTCATTGAAGCTTTAAACATTTAATGTTTCAACGAGTACATGTTAAATAGAGAGACTCCTATAAGTGTACAAAGTGTCTGTATCATTGTTATTATCCAGCTTTCTTCTCGCAAACGGTAAATATGAGAAAACAATTAAAGATAATAATAGTACATATCACAGCGGTGCGTAACAATTTTTCTAATTACAGTATCCTTCGAGAAATTGAAATTAACTTCAATTTTTTTTTAATTGAACCGTATAAAACCGTCTTTGTACCGTATAAAAAAGTCCTGGGACGGTGCCTTAATTTCTCGAATGATATTCTAAATATAAAAAGTTTTTATGTATAATATTATTGGATTGGACATGCCAAACGGTGCAACTTTTTACTCTATCATTTCTTCCTACTATTTACCATTCCGAAGAAAAAGAAACTGGACAATAATAACGCGAGCACTATGTATCGTACATAGAGTATAGAGGACGAGTAACCAGATTGTACATACGTACCATCTAAATCAGGAGTGGCCAACCTGTGGCACATTGGATGATTACAAGTGGCGCTGCTTATTCTTTTCAAGTACATAAGCGTCGTAACTGAATCCATCTTTATATTTTCAACACCTGAGTGCTCTCGGTTCAATTCATAGAGCCTTCTCACTCATCGGTCGATTATAACTTTTTGACAGTTTTACAATTGTAGGATGTGAATTGCAGGATTCACGACAGCCAGATCGATCGCCTTCTCATCCAAGAGATCATTTCTCGCTATTGTAGACTGGTGCTCCTGTTACGAGTCAAGGGCTGGCGGACAAGACGCGACCGAGGTTTGTTCGTGCGAACGGGATTTGTCGTGAAGTACCCGGTGCCTGTTACATCACCGGGTGACACAAGATGGGTTGTTGCGGACTAGCCGGCGCCTGTTGCATCACCGGGTCGCCACTAGGTAGAAACGTAGAATGGAAGGGGTAGTCGTGGACCAGCCGATGTCTGTTTCACGACTGGATCGCCACCAGATGGGAATTGTCGTGGACTAGCCGATGTCTGTTTCACCATCGGATGTCACAGGATCGCGGTGAGAGTAAGGTATTCGGAAAGGCGGCTCTCGTAACTCGATTGAGAAAATTGAGTTTAAAAAGATGACGTATTTTTCAACTTTAGCAAACTAAAGAACGGAGAGCATTTTGAAAATTTCTTGTAGTTACAAAGAAATTACAAACTTTCTAGCAGTATAAGTATGACTCGCTCTACTCCTCTTTAAATATCTCCGAAATTAATGCGAAGATAAAGAAAAAGGTATCCTACGAAAATTGCTGGTCTTTTTACGTACAATAAGATCCTATAATAAAAAATATAGGTTTTCATTTGAAAAAACAAAGTTGACCTTCAAATGATATTGAAAACGCCACTCAAATAAAAAACTGATATCGCCCCCTTCTTTCCCCCTCGAAATCTTTGGACACGCGTTTTACACTTTTTTAATATCTTTCGTACTTTTCGAGATATTCAGCTGGAAAGTTTTCAAACGAACACCCCGTATATTACCAGGGGACTCCGCGCCCTATTCGTTTCGCTCGCCAACCCCCGCGGCGCCTCTCTCTCTCGCTCTCGCTCTCTCTCTCTCTCTCTCTCTCTCTCTCTCTCTCTCTCTCTCTCTCTCGCATACACGCTGTCGCATCGCTCATTTTTCGGCACCCGTCCGAAGGCTTCGCCGCTCCTCAATTTTCGGTTCCCCTTCGGAAGACAACCGGCTCGGAGTTTTTGCGTGACAGAAACTACAAAACTATTTTATACAGTAGAATGAAAGACAATTGCGGCGACTGTTCCCCTTTCCCCTCTAGGTACACTTTACTTTCGCGGTACATACTGCGATCTCTCAACAGATTACAGTACTTTGCCCACATCCGTCATCTGGTAGACGAAGTAATCTTGGAACACGGCATGTTATCTGAAGCCGGGTCTACATTATGTAAAAAAAAGACATCTTAAATAAAACACAGAAATTTTCAATTTTCCTCAAAATTTATTTGATCTCCTTCAAAATAGGTCCCTTCCGAGGCAATACGCTTCTGCCAGCGCAAAATCCAATCATCGAAGCACTTCTTATAAGCGTTTTCTGGTATGGCCTTCAGTTTCATCAGCGAATTTTGTTTCGCGGCCTCCACCGACTCAAAACGGTGAACTCGAAGGGGTAATTTGAATTTGGGGAATAAGAAAAAGTCACATGGGGCCATATTTGGCGAATACAGCGCTTGGTCGATGACAGTTGTCGAATGTTTGGTTAAAAATTCGGTTGTAACGGTCGGTTTGTAGGATGGTGCGTTGTCGTGGTGCAAAATCCACGATTTTAACTCGTCGTACCACTCGTATGCTCGTGCTCTCGATATAACTGAATCACCGATGGCCTTATTCAACATTTTCAACGAATCGGTACAAGAAATTTCGTTGGCAACACAAAATTTCAAGCAAACTCTTTGTTCAATTTTTTTTCCATGGTAACGATCGCAAGACACTTTTAGGATAGACTGACAAAGTCGGCAGCTGTAAACAAACTGTGCGACAGATCGAGCTCGAAATCTGCGTCGTAACAGTTTACAGTCCTACCGACTTCTAGAAACACCAAATTTTTTAATACCACTTACGCGGGCAGTTTAAACGAGGATGTCTCGGTGTACTTTTTTGACACCGTGTACAAGCATGTATGTACTAAGATCGTGCTTGCGTCAGAATGTCACGTGACTAATCCGGTGCTGGCAGAGGGAGGGTAACTTTTTCCCCTAAATTCATGCTGCAACCCCTCATCCAGCGACTATGGACCGTCCGATTTGAACGCTCTCTTTCCGTTCGGATCGCGTAGCATAAATGTAGCGATACACTATCAACGTTTAGTTCTCTTATGTCTTGTACCGTATTAAACTCGGACAAACCAGTTTGGTGTAGGTGCAGGTATTGCAATACGGCTATCTTCATGGTTACAATAATCAGAACTTCATTGGTTCTAACAATTTCACAGAAAAGACTAGAAAAAGTAAATGTAGATATATAATACAAGAAATATAAATTTTCTTCGATATTGGTTCGATATTGGTTCGATATTGGTTCGATATTGGTTCGATATTGGTTCGATATCGATGAGAAAACAATAGAATTCTATTTCATTTTAAAAGATGAGTACAACATTCGTACAATATTTAGTTGATTTTGTTTGGAATATAACAAAAATAAAATTCATCGTGTTACGCCTTTAGTTGTCGCTGCAAAAGTCATCGCATCGTTGCGGAAAAAATGTAGCACGAAGAATTTGACTGGGGTCAAATTTGACTGGTGCGGTAGTTCCAGTGTTATTACCGATGTATAGAGATTTCCATTTTAAGCTTTCTTTTGTCCGTCACTGTAGATTATAGTCTGCCTGGCAATAGCATGATCAGAAATAAAACTCTGTATACCATACATTTCAGCTCAAAGGTAACGTAACTCGCTTCCTAAAAGTGGTACAGATTTTTCGATAAGGTTAAATGTATTCGAGGCACAAAGCAGCATACGTATATACGTGATCGTTGTTTAATATAGAGATGTGTTTCCTGGAAAACTGCCCAGGATAAATGAAACTGACATTTCGCCGTATTTGGATGTCGTAGAGTTATCGGAACCGTATTCTACGTTGCGACGAATGGAGTTCCGTAAACGTTTTCGCGTTTGTGCTCGAAACATTCAAATTGTTTCTGCTTGTTCTAGAAGAAGGTGTCAACCGACAGAGGGCATTTCGAAACTTTATGGACGTTTCGAAACTCCTCGACGGAAGAGCATGCTCGTCTCTTAGAATCGGAGGGCCGATGAAAGAGACACGAACAGCATGGCTCGCCGCGGGTTTCACTTATACGTACAGGCGGGAATCGATATCTCGATTCCAGGACGTTCGAGGATAATTGCGCTCGTTAAAGGCATGAGAAATTTTATCGATTCGCCTGTTCTCAAACGTAATCGTCCATTCACGCCGCTTAATCGCCGGTTCCGTACCCACCGATCTTTGATCGACAATTAACATGGCTCGCGAGACCAGAAAATAAAATAATTTCCAACCTACATTTTCTGTACCTTCGTGCACAACCATCGAGCCGCTTAACAGGAAACGAAATAGACGTGAAAAATTCATCGAAAATTACTATGGTTTTTAACGATATACGATGTTGGATACAATTACAAGTCCATTTCGTACCGTCAGAGTTCAAAACAATGATTGTTCTTGGAAAGAAATTGTACAATATTTCTAGAAACGGTGAACGATTAGACTTTTGAAAAAGTTGATATTTATACATATAATAGGATAAACAAATGTACAGGGATCCTAAAAATATTTTACTTCCTCGAAAGAGATAATTCCAGAAGTGATTCGAAGTAACTTTTTCCTTTGCGAAAATCTTCTCCGCGGTTTCGTTAAAGAGTTATTAACGAAAAACACGGGCCAATCAGAGCGCAGCTACAGAGGACAGATTCCGGTTCGGCCAATGCCAACGCTAAGCTCGGCGCGAGCCGCTAGAAGCCGCGCAGAGCATTTTCGCAAAGGAGCTTTCGGGGAAAGCTGCTTCAAATAATATCAGGAACCACGCCCCTTTCAAGGAAGTACAACATTTTTGGGAGCCCTGTTCAAGTTCGTTTACCGAACAAAAACATTTATTTATACACTAAGATACAATGCAACCAGTTTGTAATAACTAATTATTGACTCGTTACGATTTATCGAAGGATCGCCGTTTTTATGTTATCTAACATCATTTTTTCACCATTTTTTTCACCATTTTTTTCACCAAATTCAGTGAACTTTTCTGTAAAACTTTATTCGAGTCCGAAGGGATTGTGTATTCTATTTAATGGAAAAAAAAGAAACCAGACGTAAGATTATCATTATTACCGTGTCATTCTGTCATTCTTGTAACGTGGCAAACAATGTTACCAATTGTAAGAATAAATAAACACATTCTGGTGCGGTGCCATTGTTAGCTTCGAAAACGTCGAGAGTCTCTAATTTATTCTTATAAAATTCGGATATATTCGGTATCGATGATGAAATAACTTACGGAGGAAATTTACGGGTTATTAACGCAGTTTGAAGAGGGGTCGGATAAGCACCAAGAAGGAAGCTCGGTGTTGCAATCGACAAATTGCCGGAGGACTCAACCGTTCTTTACGCGTCGTTAAAAATTACGTAGCCGTCTGTCAAAGTTGTTTCCGCAAATCAAACCCAAAGTACGGAATATAGAATCAAATCCAATAATGTCTAGCAATCAAATTAATAACACAGAAGATAAAGTTGAACGTTTATCTCGCACAGAAATAAAAGTTTTAAACAAAAGTTTAACGATTAACCATTTCAAGATAAAGAAGGCATCGTGTTACAATTGAACGCAAAATTCAGTGCTTATTCAATTGATCTATTTTTTGCTGTTTACACGGCCCGATGAAAAATTTATGTCAGTTTCTCCCCGATATCCAATACCGGATCACACCGTGACACTTCCGCCACCCATTTGTCGGCGGCATAAATATTCTTCTTCTTTCTTTAGATCCAGAAGACTTCTTCTTTCCGTAGATTGTCCAAATTTAATTTCTTTTCCTTACCAAATATTACATTTCTCCACTTCTTTTTCCACAAAACATGATCGCGAGTAAACTTTAAACGAGCTTCCTTACAATGCTCGCTCGAAGGGGGTTTTCTTTTCCGTTTAACTCTTACCTTAGCTGAAACATCTGTTTCTTTGGCGATTTTTCTTGCAGTTCCCCTATAATTAATTAGAAGCTACGCGTAATATGGCCCGTCTGTCGCGTTCCGTTGTAGCACGAGGTCTGCCAGTACTTTTCTTTTTTCCGTAATTTTCGGATTTTTTAAGAAGTTATACACAACGCGACGGCTTCTATTTAATAACTTCACAATTTTCGTAATAATTTGATTTTGTGACCGTAATAACAAAATTCGGTCTGTTTCACTTTTGTCTAATTCTTTTCCTCGATACATTTTAACTTTAATGGCACAAACGTTGTAGCTGAATGAAAGATTTCCTCGTCTACTTCTCGTCACTGCTGATAGATTACTGCCAGAGTACATAATAACGGAAAATATTACATGCGTCCTATCAATTTGACCGAGCAAAGTCAGCCCATGTTTACACTTATATCGTAGCGTGAGTAAAATGTACATATACTCGTATCCTATTGTGTTATACGAAATATACAAATACATAAAATGTTCTATCATTCTGTCCGGCAATGTATGTAGTTACGTGGTATACAGGGTGGGTCACCACCTATTACTGGTACATTCCAGTTGTCCGGGTGTCTCGTTGTATACACCGTTTGATCCGGGCACCCTCTTAGCTTAGGGATGGTCGTGGGGGGTTGTTTCCACAGTGGGTATGCCCACATAATCTCGCCACCCCCCTCTTGGGAGGAGGGGGAGTATGCGTAATGCATTTTCCCCACGTAAAAAAAAGTAAAAGGGTCGTAACGGCAAGTATACAAAACAGGCTATAAAGAGTAACAGACGGCAATAGAGGTCCTACAAACTAAAAAAAGAATAACAAAATGTTTGAATATCAAAATTGTAATCACAAAAATTTCGAATTTAACTTACTTTTGTTTGTTCTTTACTCGTATCGTATTGTTTTAAATAACCTATCAACTTTCTATCCCATTTTATAGTTTTGTCGCTTTCATTATTTTATAAGATGTAGACACACACACACACACACACATATATATATTTATAAGAAATTCTATTTAGCATTATTATCAAGTAGACTGCGGATTTTTATGCGATTACGGCTTTTGAAAATTTAAAAAAATGCTAGGATATAAAATACGATAGAATTCTATGTATAAAATACTACCACCACGCAAAATGAAATTTTATTTGATTCGAGTTTCTGAAAGTTCGTCTACAAAAATTGAAAATTGCATATACATCAGCAGTCTACCATTAAGCAAGACTGTTTAAACTTTCTTTTACCCGCCGCTGCAACTCTACTTTACAAAACCGGTAAGGTATACGAATAGCTATGAACAAAGACGAATACATATACATACACATATACATATACAAAGTAAATAGAAGCTAGGAGGAAACGTCTTAGTCTTTGTATTCGTTTCGTATACATTTTTATCCGTGTCAACGTAGACTTTGTCAAGCCACATTTATCGATGACCGAACTAGATCGCGTTACGTGTAAAGTCGACTGTAGGCTACTTCTTCCAACGGCATAAAATTTTAATTCGTGTCATCGTGCACCAGTTTCCCTGGTGAATTCAATTTGCGATAGCGAGAAACAAATATTAAATTTTCCCGTAAGAATTTTTGAATAATATGTGAAATATCTTTCGATGCTTGCCACAGCACTGAAAAGCTCGAGACGAATTTAACCACAGGAGATCCTATTTTTTGACCCCAACGAAGACGAGAAGTCATTAAACAATAATGCCACGGATATGGGTCGACCGACTTGGTCGATAAACCGACCGTGCATTTGCCATGGAGAGCTTCTGGAAGCTTAAAATAATGAATACCCGTTACAGTGTTATATCTTCTATCGAACGCGATAGAAATTATTTCCAGCTATGCCGTGCGGAGATTATTAAACATATGTACAATTACGACTATTGTAATTTTCTTTTTTTGCCTTTGTTACAGAATCACACAGATACGGCAAACGTTATACCTATTACAAGCTAGAATTTAGCTAGCTTAGAATTTAAGGGAGGTCTGTAAAAATTTTACAAACATCAAAACCAATCTCTTACGAGACTCGTTGCAACATAATGTACATTGCAGAGTATGGTGAGCAACGAGAATGTTTGTAACCTTGTCAGACAGAGAAGAAGAAAACCTATAGCCACTAAAAATTTTAAAAACAACAGAAATATTTGAGGTACAAAGGTTGGGTGGCTCGCTTTGTATAAGGCTCGACGATTTGACGTTAGTTCCGAACATACGTATGTATAGAGTTCTTTTTGGTTGCATTGTTCCACACTGAAAAGGTTAAAACGCGATAGTAGCATCGACCAAATACAGCAAACTCCTTAATTTGGCTCAATAAACAATAGGACAAAATTATGTAAACATTAACGAGTATCGTCCGCTGTTCATTGCCTGTTAAGCATTATTTCGCAAAATACACGTGAAAAACACTGAAATAACGTAAAACCAGTTTTACGATGCACAGACAGTTTATCTGTGTTCACTGCGAAACGTTCAAAGCAGGGCCGAGCATGCTTCCAATTACAAAATGTGATGAACATTCAACTGAAAACGGAGTATGTATATGTACAACAAATATTCACAAATTCTCGACAATACCCATGTGTTTGTTGCACGCATCACAAATCGATATCAATCCTTGGCCGACTATTGCAGCGATAACTAAAGGTGTGATATAATGAATTTGATTTTTGTTTAATTTATTCAGAATGTCTTATTCCGACGACACAACGTGAACGTAAACATAGCCGCGATGTAACGTAACATAGTCATCGATGTCGTTCCACGCTGTCATTTTATATAATGTCTACCATAGCCGTTGGAATAGGATCTAATTCTTTTTTTCTTTTTTATATAACGATACTTTATAAGCCCCAAACATGGCAAAACGATTGAAAATCTCTGAATTGTTGCCAAAAGTGAACAATTTCTGTTGGAATTCAACGATGCCGTAGCGTCTTAGGTACAAGGGATTACGTATTAATTTTTTTATAAAATAATAGAAACGGATTTATGCACATTTTTCACGATTGTTATTATAACATATACTCGATTAAACAAATTTATTAAAATCCCAGCAATCGTAAATTGACCAATTTAGAACCGGTCATTTTGACAGGACCTGTAAATCTAGTGTTAATAAATTATATGAATGCTATACGATACGGGAAGAGTCAACGCTACAACTAACCCTTGGCACTCGAATGGTGATTCTGAGAGGCGCCGCTAACAATTGCTGTACCATTATTCAAAATATTGTTTACATCGTTCGATATGTCGATGTCTAATCAATTACTAAACATTTAAAAAACATACATAAAATTTATAGGGAATATAGGGAATGGAAATATTCTAGATCGGAAGAAATGTTTTATTTTCGAATTGAAATAACTCCGAGTGCAAAGGGTTAATTAATACCGATCAAAACGCGAGCGAAATCATCGGTGAATCGAGAAATGACCGTTCTTGTCAAAGTAGAACGAGCGCGTGACAAATCACCGACCTGTTGTATCAGCACGGTTAGTTAGAACCAAACAGACGCACGAACACAGTTCGACTAATCGTTTGAGATACGATCATCGCTGGCAAATATGGAACGACAACCGTTCGTCGCTTGAGGCGACGAAAATCTGTCGTCAGTTGAATTCGCGCGAGTATAATTTTTACATGTACAAAGGCAAACAAGACCCATCCGAGTCGTAGCGATAAATTGTTCAAAACACGAAGTACGCAAACAAATATATTTTTAACATATGTTGAATATCGACAAAACAATAAAATACTTTTAAATGACTTTGTTATTGTACATATGTACATTCATCGTGTAACAGTATTAGAAGTTTGCAGCAAACTCGTTTTAGAAGATGGTTACGACAGGTGAGCGATGAGCAGACAGCGGATCTTAATGCAAAATAAAAACTTTCAACCTGAATTCCAACAAACTACGGTGAAATAGAAATTGATTTTAATTCTTAATACGTTTAATAGGTTGAAAATAATATATCATCGATAATATATTAATTTCTTTAAAGTTCTTGCGACGGTGTAACTTGATAAGTGGAACAATCCTAATTACTAAGTTCGCAGATATTTCAAGAGCGGTCAAAAAATCTTCCACCTAATTAATTAGTGTGCGAGTACACCGTTCAACTTTCTCAAAAGATTAATCACTTTCGAAGTAACGCGGACTAAAAAGATGATGAAGGTTCTTTCGTCGGTCGTACTCGATCCTCTTTTTCACTCCTCACAAAAGCGCAAGGAACTGTAAGATGGAAATTTTAATAAAAAATTGATCTGTTCGATGTAAGAGCCGTAGGAATCGTACGGGCACGGTTAGTCTCCGGCGAAAAGATTCCCAGTTCTGTCGAGTCATTATTTCGTCGTAGCTAGAGACAGGTGGCACATTTCAAAGCTATTGGCCTTTTAGCACCCTACGCGAATATCGTGTGTAAACAGTGCGCGCACCGAGCCGAGAAATCCAATCACCTTCGCCACGAATTCGGATTTGCTTTTAATTTCTGGTAATATCAACTCTTAAACTGGATATTTATGTTCGTCCATGTTCATCGCTCGTTCACGACGGTTTGCTTATAGAAATTTAATAATCCATTAAAATTGTACCTATTAAACGATCAAACTCTAAATTATACAGAGCGAGGTACTAACTATTGCCACCTACAATAACTCCGAAAGTATGATAGTGGTAGAAAAGTTTCGAAATAAAAGTTGCATCGGACAACAGGGGCCGTGTAGCGTGGCGTTCATCTTTTGTTGCTGGGCGTAGTCGCTTCAGAGATGCGAAGGTCACCTTTATTTGTTTTTAAATAAAATTCTATGTTTTGGTACCTGTTTTCCTTGAAGATCAGCAAAAGTTATTTATGACAAAACAGGCGGAATAAACTTTCATTTACAGAAGGTATTCAAAGTGATTGCTATTGGTATCGATGCAATGCTGCAACCTTCTTATCACGGATCGAGTAGTATTTCCTATCGCTTCGGCATTTATCGAATCATATGCTATAACAATTTATTGTAGAAATGTATTAAATTGTACGGCGTGTAGGGTGAGAACATTCAGGATATCTTTCAGAATATTTACTAAACCTAACAATGACAAAGAAACGCTTCGGTACGATATCGCAGGACATCGATAATCGGAATGATAAGATTAGTATCACCGAATCAAGCGATCGTAAACGATATATTCTCTTCTTATTATAAATATTATAAGATGATCGATTAGCGTACTTATTAGTCGAAGATAGAAATAACAGATAGGGATGAGGATATTTTATTCAATGTATTTTCCATCGTTAGCTACCTATTTCCACTTTTCACGTGATAATTGGATTCCTGGACGCTTCTATTTCCATGCTCGACTTAAATTGACTAATATGTCAATTGTATATTGCCTATTTTTACCTTTGAACTGTAAAAGTTTGTTAGGTTACAGTTCGAATACGAATAACCTAAATATTAGCAGATAACTGGTATCGGACAAACAACAATTACCCCCGACAGACGGTTTGCAAAATACAGTCTGAATTTCGTGTGCGTAACCCATCCATCGGCATGCATCATTCAACATTATCGTTTCGTCGATGCTCCTGCGTTATACGATAGCTTTATTTTACGCTCGTCCGAGATTCGATAAAAATGTAAATGCGCCGGACATATTTATGCTGTCGACTTGATCACGCGAAAAATTTCTATACGTCCCTGTTGTTATCAGGCTGGAGCTGAGTTCACGCGCGAGCAGCATCAATTAGGTTCGTCGAGTGTAACGGATAATTCAGTTGTATGTACTGTGACGCTTCTTTTGTCTCTGTACACACGCGCTATGTACAGGCGGAACAAATTTTCGCATGTTTTTACAATCCATCGTTAATAGCAGATACGAGAGAATGAAACCCTCCGACCCTTACACCCTTAACGTGTACACACTTAACCCTTAGCATTCGAATCGTGACTCTGTTGCGAGAGGCGCCACTAAAAATTCCTGTACCATTATTCAAAATATTGTTTAGATTATTAAATATATCGGTATCTAATCAATTACTAAACATTTAGGTATTGTATTAGGTATTATCCTAATTTCATATCCATAAAAATTTAAAAATCATAGGGAATGTAAATATTTTCTTAGGTCGGGAGAAATATTTAATTTTCTAGTTAAAATAGCTCCGAGTGCAAAGGGTTAACTTCCTTTTATGTTTCGACAATCAGTCGACAATTCTTATAGCGTTTGGTTCTCTGGATATGGATACTAATCCGAAGATCGATTGTATCCACCGCTCTCAATTTTTGAGGAATATCATTTTGCGAAGAAGTCGATTGTTTACTTGTGATTCTGTAGACCCTCTCAAATACTCCTTCTAAAATCAAAACAGTTAATTGCATAAAACAGAAATCGAGATCCTTTTAATTATATTCTTATAATATAACTATCTATACCTACTATGCTATCCTTTTAATTAGAAAAACATACGTTATTTTGTTGCATAGATTTTGTTCTTTTTTTTCGCTCGCATCAGCGCGAGTCTCGCCGATACTCCACCCCTCGCTGGCTCGGTTATCGAACGTGTTTATCGCATGACTGGTTCCAGCGGGGATCCCCCCTCCAAGCGGTGAGGATAAATCTTTCACAGTTACGGTAGAGATCTTTTCAACAGGTATTATTGATTTGCTAACAATAAAATGTAGATTTTCTTCCGATATCATAGGGAACGCGCAAAGAAACGTAGGGTGTATAGTTTGAATTACTTGTTTCGTGGTTCTTTCTTGTCCCCAATAAACTCATGATTAAAAATGGTACCATTATCGACAACTTCGTTACGAAGAATCTCATTCCGTTGACAGCAATAATAAATACATTGTCATAATGATTTAATCATTTTATAGTAATATTCGAAGTATTAGCACTTCTAATCTTTAGAGATTATCGACGTTAATAATAATCATAGTTTAATTGATTTGTTTCACGCCAGAGATTATTATACGCCTTGTCGTATCATTTTCTTAACAGTTACAGCGATTAAAACGTCTTTATCCCGAAAAATGTCGTAGAAGAGAAAAGAAAATTTATGATTCATGATTGTTGGTTTGAAATACCTTAAAAATAAAAGATTTATTCCTAGAAGAAAATTCAAAAATTTTGTTTTTCTAATACAGTGAAAAATTTACGATTGCGCGTCTACAATGAATAGACAGCGGATTTGATGCATCTACGATAAAAATGAGTAGATGTAATATAAACAGTAAAATTATTAGAACAGTTTAATAGTACTGTTATATTATTCTTAAACCATTAAACATATTAAGAAAGAAAATAAGTTTATATTCCACTTGAGTTTGTTGCAATTCAAACGGAACATTTTTATTTTACATAAAGATCCCCTCTCTAATAATGAAAGAAATGTTCAAAAGTTCTTACCGCAGCAGTGTGAGCGTCATGGTCATTGTTAATTTACGATGCATATTATTAGTTCTAACCTTTTGGATTCGGATAAGGTTATGCTCGAGTTTGTCGAAACAAATTATGTCGTACCAGTTACATTTAATTCTGAAAGGGTGGAAGTGGTCTACGTCGGTATTAACTGTACATCGTATCATATAATACGACGTATCGCTAATCCAGATAATTGGTCTGGACGGTCTTCGCTGACCAAATGTACGACCGCCCCGATAAATCGTGGTGGGTGTAATTGGCAAATGAAAATAGTGACGTATATCCTGAAAAATTGCATGTTCACCATGGAATTTATTCACTTTGTCGCGATGAAGATTAAACAGAAATTATTTAATCCAGATCGAGTGAACTGCAAAATTGGTAGTGTCGTTCGCGTACGTTCATGCCCGCTCGTAAATCAACGGGAGCTTGAATCGATAAATATGTAATATCTAGAGTAATGAGAATTTCATCGAAAAATTTCATAAATATTTAATCTTGCAGAACAGTTTTACTTAGCTGTTTGTGTGTATAGTTGAGTCGGTTCTTTAAATTCTGTAGGAAATGTAAATGATATAATGCCAAGGGTTAAAAATGTTCGAACGATCATGCTCAACGGCGAAGAAGGTTTCGCATATAATTAATTAAACTGGCATATACAAATTAATAGAATAAAAGGAGAAATAAACGTATTTTCCCTCTATGGTATATGTATAACCAACGTGATGGTAGACAGGTTGTGTTCGTGGAAAAAGATTGCGTTTCGAGGAAACACTTGCAGCGCTGCATCGGGCCGTAAAAAAGAAAAGCAGACAAATGTAAGTATTGCGTGAAGCTTAACGCGAAGTACACGCGACACCGATCACGCCATGGGCGAGCAAGAACGAAAATTTTATCTCAGTTTTATTCTTGCAAATTAACATCGAGAAGATCCAAACGACAGTTTTATACGTTTGTCGATGTAATTACTCTCGCGAACCTTCTATCGGAAGTTTAACGATAGCCACTCCTTGATTAGAAGGTAGAAAATGGTTTCTTTCTAATGTGCCATAACTTGTAATAAACGAATAAACTTAAATAATATCATATATTGTAAGGGGTATTCCAGTACGTATCGTACGATCAAGATCGAAATTACTTTACGTGAAAAACAAGCCTGGAAATGTAAAATAATATTAAAATTAAGTAAATTTAAAATTAAGCTACCTTTTCTGTATACATGTAACGCAAACCTACTTCATTTAATGATAAATGTAAAAAATATGGAATTTTCTTTTCCGTACCATATTTGAGTACGTAACAAAGAAAATACTAAAATTCTCTCTTCCTCTGGATTTCGATATCGTAAAATTAACTCGAATAGTATAAAAGTGCGTACAATTTCTTTTCTGTTTATCTATACATACACATATGTATATGCCATGCATAAAGTTTTACAAAATACCAATGTATTGTCTCACAATTATAGGAAATGCAAATGATAGTTTGAGAAACGTCTTGCAAATCCGATAAATTTGATAAAAATGCGATGTACGTGCTCAACTAGCAATTTCAATGTAAAACCATTCTGATAAAACATATATAATATGTTATGTCTCTGTGACTTGCGCGAAGAACAGTTCTGATTGGCGGAGAACATCTACAAATCGTATTGTTTAAATTTTCAATATAGGCCCACAGATAGAAAAGTTATAAAATGCAACTTTTAGTATTTTCTCTACAATTCCGAGCAATTGCAATTTTTGAAACAATTTCTTTTCCCATCGCGCAGCAAATTAATTGCTCTAACGTCTTAGAAAAGTTAAAATCGTATAGTCTACTATTAAAAAAGTTATCATTTTTTTTTAGAACGTCCGAATATTAATGAGAGTCACTGTAAGCACGTAACGTCCGATGGAAATAAAGCGAATTATTTTCTGGTTCGTCTCGTTTTTCTTGACGTCGGCTGTCCTCCTGGTAAACATCAATCGGTCATAAACTGTTCCCGGTGTTGCAATCCCAAGAAACGGTATGTTATTCTTAGGCGCGACCGATACATCAGCGATACATCGGCTAATACAAAATTTAACAATCAAATTGTTTCCGTTTGCTGATTTTCCCTTCGCCCTCGGAGATCCGGCACCCATACAAATAGTGGCTAATCTTAGCCGATTCACCGGTACAGCAGACGGTGGGCTACTCACACCGGTACTAGCGATGAGAAAACGTTGAAAAGTCTCCAGAGTGCCAACAGACCTTAGGCCGACAGAGTATCCGCCTGCTTGTTCGATCAGTGACGACGAGCTTGGCTAAACCATGGGTAGGCTCGTATTTCCCTGTACGGCAATACTCTGGTTCCGTCGAAATCGGGAGTAACGGAATCGTCGTACCTACTCAGGTTACTTCACGTACAGAGAACAAAATAGATAAGTCTTCTATCTCTTTCCCCGACTTCATTTGCCCGAAACCTTTCTCACCAATGGAAACACGATGTATGTACTCGCATGGCGCAAAGCGTTTATTGACCATTCCCAGTTTAGACTATCTTAACGACGCGACGCGACGCGATCGCATCGGATGCTTGATCTTCACGGGTAGCCGGTCAGCAGCAATCGGCATCGGCCGGACGAGTTCGATACTTACAATTGGCTCGCGAGCCGCCAATTCGTCAGCCCTGATATACATGGATGTATAGCGAAGTTAACTTCAGTCATTCATCTGTTGACCAATATCAGGAGTTCAAGGTGAAGCATTTTTACTAATTAATTCCTTTATATTGATTTCACTGTGGCACGTATAATGTTAAAAGAGAACGCGTTTTACACGCATGCTATTTCTTTTTGATTACCACTGTTTTCTTTTGCTTGTCTTTTGCTATTCATAATTCAATGTTATATACAACTAATTTAGTTACCGTTATACTAAAATAATACTATAATATTCGATATTATTATCATCGGCTAAGAACAATCATAAGTATATTTTTCGCAGAGTTTAATCGACCAAGGAAATTGGTGAGGAGACTGAAGCCTACAGCAGGTAGGAACAAAGGAAGTTTATAAATGAAACTATCGCAAAGAAAATTCTAGAGACTGTCAGCCGTATTGGTTGGATCACTTGCGAGCAGCCCGATAAAAGAGAAGTCTGCGAAGGAAAGAGAAACCTCTGCCTGGATAACTTTCTAATGTAGTCTCCTATTCGTGTTCAAGGGAACTTGAGCATGAAAAGGCGACTACACCGCTTAAGGAATACGATTTCGATTCAACTCGGAAGATTTGAAGAAGGAAGAAGGAGGACTGCCTCCTGAAAGGCAAAGTAGCGCCAGCGGGAGATAAGGAGCCAGTGCGTGAAACGGACTACGGTGGGCACACGTGGTAACGCGGCTCCGGAAAAAGGAAACCTCTTGTCAAGGTGAGCACCGCGCAAAGAAGATTGGCATATGCTGGCAGAAACGGCGTCAGAACTCAGAATGGCGCCACTCGATCTCGTTAGGCACAAAGAGATCGCTAAGATGACTCTGGAACGTTTCGACTCCGAATTGAGTTGAAAGCGACGAAAACTTTAACAGAAATGTTGTTCAGAATGGTGACCGACAACATATATCAAGGTTACCACCAGATATCGATAAGTCCGCCAGATATTTCAACATCATAAAGATGCTTTCATTTTTTTCTTCTCTAAATATTTCTTCTCGATTCTAAAACAGATTTTTTTGTACAGAAATAAATTATACATATTATATATTACGATATAATAATATAATAATATAATAATAATGTATATGTATAATATATTTCATAATATATGGTTCTTATGGTTCCTATGGTTCCTATGGTTCTTATAGAAGAAATGATTCGTTCAGTGCCAAAAAGATAAAAGACAGTTCTAAAAGCAACAATTGTTTCTATGAAATATTAGAGATTATATTAATTTTCGAAAATGAAAACTTTATCGTTAGTATTTCTCAAATTGATACATATTTTCTAACTATTTCCTGAAAGTGAGAAAGTAACAGTCGTGTTCTGTTGTGTGTGAGAGTTATCTGTTCCATATTCCTAGACTTTAATACAATATTTCAACTATTTATTCAGTTTTATTACAACTTTTAGTTATTTTGAGTACATATTTTTTCAATTTGGAGAGTCAAAGTCGGAGTCGGAGTCGGAGTCGAAAACGGCGTTGGAGTCGGATTCTTATTCGGAGGTAAAAAAAAGAGGAGTCGACTCAGAGTCGGGGTTATGAATTTTGTCTATCGACTCCGCAGCCCTGGACGAAACGTCGAACATCAGCCGCTCCTCTTTTACAATCGCTATCCTTCTCTGCGTTCGGCACCTCTACTGGAGCAGTCGCTTGGCAGACCCGACGATACGACAGTTACGGAGATACGTACCACTAAACAATGACCTGACCTCTGACGATAGGCGTTTAATTTTTGTTTCATTTCGCGCTTTATTGCAAATTGATGTCGCACAGTCCACTATCAGTCCTAACAGGAGCATGCGCAGATCCAGAAGCTAGTATTTTCAGAAATTAAATGAAAACAACAGCCGCCAAGATCCCGCTGGACTTCGTCAAAGTTGCCAACCATTCGGATCTACCGAGAGCTTCCGAGTCCAAGTTCATCGAAATTTGCATGGCAAATATTACCTTCATCCAAGGTTTGCAGAAGCTTCACTGGAATTACCTTCGTGACGACCGTCAATTCGATCGAAGGCCCTTTCCGACGTTAAGTTAGGTCATTTCGCATACAGTGAACCACGAAAGTATTTGAACGCACTTTAAAACGGTATAACTTTTTTATGATCGGTCCAAACGACCTGGATTTTTTTTAGCAGCAATTGGAAGAATTGATTTACCATAATGACATGCAAAAAAGATTTTGAAAAAATTGCAATTGCTAAGAATTACATGAGAAAGTAAAAGAGACACCATTTATAACTTTTTCATTAGAGCCCGTAGTGAAAATTTAAAATATGCGTTTTGTAGATGTATGCCGGTTATACGCGTGCTGAAAATTTCATCGAAATCGGTGAACACAGAAAAAAACGACTCGCATCGAAAGATGTAAGAATCTGTGGATTTTAAGCAGAAAATTTAAGCGACCAAAAGTCGCGAAGAATTATGATTTTCACCAGATTTAACCGCTTGTAGCTCTTGGGTATATTAATCGATATCGATGAAATTTTCAACATGCGTATAACTAACATAGATCTACCAAACATATATATTTCAAATTTTCATTAAGAGCCGAAATAAAAAAGTTTTGAAAAATGCTCTTATATTTTTGCATGAAACCTTATGAATTGTAATTTTTCGACATTCTTCTTGCAGATCATTTGGTAAACCAATGCTTCTAAATTGCGTTCAAATACTTTCGTGGTTCACTGTAGTTGGGTCGGGATGGAAAATTTCTCTGCCTTATCGTTATACTTATTGAATGGGTCTCAGCGTTCTTCGTGGGCGTGCACGTGTGCATGCTATAATGCCTCCTGGTGTATTAATAACTTTCTTCTTTCATACTTCTTTTATAATAGCATTGCGTCTTATTCACCCTTCCCTCTGGATACTAACACCCAAGTGGTGAAGGTCAAACAACGGTTCATGTGATTCTAAATGCTTCTGTAGAAGGGCAAAGAGTTGACGAGCGTTGCTACAAAGTCTACCTTGGATTATTCGATAAAAAAATATATCGGTAGCACTTCAATCGAGATTGGATCTAAAGAAGATATTAAAATTTCCAGGAAAAAAAACAGCGAACCGAATAGTACAGAACTCTACAACTACACTGATACAACTACGCTCGTAGAGAAGTTGGTAAGAGGCAATGCCACCAAGACGTAACATGGCTAAGAATATTGCTAAAGGACAGCGAGAAGTTACTTCTTGGTTCTACTATAAATAGTTCGTCGTCATAGAAATATGAAGGTCTCTTCAGTGGCCCCGGGACAGTCGAAGTTAATTCTATGGTGGACACCAGACTTACGTAGGGAAAAACGAACCAACAGACCTACGTAAGCCTACCAAACCATCGAATGTTTAGAGAAAGAGATTACAAAGGGTAATTGGCCAGCCGAGTACCGAGGGAAGCCGTGTAGGCCGCAGTGGGACCTGTGAGGTTACAAAGTTGGCGCAACTTTGTAATTAGTGGTTGTGACTAGGGTAACAAAGACTCGCGAGGCCTTGTTCGCAAGATTTCTTAAAAGAGGGTACGCGTTGAACTGGAACTCGAGTGTTTCCTCGTGGCAGAGTATGATATGTATATCTATAAATAACATCCGTAAACGTACAATGGCTCCCATTAATATTCGGACCCCCTAAAAAAAACCGATAACTTTTTTCATATCGGACAATACGATTTGAAATTGTTTTAGGAAGCTAGAGCAATTAGTTCGCTACAGGATGTAAAAAGAAATATTTTCTTGTTTTCTTGAATTGTGGAAAAAAATACTAAAAGTTGCAGTTTATAATTTTTTAACGAAAAATCGAAATCGGTCGATACGGGGAAAAACGACAAACATTCAAAGATGTAAGAATCCTTAGATATATTACAGTCGGAGGCGAAAAATCGTGAAAATCTGCAATTTTTACCATCTTTAAACGTTTGTAGCTCGTTGCAACGTCGACCAATTTTGACGAAATTTTCAGAATATGTTTAATTGATACAGATCTACGCAACGTGTTTTTTTTTAATTTTCCACATAACCCCCGTAAAAAAGTTGCAAAATACAACTTTTTGAATTTTCTATGCGATTCCGACAATTTGAAATTTTTTTCAAAAATTTTGTTCACGTTGCGTAGCAAACTTTACTTCTGAAAAAAGTTAAAATCGTGTATGGTCGAATATTTAAAAAGTTATCGTCTTTTTAAGAGTGTCCGAATATTAGTGGAAGTCACTGTATGCATTTGGGCAAACTGACATTGACCAAGACTAGCTTAAGAAGATAAACGTGTTCAAAATTAGACGGAATTAGAGTTCAGGTCGTTCAGCGAGCTACTTCGATAACGAGTTCTCGAAACACGAAGTTTCTTTCGTTATGCATGATGTCCTAAAAATGTTGTACTTCGTTAAACAAGATGGTTCCAGAAATCATTCGAAATAACTTTCTCCCTCCCTCTTTCGAATTACTTTACTTAGCCGAGAATACTCAAGGAATTAACAATGTGAAGCTATGCAGAAAATGTTTATCGGTTGAGTGGTGATACTTGACTACTCCATATTTTCATTACAACGGTCTTACAGATAGCTCGTTTAAAAAAAAAACAAATTCAACGATGTGCGACATGTCGACCCTCGCGTGACCTTATATAGTCGCATTTAAGAAAACTTCGATGACCTTGGAATTGTTTTGTCGACCACCACATTTGCCCCTTCGAACCGAATACTCTTTTCCTTTGACCTTTCTGCTAGTATAAAAAAATAAGTAAGATGTGTATGATGGTCCAGTTAGGTGAAATACACTGTATATGTATGGACGATCGTTTATGTGTAAATCCGGTTTTATTATTGCTTATGTTATTATTATGTGTCGTCGCAGCTTGAGAGGGAGAGAGAGAGAGAGAGAGAGAGAGAGAGAGAGAGAGAGACTGTCGAGTGCATCAGCAACATTTTTCCCGAAATGCGGAGCATACAAAAGTCTTTTCAAGTACTGTTTTCAGGAAGAGCATTATGCATAATTCTTGCGAATTCAGCGATTCTCCGTGAAGTCTCATATGCGTAGGAGGCACAAGGGTTTCATTGGAGAGACATTGTTTAGGTACTAGCTTCTAGTAACGCGATATATGTAGATACCTTTTGTATTGGAAATATACTGTGTATGCTCGTGTATTTAATGCTGTTCATCTATCGAACTGTATACACATGGCAATCGTACACTAACGCTACACCCAAAGTGAAACGTAAAAGAGAGTGGGTATTGAAACAGAATGGAATATTCAGATGTAATTATTACACAGTTGACAAATGTTATCGAACGATTTCGTTAAGTCGTTCATTTCCGTAGTCATATTTTTCTATATTTTTATTAGAAATTTTCTGTTTTTGTAGCTACATATGAAAACTTTGGTTCAACGAGGGAGTCTCAGACTAGAATCAAGAAACGGTAAAGTAACGTTGGTCATTCTCGAATGAAAATATTGTATCTTAGTTTTTTAGAGATTAATGCGTCAAATTTCTTTGCGTTTGATAACCTTTACTAAGTTTGTTACCGTTGGCGTTTGTAAATATTATTTTTGTAGTAGTATTGTCATCTGTCCTCTAGAATAGCTTGTTAAATACAAATGAATGGAATGTAGAACACGGTTGGGTTACAAGAGATGAAATTAGTTCAAAAGAAATTTCGCATACACTTATTTTATAATCACCATATTTCTTGATTAAAACTGAATATGCTCTGGAAGTAACGATATTTGAAAAATGAATAAGATGAAAATATTAATATTTACCATCGAGGTATTAACATGACTAACATTCGTTATAACGATGATAAAATTGGCACCTGGCTGTTTGGTAAATATATTGAACTTTATGCCTGAGCATTATGCTGAGCAGATTTCAGAGTCTGTTTAATTTTAGATAAGTAACGGGTGGATCAACGACCATGAAATATGTAAAATTTTTGGTCTGTACCATATGTATCTGAAATTTCAAAAGTGTATAACATAGACTTTTGTGACTGACTGTATAGATATCTGTTGGAATAGCTCTACAATAGCTGTACAATTCTGCGACGCAAATCGTTGATGTTTTCCAGTTGTACCAGCTCGTACCGTTTGAAAACAAAACTGACCTCTATCGAGATCTCTCGTTTATGTTGTCGGTCTTTCAAATCCAATGTCGTTCCAACAGATACCTTCAAAAATGTTCGTTCAGAATTTGAGAATCGTCTGTATTATTGTTTAGAACAATTAGAACAACGGAGAACATTTTGAAAATGTGTTATAGTTATAAAGAAATGACAAACTTTCTCGCGGTACAAGTATGACTCGCTCTACTTCTCTTTAAATAAAATTGCTGGTCTTTTTACGTACAATAAGATCCCATAATAAAAAATATAGGTTTTCATTTGGAAGAACAAAGTTGACCTCAGAATCACCTTGAAAACGCCACCCAAATAAAAAAACTGATACCGCCCCTCTCCATCTCCCTCGAAATCTTTCATACTTTTCGAGATATTCGGCTGGAAAGTTTTCAAACGAACACCCTGCATAACGACCCACACGAGTATACATACAAACACTTTTTAAAAGACAATACTTTTCTAAAAGTGACATAATGTCTAGGATTTTGTTGAGAAATTAGAACAGTCGGTATCGTTTACTACATTACACGAGAACGATGTTATTGAAAAATTAAAATTGATCGGAATTGTGGAAAAAATATTGAAGATTGTTTTTCAACCCGGGTTAGTCTTGTCTATCAAACTTTTTATTGATGTACGAAAGATTGATGTGCATAAATTGTGTGGCTCGAAAGGTCGAAACAAACGATTGGCTCGAGCAATTTGTCAAAGTGTTTTATGACCACCGTGCAACGACGATTTCGATCCAAATATGTGGCCACAACGAACGTGAGTTCTACCAAAAGGCATCTTTCATACTGTGCATCACGATCTCGCCAGCAGAAGTCAACAGTTCGAGACTATTAGCGATAGATTCCGACTTCTTCGATCAAGACTATCACGAGCACACCTAGAGGCAGTGTTGGCCAATATTTAAATAAATAATCATTTACATAAAAATGTAGATAACAAGTTATTTCTTATTTGGACATCCAAATAAAAAGCAATAATAATTATTTATTTTATTTGAATAAGTCTAAATAGATTATTTCAAAAAATAAAGTTAATTGTTATTTACAAATACAATTTAAGTTATCATTTGTATCGACAAATTACTCGATTAAATATTTAGTATCGCAAGGGTTTCCCATGGACAATGTATTAGCGTGTGCTTATGTTGCAGATCAAGGCGCGCTCTTTTCGGCGTGCTCTTTTCGGCGTGGGCAGACCGCGCGACGCGACGCTGCACAGTGGGCTGGATCGAAAAATTTAGTGACATCTTGTTATAACTCTTGAACCATAAGAGATATCGGGATGAAATATTCCACTAAAATTCATTAAAAAAAATAGTCAATTTTAACTGCAGACAAATACAATTTTTTTTATTTCGTTAGACAATAATTTTTAATTAAGTTTCATTGGTATTTTTTATTAAAATAAAATTGTTCAAGTATAATCTTACAAACTATTTTTGACTTACCGAATATGTATTTTATATTTACATTTCACACATGTAATTATTACATTCAACAAATATTGTCAGATATAAAATATAATCTAATTATCTTACTACTTTATCTGCATAGATGATTAAATTAACAATTCTACTGCTTCAGCGTGTAAGGTTTTCACCTTTTTTTTAACTGACTTGATCCTTAACATCGAAAGCAACGGATCGGAAGTTAACTGTAGTCTGTAAAATATGTCGTTATTTGTATTTGTTCTTGAATTTTTCCTACTATTTCTGCTCCTAAATTTCTTAAAATCTTTGTGTCGAGTTTCTTGTGCTTCTTCGCTAAGTTGGCCAATTGGTACTATATCGAATGCTCAAGCATTGCTGTACCTACCAAATTGCCAAATTTATATATTTATGTATATGTATTTACATATTGTACGTATATATTAATAGCACAAACGTCGATAGGAACACTCAATAAACTATACACGTAATAAACACTTACAACTACAGAAAAAAAAGTAGTTGCACGTGGTGTCGTAACATAACCACGTATTTGTTTTATTTTAAATGTAATTTTGTAATTTATATACATACCTCTTGTTTTTTACCAAATATACATATATCTAATATATGTGTAATATATATAATTATATTACACTAATGTACACTTCGAAACACTTCAATAATGAAAACAACACTTGAAACAAACAAAAACAAAAACGTTGTTGCACGTTGTGTCGAAACCATTAGACTGCGCGGCCTGTACGAAGCGCTAAAGCCCACAATAACGGCGCGGGTTACAAAGAGTGAGAGAGAGCGCTATAGATCACGGCTAATGCTTTCTCTCTCACTCTTTCTACCCCACGCCGACAGTGTGGTCTTCAACTCGCCCGAAAATGGCGCAGTCTATCTCTATATTCAAAAGATCGTTGGTTGTCCCAGTGGTTAAGGAGTTGGACTATCGATCGGTGGACCGGGGGTTCGATTCCCGTCGGGGTAAGAAATTTTATTTATTTTCCTCCGTTCATTTTCAGTTTAAATTTTCGCGCTTCGCTTTCTGCTTCCGTAACGCCGAGTTCCGTAACATCAGAAAATTGTTACCCTCAGCAAAGAAGTTTCACTTCAAAAACAATACTTAAACTGTAACTTTAATCCGAACTTAAACTGTAGGAAACGTAAAAAACTAAAACAAAACGTTTAAACGTGTAAAAGTTCTCTCAATATGGATCATTGTTGATCTCTCCAAAGATTTTGTTCCAACTAAATGCAAACTGAACGGTGAACCTTAGTCGAATCCTTATCTGCAGCTAACATAAACATCTCGCGACTCGATAATCTAAACGGTTCGCTGGAAGAGTCACTTAATTGTTAACTATGATTCAATGGCAGATATACTTACCCAAAAACAGTGATAGTCGCTAAGTAAAAATGAAGAAACTATTAGTCAAGTTATATTATTACAGTTCGTTATATTTTTAACAATAAAATTAATAGATTAATTATATTATTGTTAAAAATTTCATACTGTTAGGTAGGTACGAACGGTTAATGCAATTGCAAAAATATTCATATTTCGATGGTATTTAATTACTTATGTATTACTATATGCGAGTTGCTATACGCCAGGTGACACGTCCCGATAACTTTAAACAATCTTAATTTCTGAAGTCGGATCGGGTCTGACGTGATTTTTGTGGGGATACGTGGAGGAAGGTCTACCGAAAATGATCTAATTTGTCCGACGAGGTCCAATTAGGTCCATTAAAAGATATACCTTGCAAAATATAAGAAAGTATATAGATTTTATTCGTTTCGTTAAACATTAATTTTTAATAGATCGCGAGCAAACATCCTCAACTAACAGCGTTAATCGTTACCCCAAAGGACCGTTTTTCATTTGCACAAAAGAGCCAGATGAAATATTAAATAGGGTAATCGGGACACCTCGATGAAAAGAAGCAATTTTTCGCTGAAAAATACTGCATCCCAAATGTCTATCTTTGTGAATTTATATTAACTATAGTTCTTGTGGACAAACATTAATTTTTTCAGCTTCGTTGATTTTCAGCGATGTTGATGGACATTTAGGAAGCAATACACATTTATTAGAAATCAATATGAGAAGGTCTGTTTTTTCATGAAGTGTCACTAAATTGTTCTCGTCGGCGCGGTATCGCAAAGCGGCGCGGCGCCGTGGCGATAAGCAGCATCTTTTGATTTTCTCGATATAAAAGCTGGTCTCGATGGCCACACGCCGAATTGTCGCCAATTTTCGTATACAGACGTTTCCGTTGACGGCCCTTAATCCTTCCGGAGATATGTGTCAAGGCAGATGGTCTACTCGTATATCAAGAATACAGGGTCTATTCAAAATCGAAAGAAGCTAGGACGCTTACAGGCGATGCAGCGAGCGCGTATGCTCAGGTTTATATAATACTAGCTTTTGCCCGCGGCTTCGCTCGCACAGGAAACCGTTTAATGCCCTCGGAAAATAAAACCTTTCAACCCCCCATTCTCCCCTATATAATTTTAATTTTATGTCATGTCGCCATCTTAGATTTAAAAATTGATGCCATTTTTGTAATTAACGTCCCAAGAAACCTCGATAACGACACCCATACCGATTTTTAGGCTTATTTGCACCATTTTACCGCATTTGTCAAATATAAGTTTGAACTGAATTTATAAAGAGTTGATTCTTGAAAAACCACGACGTACCTAAGGGTTATGACTATTTGGTTTATACTTAAAGTATCTCGCCTCGAGACGGAAACGTTACAAAATTGTCCCGAAACATATTTGGCGCTATCGGTTTCTACCGATCGATGATAATCTATGCCGTTCAATTCCATTTCGTTTTTCGCGTTGCTCCGTAGATCTCTCCGACGGTTAACTTCGAAGCAACGGTTTAGCGATAAGATAATAATTACGTACTTATATATTAGTTTCCAGATACATTTACGGAAATAAGACAACTTTAAAGCGAAATGATTGTATCGATGAACGTTAAGACCAAGTTTCAAGTAAATCCGACCACGAACGAAGTATTCCTCGTACAAACGCTGCAACCCCTTTTCACACCCTTAGCGGTTGAATTTCGAAATATCCTTTCTTATCCCTTGTATAGCCCGTAAAGGAAACCCCAGTGCAAAATTTCAGCTTTCTATGTCCAAGGGTTTAGCCTGGGCGTTGACGAGTGTGTGAGTCAGGACAGCGTTTTTATAGATATAGACTATTTTTATTACAATCTGTTTGTTTCTTGGAAATAGGAGAAACTCGATTGTTAACGAATGATTTCCCTTGTCGGAATACTAATTTCTCCACGAACAACTCTCTTCGCAGCAGAGTTCTGATTGTATTGCCGCCAGATATTACGGTAACGTAGAACAGCATCAATGGGCAAGCAATATAACTTTTCCTCTACGTCAGTGCTGGGCACGGTTGGGGCCTCTCGCGCGCCTGCTTGTCCCACCAACCATTCTTCCCTGCAGCGCGCAGTGGCGCGCACCCGCACCTTTCTTCGCGTTCGCTGTCGCGCTGGTGTCTCGTGTCTTCGTTGACCCACCGTACATAAGATGAAATGCCCTATGCGTGGACAAGCCAAAGCGATGCCTAAATCTGTACAATTGAATTTGTATAGTAGAACCAATAATTAAGAGATTAAATAATTATTTTATATATACTACTACTACTAGCTACAAGTAGGTGTGAATATTATTTTATTAAGACATCGATTGAAACTTAAAAATAAATTCAAACTTCATCTTTTTTTATTAAAGCTTATTTAATGGTCCTACATAGCAGTTTGTGTAATATTATTATATTATATATTTATACATTACACAATCAAACTTTTACGGATAATGTACTAAAACCATTCATGAGCTATAAATGTTAATTAGAATGTAGTTCGTAGATTAACTCGAGCGTGTGCAGTGGAAACGGTCGACTTGAAAGTTCCATTTGAAATAGGATATCCAAGTTTACGATGGTAATCTTCCTAAACTATAGAACTGGATGACGTTACAGCCAAGGTTTTTAACTGACTTCTCTTAAAGGCTCCATAATACCAGAGTTGCTCTTTTGATAATAAAAGAGAATACTCATCTCCTTTGATCTTTTTCCTATCATAAAAAATAAGTGAAATATGTTTTATACGAGTATCTTATTATCGCATATAATGATATAGTATGCATACAAAAACTTTCAGTTGCAATGTGAAAATAAAATAAAATAAAATAAAATAAAATAAAATCATGTAAATCTTGGTGTCGGCTATCTTTTTGTCCGAAAGTGTATATCGATTCGTCTACGTTCAAGAGAATGCGCTTCACCGTTCCCGTCGGCGAAATCAGATTGCAAGGAGTCGCAGGCTTTTTCATCGGGACAGTCGCGTTTCCAGAAGAACTCGTAAATATCAGGTTTGCATAAGCTCTCCGATTGGACCGTAAATTCTATTTTAATCTGGCAGCACAATCAATGAAACGTTAATCAATCGGAAGCAATTCGGCTACACGTCCGCGTATGCAATATCCAGACGAATCGCAAAGCGATCGTACACGAAGCATGGGACATACGATGCATTACAGCGCGCAGTTTTATCCAACTTTTATCCCGTATTTACTATGAATCTCGAACAGGCTCGTTTAATTCGTTTTAAAAATGTGTGACAGTTTCGCGTCGGTCTCGCAATTATTTTCGAGCCTGTTCGTCACAGTTGATTGCGCTTCCCAACGCGTGCTGCCTGCATACACGCGCGTAATTAACGTGTAACCGATGGCAAATTCAATTACACCCCGTAATTAGTAATTGAATATTGATTTTCGAGTTGTATCGACTCGACGTGCAAGAATTCAATAGAAATTTTAAATCCACGCCAATTTGAACAGCGAGTTAATGTCACCGTGGCCATTTCCATAATCTGAACATACGATTTTCCTCGTTTATCGTTTCGAAACAAAAACAATCAATAGACTGCAGAACATACGTACCATATTGGATGGTTCATTGTTTTACAAAGTTTCGAAACATATTGCACAGTATGCGCGGCAAGTGAGAATATGTAATGTGAAAAGTTTGTCAGGAATATACGAATAAACATATATTTATACTGGTACGTTGTATTATACTGTATTCTATACCATATCGAATGCATCAGAATATGTGAAAATATTTAACCCTCAGCACTCGAGTGGTGACTCGAAAAGTCACCAGTAAAATTGCTGTACCATTATTCAAAATATTGTAAACATTATTGAATATGTTGACATCTAATTAATTACTAAACATTTAAGTATTATACGAGGTATCATATCAATTTCATATCCATAAAATGAAAAAATAAATATATAATGGAATTACTCTAGGTCGGAAGAAATGTTTTATTTTCGCGTCAAAACAGTTCCGAGTGCAAAGGGTTAAGTAACGAATTCATTGGTCCAAAATTTTTGGAAACAAATTTCAAGTAAATTTTTCAATGTTGCAGACTTTTACAATCTTTAACCATTTGTAGTTCATCTTGTACTTCAATCGATCCTGTAATCTTGTACTACATTTTTAATTGTTTTTTAAAATGACTCTGATGAAGCTTCCATAGTAGATTACTTACACATTTGGGAGAAACATACAGGTTTTTCACTTCAAATTCACTCTTTTGCAAATCGTTTTTAAACATTTTCCAAATCAATTTCCCCCTATTCCAAATCAATATTTCACCTTTTTACAAATAAAGTATTTTTAAGTAAGTTATTATTTAAAAAAAATCAAATCAAACGTAAATTAATTGTTAAGAAATTTGAAATTTTATTTATTCCAAAGATGTACATGAAACACTTATTTATTTTTGTCGGGATTCTCGAGATTTTGTGTTCTCGCGCAAGCCTGTTTGCTACACAACGGGAACAAAAATAAAAAATTGCAAGTCGTCGGAATTGCAGAGAAAATACTAAAAGTTGTATTTTGCAAGTTTTTTTATGTGAGCTTATACGGAAGATTTAGGAAACACATTTTGTAGATTTGTATCGATTTAACATATTCTGAAAATTTTATCAAAATCGGCGAACGTTGAAACGAGCTACCATTGTCACGATTGTTGGCCTCTAAGTGCAATAAATCTAAGAATTCTTACATATTTCGATGTTTGTTGTTGTTTTGCCCTATCAACCGATTACGGTGAAACTTTTACAGTGCATGTAAAATTAAGACGGATCTACAACACGTATTTTTAAAATTTTCACACGCACACATGAAAAAGTTGTAAAATGCATCTTTTAATATTTTCTGTACAATTCCGACTGACTGCAATTTTTGAAATATTTCTCTAAAAAATTCAAATCGTATAGGCCAATATTTAAAAAGTTATTGTGTTTTTACGAGTATCCGAATATTAGTGGGAGTCACTGAATATGTATAGGAAAAAGTTGTTCAAAATGTTGAGTTTCAGAACATAACCAAAAATCATCGAAATCGCAGACGAAGTAGTTGTTCTACAGTTTGACCGACATTTCATATGCAACAACCTAATACTTTTTCGAGATATACAAATTATTGGCGGTGTAGTTAAACATTATCAAATTCATATGTTGCAAATCATGAAAAACTACGTATTGGAACAATCAAACTGTCGTAGCTTAATTCGTAGCTTTTTTCTGCAGTTTTGAAATGATGCGATATTCGACTATACCTGGTAGTAGTAGTAGTAGTAGTAGTAGTAGTAGTAGTAGTAGTAGTTAATGCTTTGCCGGGGAAGGGCGGGTCGGCCGCCCCTCGCTTCCTTAAGGCACACCGGTTATCTTACCACCAGTATCACATTTGGCGCTGCCGGCCTCGGCCCTTTATCGGGTTGCAATTATTCATTCGTTTTTCGATCGTCCCCTCTGTTTTATTAGGCCCGGGCCGCTTTCAGAGTCGTCGATCTACTAGACGGGACGGTCGTCATTGGTGAGAACGGTCATTCTACCTAATTATAATGAGTTTTTGAGCTTGTTTAGAGCTCGGAGCGAACGTTGGACCGGCTTAACTTCGGACCCGCAGGGTGTCTCGCCTGCACATATTTTGACTCCCCCCGCTTCACCATGTTATCATGTTGAATGCATCAAGTTATATTCCTTTCCCTACTCTGTCTCTGGATAGCCAGGGACTTACCCTCTCCCACCCAGGGACTTGCCCTTTCCCTCCCTACTCTGTGATTCCACTTAATGTCGCATAAGGACTGCAAATGCAAGGTACCGCGAAAGGGCTGCCATTGGGGAGTTGACTATACCTAGCCACCTGTAAGGTGTACGAGGCACACAAAGGTGAACGACTATAGTCGACTTCGATACACAGTGAGTATTTGACGTTGAACGACTTCGGTCACCTTTAGTGATAAAAGGGTAAATGTCACCACCTCCAAGGCTGCTTTAAATTTTAATTACAGAATGTAGCTCCAAAAGTTGAGTTTACGCTACAACTGCCATGCCGGCCACAAAGAAATTCATTACAAAGGGTTTATTTCGTACTATCTTGTCTATTTGCTCGAAAATGGAACACAATGGACGTTACAGGATTCATTCGTTTCATTACTGCCTACATGTACAGCGACGAGAAATGTTCGAATATCAGCGAGCTCCATGCACTTTCACCTTTAAGACATTTTTAAACAAAAGCAGTTTTTAGGAACACCGCGAAAATATCTGTGCGATACATCTACAATCACTTACTTGCCACTTGTAAACGAAATTGTTTGAAACAACGAGATTCTCAATATTGTGTCAGTTGAATTAGAAAATAAGTCGAAATTCATTACAGTGGTTGCATCACATTTATTTTATTGGCGAGTCGTGATGTTATTTGAACTCGTACATTTATCTATTATTTTGTACTAGCATTTCATTTAGTCGTGTTTTAATCGTTGATCGTTGATTAAAAAAAGAAATCATCGAAAAATAGGAGACTGATTTAATCAATTGTTGAAGTTAATCGTCTTACGGTATATCCATAAATTGTAATAAAGAGGTAGAAGAGGGAGAAAGAGACAGAGAGAGAAAGAGGGAGGGTAGAGGGCGGGTGGAGAATTGACATAAATAATAATATAGGGCCACAACAAAAAGATGTTTATTCTCAATAGTCTTCTTTTTAGGAAATCTCTTATAAGATTTATTACACCATAAAGTACATTACAGAGTATTACAGAATATATTGAATAACGAGAACGTTGGTAACATTGTGAAAAGGAAAGAAAAAAAGAATGAAAGAAATGTAACCGTCAATCGCAATTAACGACTACAGTAGAAATTTTTACCGTTATTCCCAATTATCAATTAATAAGTACTTAATCGTTAATCAGAATTAACAATCAATCTCCTAGTTTAGTCGTTAATTATGTGTTAATCGCGATTAACGATCGAAGTAGAAATTTATCCGTCAATCTTTGATTAATTGTTTGCCTGTCTCTGCCCGGAGAAGTCTAAACATAACTATTCCAATAACAAAACTTCTTCGTTCCTCATTATTTTTTTATGGGACTTTGACCAACATATCCATGGCAGTGTTATAATGGAAATTATATGAAATATGATATAATTCCAATTATATTTACTCGTGTAGCGAACGATAAAATTTTTGCGACTCACAGAAGGACAGCGTATAGGAAAGAAAAAGACGCGGAGAGTCGCGTCGGCACAGTTCAATGCATTTCCCATATGCTGTCTTTCCTTGCGTCCGAAACATTCAACGTTCATTACAGAAGTAAATATCATCGGAATTATATCATATTTGGTATCATTTTCATTAGAAAAATGCCACAAATATGTTGGTCAAAATCCCATAAAAAATAATGGAAAATAAAGAAGTTTTGTTATTGCATTAGTAGGTTCATACCGATATGACAGGGCGAGGGGGTGGACGCGAGACGGAACTCGCCTCCTTGTCGCATGCGGAGACCTTCTCCCTCGACCGGGTGGGAACACCTTTGTGGTTCTGCATCCCCGCCCCTCCTCCCACCGAGCAAGGAAGGGGGTCTCCGGGGAGTCGCGGGTGATGTAATCTGGGGATTGCGTCATCCAGCCGAGCGGCCTCTTGGGAAGGGGGACACCGTGTGGGTGACCTGCATGGGTACCTAAAGTTTAGGATTGATTGGGGGGAGCTTCTCTCTCTCTCTCTCTCTCTCTCTCTCTCTCTCTCTCTCTCTTCCCCTCCCGGGATTGGGACCTTGGCGCCAGGAGTGGGGATGGTAGATGGCATTCGTTCACGAGATCTCAAACATCCCCAAATAGCTCAGAGAAGTCACCGTAGGTTATTTAGTGGGTAGACCCGGCCCTTCTGGCCACGGAAGTCCCACATAATCCCGTCTTTCCCAGAGGAGGACGGGGTACGCGCAATGCATTTTTCCTACGTTAAAACAAAGAAGAAGAAAGGTTCACACCGATATACCCGAGGGAGCTCGTGCTTCTTGGCCCCTCGCGGGGTATGCCCCTCCCCGCCCCCCCCCCTCCGACCAGTGAAAGGGGTAGGCGAACGTACATAGAACGGTCTCCTCCGTCGGACTTGGAATAGGATTTTCCTGTACTCGTGTACGTATGTAGATCCGCCGCTACAGGTAGGACCTTAAGTAGGAAAGTATGGCAAAGCTATCGTTTCTCAAGAAGATCTTGAAAATGTGGATGGTTCTATGGAAATTTCGAGAAGTGTGTTGCCCCTGCGCTGTATGGACACAACGAAATGTTCGTGGAACACAACGCTGGAATGTGAACTCGCGCTCCATGTGGATTTTGGTATCCATTTTTCCAAGGAACGATCGATAATGATTGAAACGTCGATGTGAGAAAAGTTCGCCATTGAATCACACTAACTTCCCTTCGATCGTCCCTGTTCACCGGCGCATTTACATTTGGGATTTGTCAGGGAACGAGAAAAGAAACTTAAATCGATACAGCAGAAACTTCTTTCGTGTAAAGCGAGCGTTCGACCCCTTTGGGAGTAGACTACTCTTGAAGATGCTACGACGGGAAAAAATTTGATCGGCAGAAATCAGATTCGAGCGATACTGGACGCGCTCTGGGACGGGAATCGACAATATCAGAGCTAACGAGGATCTGACGTTCAAGTTAACGCTCACCTCGCTATCGACGACATGAAAGGTCAAGTAAAAAGGTCATCTAATATGTTAGAGGACAAACCACTGTTCGGATACGGTTATAGCGGAGCGGCGAAGATCAAGGATAGCGGCGAGGCGAACATCGCGCGAAATCAAGCCAATGTAATTAAATGCGACTGGTTACTCTGGTAGCATTTATGTTGTTGGTTGGGATATGGTTGGTGGTTTTGTCTACATATCCCCAACATAGGGCTTACGACGGAACTTTATGATAATTCGCCAACGAATATCCAACGTTGGGCCTGTATGTAATTATAGTTGGTTAATTATCAATAAATTTACGTATGATAATACTACATTCGCCCAACCAATGTTTACCAACATTTAAATATCGTACGTCTTACAGACGTTAGAAACGTTGCTACAACTAAAAACTTGTTAATTACTATATTTCAAATTGATTTTTTCGTTTCCTTATTTATGGATATACAGGGTGGATCACCAGATATTGCCACCTTGATTGTCGTCGTTATTATTATTCGTAGCGAAGAATGTTTAAATGTATAAGGTTGAATGGTTTCGAGAGATGCATACTTTGGTGTTGTGAGTTATTTGTAGCTGGACTTTTTCCTGCACCAATCGATGAAGCTTTATATTCTCTACAATATGAAGATAAACAATAAAAACAATCTCTACGATAAAGTATTAACTTATGAATATCGAAAAACCGTTAGTTAATTTCATATTCGACAAACAATGTGGCCTCGACAGGATGGTTGTCCCGCACATTATGAAAGATGGTAAAATTGCAGATTTTAATTATACAGTACGGTTTTTTACAGTAATTTTGCAGTACGGTTTGGATACAGACGACTGTTGTAATTTATTGCATCATGTTTTCAGCAAACACCTGCTTCTCTGGCATCGTAGCTCCCTGCTGAATTGACCTATCGTAACTTCGACAGCAGTACAGCACATGTTGACACAGCAGTCAATGAAACTACGAAGTACATGTTCCTCTTGGGCCTTCTACTGTTAGGTCATCCAAAAATTGCAAAACGATTGCAAATCTCTGAATTGTTACAAAAAGTGAACAATTTACCAATTGAATGCTCTGATATCGTGGATGACGAATTGTATGAGCACGAAGGCAGTGAATGAGAAGAAAATAAAATTGAACTTTATAGCTATAACAGTGTTAATGAGATTATAAACGAAGGAAATGTTCAGGAGTCCTCGGAAAATGAATTAGTTATTAAACTAGTTATTATTATTGTTATCATTTTATTGTTATAGGTGGCATTGTACAGGGTGTCCCAAAATTCCCTCAACATCCGGAAATGGGAGGTTCCTGAGATCACTTCAACCGATATTTTCCTTTACGAAAATGTCATCCGAGGCTCCGTTAAGGAGTTATTAACGAAAAACACGGACCAATGACCAAGGACCACGGACCTAGACGCGTATTGGCACGTTCAGCGCGACGAGCCAGCAGCCAAGCGTTGGTGGCACGCCGCGATGTCCCAACGAACAAGAGTTTCTCGATAATGTTAATCCTCTTCGATTTCTATGAGCTTCGAATATGTTGTCAAGACCATGATTCTGAACAACATTTATAGGTATCATTTTTTGCTATCGGCTTTAGTTTAAGAGATATTAATTGAAACTTGTAATTGGAAATCGATCCATGTATTATACTATTTCCTGTCCGAAATTTTTTTTCTCGCCAAACTACGTTGAAACAGTGAGAGAACTAATAGATTCCTTGTATACGTTGGGGTGTAATATGTCCCTCAAAATGCACTTTTTACATTCGCATTTAGACTTTTTTCCGTGCAACCTTGGTGATGTAAGCGATGAACACGGTGAAAGGTTCCATCGAGACGTTTTGGTTATGGAAACAAGATACTTGGGAAAAGATGGTACATCCATGCTTGCAGACTATTGTTGGAGTTTAATAACAGAAGCGGAAACATCTCGTAAACGTCAGTCAAGAAGAAAGAAGTTTTAGGTATGGTTTCTATCTTGTAAATTCCTATTTTTACTATAAAATAATAAATAAAGAATAAATATATTCATAGAGTGGGAATATAGTAATAAATAATAAATAACAATAATAAATATAACATTTAAATAAGCCGTCGAACGACCGCGCTAGCGGAAGAGCACCACTGGCGGCAACTCGTGTCGGGCGAAGATATTTTGCTTTCTGAATAAAAAAAAACGTCGATGTTGGAAATTTGAAAGGGTGGTTTCGCAAAATGAAATTCTGCTCTATCGCGTGGTATAGTTCGATTTTCCGCTGGACACTTATTTTTTTATATAAATTGAAAAATATCCTCAAAAATGGGTGCAAAAATGGTGTCTCTCCGTCCTTAATCGTTGTTTAAACATGTTTAAACGATCAGAATGTAGTATTATTGGATGTCACTGTATTCGGAAAAGTCTACAGAATCTTTTGCCGTAAAGAACAATTCAATATCTTTTCTAATAACGTCGCAATAATGGTTCAAAGTTGAAAAATGTGTCTTCTTTTAAAACTCAATTTTCTCAAAAACTGTACGTATAGGAGAAAAATTAAGGTCAGATTCGGAATCAGCGCGAAAAACTCTATAAGAATCGCATAGTGGGAATGGAAATAATTTTTGGCTGTTGGACAGTGTTATTGTCCCAACGGAATCAATCGATGAGTTCTCTTTGCATTCGAGCAATTACGAGTGTGCATATGTATACACGTATGAAACTCGTCGCGGTGAACGTAATTCGGATAAACACTATCCTTTGATATGTCTTATTCATGAAATACCTTACATTCATAAGAATCTCTTGAATGTTTTAAGCGAAAAGTGACAGCATGCCAATGACGAGAATATACATATTTTTATATAAATATGGAATTTCGAAAATACGGGTTGAATTTCCTAGACTCAGTCTCTGCCGTTGGACTCATCCATTTTAATCAAGACACAACTTCGCCTCAAAATTAATAATTGTCGGCGGTGTCCTCTCGGGTCGCGTTACGTAAAACATGTTAAAGTTGAGCGTCGTTTTTCCTACAGTCACGAAGAACTTCGGAGCGATAGTTAAAAATCTCGAGAGGGTCATCTCTCCTTTCGTAAGAGAAATATTCAACGAGGCAAAGAGTACTTGGAACAATTAATGGAGCGGAGCCTGTCGTCGTTTTGGAAAATCAGTTTACTCGAGTGCAGAGGCAGCTTTCGTTCGTTGATCGAATAAAGTTTTTCGTAGTAGGTTCACTGACGAATTCGTTCCACTTGTGTAACGAAATGAATCCTATATCCTAGTAATTAAAGTTTAAAAGAAAACAGAAGAAAACTCGCGAAAACAGGCGAATAACGTCGAAAGACAAATGCGGTGAAGAGACGACATTAGGACCTATTTTTTATAAAGGAAATTTAAAAAAAGCTTTCCCTTTTCAATTTTTAAAAATAATCTGTATCGATTGTAAAATATACTAATAAAAACAAGATTATCGCAATAATTTTCAAAGCAATTCAAATTGCCCAGCGCGAAGTATACAGAGACCCGGATTGCAGGTTAAGTGTATTTTAATGTCCTACGTCCTATAGCAAATTACAGCCTCGTGAAGACGTTTCACGCATTCATCATGGTTCTATACATATTAAACACGACATTTGAATTTCACGTACAACAGTAACCTTCAAAAGGACTTTCCGAATGCATGGTAAATTTATACAAATTCGAAACATCTATCGATGCTTCGAAAAAGTTAAGATTATTTTAACGTTTTATTTGTGTGGAGTACTTGAGATTATTTTAACTACTCCGCAAATAGTATAAGAGGAACAGAAATAGTATCCCACGTCAAACAAAAATAATATTTCTGTGCACTGGAGCGGCAATTTAAAGATAGTAACTTAGTACATTTCACGATTTTGCGAGTATTTCAAAGTTTCAAAATAATATTTTTCGATATACTTACAAAATGTTATGAAAAATATTATGAATTTAAAAATAATATTCTTTGATATATGTGCTTAGAAAATTCGATAAACAATAATCGAAATCTTGTTCGCTACTTCGAATTTATAATTTCTCCGAATTTGTTCGCGCATGTGTATAACCTGTATATACTTATACCTATAAGCAGAAATACAATGTTCGTGAATACCTTGATGAGGTCCGCGCTCAGTTCGAACATATACATACACGTGACGGAACATTCGAACAAGTTTGTACGACATTCAAACCCAGCAGCAAAGTTTCCGAGCTCGCGGCGAAGTTCGAATGCTTTGAGACGTTCGAACTCTCAAGCTTTCGAAGCATGAAAGCGAACTCTCTCGACGTACTTCCTCCTCCTTACTCCGTGACTCCAAAGACGACCGACGCGACGGCCGCGGCCGACCGGAACTCGGACAGCAATATAAACGGAGAATGAATCACGCACGAATGAAAATTCAAACATTCATCCTTTCTACCGTATTCTAGAGAAGCTAGCAAAATTTAACCAAAGAAAAAACAATCGGAACACGAACTTAAGGAGAGATTTTCTGGTTTTGAACCTTAAAAAACTGATTTTCCGTTTCTACAGTTATTTAAACCCTTTAAACCAATGTCTGCAGAAGGATTTCTTTAAATTTCTAGGAATAACGAAGTTATGAGCGTTTGGAAAAGACTTTATAAAAATTTATAATAATTTAAAAATTTAAATGACTTTGAGAGGCACTTTTCATACGATATGTGTTGTTTTTCTTGAGGGCGATGACGTTTCTGAGATTCTAAGGTCATTTCGATTTCTTCAAATGGAAATACATACCTACCTTTGTATCGTGAATCGCTAAAACATAAAGTTCTGCGTAAAATTGTATTAACCTTGATATGTCCTAAGCCTAATAGTTGTTACGAATGGTAAACAGATTCCGTTCGATTTTCTCACTGGAAAAAAAACCGTATCTGGTAGGAAGCCTCCTAGATTACCTTTCGCATCATAGTTTACCTTTTAACAAACACCAAGCTCTGATCCGATTCAATTGGAAGCGACAAAAAAAACGAGAGTTGGCCCTACGTGATCTCAGATTACACGGTCCGGTATTTCAACTTTGAACAAATATCGTGATGTTATTATAAAAGATATTGAATTAATCTTTGCGGCAAAAGATTCTCTAGACTTTCCCGAATACAGTGATATCCGATAGAAATGCATTATGATCGTTTAAACATCTTTAAATTCAATATAAATTAGAATTCTCATTTTGACAATTATAATTTAGAAAAAGTACAATTATAATATGAAGATGTTGATAATATGAAATCTGTATTGATTTCCTCGCAACTTACTTTATTTAAAAAGAAGAATAGTAAGAAAAATACTTGGTTGTGAAAAGATATATATTTGTATCGCGGTTGTTTCGTTCCTTACAATTCTTTATGTAACAAGTTTGCACCATTTTTCCAAATGTTTACGAAATAATGCATAAAAGATATCCTCAACGTTCTCACCCTACACGCCATATAGTTGAATTCCTTTTGTACAATACAATATTGTTACTTCATGCGATTCGATAAGTACCGAAGTGATAGGAAATACTACTCGATCCGTGATAAGAAGATTGCAGCATTGCATCGATACCAATGGAAATCACTTTAATGTTCAAAGTATGAACTCCTTCTGTAAATGCAAGTTTAAAGAGCTTAATGTTGCACCTTCTTGGATTCGTCTCCATAGCCGCTATTAGAAAACAGGTACCAAATTATAGCATTCAATTTTAAAAAACAAAGTTGACCTTCGCATCTCCGAAGCGACTCCACCTAGCAACAAAAGATGTCCGATGCAACTTTTATTTCGATACTTTTCTACTACCATCATATTTTCGCAGTTATTGTAGGTGGCAGTAGTTAGTGCCTCACTCCGTATGTATAGTCTAAGGGTCCAATACCGCATGTAGGAGATCAAGTCGAATAAGCCTAAGCCACGTTTCACAGTCGAGTGGACTGTCCGCGTCCGCGCTACGCGCGCGGAGCAAATTACATTACGGACCATCCGCTGAACTGTGAAAGCTCCCATAAAAATGTAGGTATAAATTTGCTACGCGCGCGGACGGCGGACGGTCCGCTCGACTGTGAAACAGGACTAAAGGTTTCAAGGATTACATATTACGTGGCCCCGAGCCGCGGCACGATATCACCATCTGATATCACGCCACACAGTCCCCTCGGTTTCTGCTCAACGAGCCTCGGAATATTTTCAGGCCGCCAGAAATTGAGGGTCGCGATTACGCACTCGGCTGCACGCATTCCACTGTAACGACAGAACGAACGTCTTTATCGGCGCCGCGACGCCCCGCTGTGTGAATCTTCGGGCGACCGAATGGAGGAAGCTACGTGGAAACACCGAGAGAAACGAGAGAGTGAAGATCGAGGGGAAGAATTTTTTTTATGTCTCTCCAACCGCCGCGCCGCGCCGCGCCGCACCGGGGTGGGATTTTCCACGAAAATTCAGATACGAACGAATCTCTGGCGTCGCGTCGTCCTTTAATGAAATCTTCAGCTTGTCCGCCGGATACCGTACACAGTGAATCATGAGGTCGGAACAATATCTTTGGTTTGATTGTGGCCAGAAAAAGTGTTGAAACGACGAAGTTGAACGCTGTTTGAAAAACTACATATTAGAAAGTTTTTTTTTAATTTCACTGTACAACAGGGACTTTAATACCTGCAATTATATTGCAATTTAAAACAAAAAAAATAGCTTTCTCGATGTCATTAAATTGGGCTCAATTTTTACAGAGAGCATGTTTTACATAGAATTACAATTGTAAAGTCGTGGTAGTCTAAAAAATAAGTAGTTACCTTACTTTAACTAGATAATACTTCTATTTTATAATTTAAATTGTTCCGAAACACTAATTTAAAAAAATAATAAGAAAATTAGCATACCTAATAAAGAAAAAAGGTATTTAATTAATCTACATAAATATATTCTGTGACAGAAGCATGGTGTTAAAAATATTAGCGTTCTTTAAATTCACTCGTGATTATTTTTATCTCTATATATTCGCAATTTAGCTAACCACACGCTGCTAAAGTGGCTTGCGAATGTAATTAGTACAACATGGTACAATTAAAACAGCACTTAAATTTTCGTGCAATACGAGTTCCGTGCGCGTCCACGTTATCTGTGAGGTGCGAGATAGTAAAATACGTGACAAAATATTTAATGCAGTAAAATCTTTAATGTCGGAGAAGAATAGTTTCATCTTTAATATGATGTTTCATTCGGAAATACGTGACCACGTGAAGTAGCAGAATAATTTTTGAACAGTGTACAAAATTGGGAATTGCCTAGAAATAACTCTAAAATGTGTTTATCGATTAAAAATCTGTAGATTTACAACAAGCACCGAATGAATTCTTTTGGCACCTGCTTGCTCTAGTACCTACTATTATACAGGGTGGGGCAATAACTTGAAAAATGATATATGTACATATACAAAAGTTGCATGGTATGGCGGGGGAAATATTGTGATGTAAACACTTTTTATATGCGCGAAGGCATTTCGGAGATTTTAAGGTCACCTTGATTCCTTTAAATGGAAAGACCCAAGTACTTCTATAATACATTTATGTAAACACGAATTTACGGAGTATCTCGTCAGGGATTGAAGCTATCGAAAAAATGCTCCTACGCAAAACTGTTCAGTACAAAGGAGCACATTGTGCGGTACAAATGATTTTCGTGTGGGTGAGATAGAGGAGATATAAGCCAAAATAATTTTTTAAAATGGCATCCTATATCTTTCTACTCGTAACACTGAAGCAGGTATCAAGACGAATTCTACGCCATAGGGTACAGTGGGGCTAAAAAAAGTCATAAAAAAACAGTGTCCCTACACGATATTTCTCTGTGCAGAACACAGCCAGTTTGCAAAATAACGCGACTCTAGTGTACTAACAATAAGATAAGAAGTGAGATTAGAAATTTATCTTCCAAGCGAGCGAGTGTACCGGTGCGATAAAGGTGAAAATTTTGTATTATTTGAAATGGAACGTGGTTCTGAGGGGAAGTACTTGTAATTTTTACACTGTTTTCATTCTTATGTTCATTTTTCTAGAGTAGACTTATTGTTAGTAGCAGAAATTGCAACGCTTTTTGTCAAGTTAATTAAGGTTTAAAGATGTACTCCTCAAAACTCCTTCATGATTTTTATTGGAAAATATGCATACACGAATCCTGCAAAGGATTACACCAGAATTAGCTGCCCCTAGCTGCCCGAAAATTTTGAAACAATTGTTTTCAAATTATTTTTTGTTTTCATTTGTTTTGTTTCTATTTTGATATATATATATACATATATTTATATATTATTTATTATACATATATAACGCACGAAAACAGTCAATTTCGACTTTTGACTTTTGTCTCACTCGTAGCAATATAATCAATACCACTATAGACGGTACGTCAACTTTAGATGCTTATATCTTGTCAACGGTTTATGCAAAAATAATGTTTTTGAAGTGTTTTGAAAATGTCTTAACCACATCTACCAAAATACGTAATCAAAAATATAAGTTTGAATATGAAATTTTAAAAGTGATCTTTACAGAGTTTCTCAAGATCACTACAATATTAAACAAATATAATTGTTGCGTCGCCAACTCTGGGTCTATGCTACGGTCGCAGCATCTGGGGCCCTCATTGAGAGGGTCCTCTATTGTTCTTTGCGGATAACCCAGCTCGACCGTACGGTCCTTGCCGGTACGTGACACAGCATGGACTCACCCGTAATATTATTGGGCCCGTAATTTATGGCACGGTTTCACCGGACTTGGTGTTGTTTTCCCTGCGCCAACTTCGCCAAGCGGACAGTTTAGCACATGTGCCATCGCGTGGGCGCTGCATTGGGCCGAAAACCGCCCCTAAATGCGCCTATTGGTCCCCCACTATTCTCCGATCCTATCCGTAGAGGGAGAATTTTCTAGTCAAGATTTTCCAAATCGTTTACTTTTTCACCAGAATAAGACGCACTCGCGAGCCTTAAACATCGCTCTCTTTCATTGTACATTTGCAGTAAATATACGACTAAATAGCACTACTAAATTGCATTTTGATCATTGCCGTGGCAAGAGACCACGAAACTCTGAAACCAGTTCGCATACATCCAAAAGATTGTGCGAACACGCGTCACATCGCGATCACTAAAATCTTCGCGCCGTACAACTTTTATTTGTAACATTTTTTATACCACTTATAGTTTTTAAGATATGTAATTTTGTCCATAAAACGAGCATTCCGACGCACTGTGCGATCTCAACGTGTCTTTCCATTTAATTCGGGGGAGAACAACGTTGGGTGACACAGGAGGCGTGAAAGCCGGCTAAGGTGACTAGAATATAATAACGGTATCGATCGTAACGGGAATATAAGGGTGCGTTTACGAGCGTTTATATAACGGAGCAAATACCCTGGTGAAGAGCAGTAAACGTCGCGACTACCTCTTGTTGTGGTCAGGGAGAAACAACATAAAAAAAACACAGAAACAACGGAAAATATAATAAAAATCCTTCCAGGGAGGCGGGCACATTAACAATGGCTAACAATAAAATTTATATTCTGTCCAAGCCTCAAAATATCTGTTCAAACTGCAAAATTTCTTTTGTCTTCAAAATATGCAATATATTTTGATTGCTCTCGATTAAATAAAATTTTATGCAATTGCTGTTCCGACATTATTTATGGCCCGTTCGTGGCCAAGAAGTAAGTATACTATTGATATTATATGTGTCTTTTGGTGACATAGCAAGTAACATAAGACTAGATTTTAAGTAATACGTTCACAATAAAAATACGGATAGAATATTTTTACCATATATATGCACACACAATAGATTTTACTATACATTTACTGGTCATTTTTTATTCGTGGCGCCTTGGAGAACTAAGACCGACACAGGAAGCGAGACGCGCGGCCGGGTCGAGGGGGCGTAGCCTTCGAAAATCTGTCGTCGCGAGTAAATGATACCGAGACTGTATCTCTTCCAAGCGTCCACCTACAAAAAAGCTCACAACACCAAAGTATGCATCTCTCGTATGTATCCATTCAATCTTATATAAACATTATTCGCTACGAATAATAATAATAATGACGAAAATCGAGATGGTAATATATGAGAGTGCTCACGCTCGAGGTCTTTTCTGCCACCAGTTTTGTCATTATTGACAGAGACAGAGTATACCCAGGTTTTGCATGGAACAGAACCTATACCTATATTTAGCATGTTAAAAGTGGGTATAGGTTCTGTTCCATGCTAAACTTGGGTTAGGTCTGTCTCTGCCTATATGCACCGACAAAAGTGATGGCAGAAATGATCCCGGACGCGAGCACTCTCATACCTACTCTGCCAATAGAGAACACCCACAAAAATTTCTTGATCTATTCGCAAAAATTATAAGCTTACGTTCGGTAATATTTATTCGACAAAGCCAATTCTAGAAAAAGCGTGAAGCGAATAAAAGAACAAAGCAAATGAACGTCACGGAGCAGGATGAAAATATCGAGTAAACGTGTGTAGATAAAACCCTGCTTCGGGTGAAAGAGATTTTGATATAAGGGAAAGCAGCAAGTGGCCATGTTGCACGATCCCCTGGGATTAAACAAACAACCGTCAGCTAACGCGTACACTCGAATCGGACACACCCTGCCTTTACTTTGCGGCGTATCAACGAAAATTTGGGACGTCGACTTTGACGAAGTGCGTATCAAGTACAAGTGAACCGAGTCGCCGTAGGGGATGTCGTAGAATTCCAGCTGGCACTATAATTCTTCGGTTCCTGCACAGCAGAACGGCACACGCACGGTAATACAAAATATTTCCACTTTCCCTCCCACAAAAACTCCGAACATGTTTCCCCCTTTCATGGAGCAGTGTTCAAACGAGTACGTGCGTGTTCTACGACACAAAATGAAAACAGGATATGCACGAGATGAGTTCAAACAATAACGGGAAATTTTAATAGCATAGAAGCTGAAATTATAGACCGAAAAATAAGAAATGTTTAGAATGTTACAAAAACCATTGATACGATAACCTTTGTGTTTTTGCTACTATTATTTTCCTAAATAAGTTGTTTGAACGTGTTAAATTTATAAACTTCTATAAAGGAAGAGCAGATGAAACTAACACAAACGATGCAACAAAATTAACATGTCTAACTCTTAATCGAATTCATCGAATACTTATTTTTGGCACACAACTGGTCAATTACTAAAATCGTACCTAACACCTAACATTAGATAGCGTGTAGATTAATAGCGTTTCTGAATAACATGCGCGAAAGAGAGTTACACCTTTCACAGTGTCCCCGTGATATCGTTGCGTACTCGTGACAATGCAATGGCGACGCGCAACAATGGGTTACAACTACAGTGACTCCCATTAATTTTCAGCCGCCATCAAAAGAATTTTTTTAATAATGCAATTTACGATTTGAACTTTTTCGAGAAATTAGAGCAATTAGTTTACCACATGATGTGAGAAGAAGTTGTTTCAAAAATTGCAATTGGTCGAAATTGTAGAGAAAATAATGAAAGTAACATTTTACAAATTTTTTATGTGTGTGCGTAGGCCTATATTGAAAATTTCAAAAATACGTTTTGTAGATCTGTGTCGAATTATACGCATTGCGAAAGTTCCATCGAAATCAGTTGATGCGGGAAAGAGGGCAGACATCGAAAGATGTAAGAATCCTTAAATTCATTTCAGGCCTCGTTGCAGTTTGAGGCCGAAAAATCGTGAAAATCTGCAATTTTTGGCATCTTTAAACGTTTGTAGTTCATTGAAATCTAGGCAGATTTCGATGAAATTTTCAGAATATATTTAACTGATACAGATCTACGAAACATGTTTTCTCAATTTTCCAGATAAGTTCACATAAAAAAGTTGCAAAATACAACTTTTAGTATTTTCTCTGCAAATCCGACAAATTGCAATTTTTTCTATAATAAAATTTTTATCACGTTGCGTAGTAAACCAATTGTTCTAACTTCCCAAATGTGGAACAAATCACATATATTCCAATGTAAAAAAGTGATCGTCTTTGTAAGAGTGTCCGAACATTAGTCGGAGTCGTCACATTTTGTTCGTGCCCGTTGTTTATTTTAACACATTAAAATAAAGCTGATTACTGTATAATTTTGAAATATCTATGGTTCATGGCTAAACACTTTTTAATGGAACCTCCAATAGCAACAGCAATTTTCTTTGTGAACCAACAAGTCACCCGTCATAACGTCATCTAATATACGTATACTTTCATATCAGATTGTAATGTGAAAGAAAATTTCTATGGTTTTTCTTTTGGCACTTCTTACAGCACAATTATTGAAAACCCTATTAATAGGCTTTCGGTAGGTAAAGTGTTAATGGAGAAATCAATCCTTTTATTCGATCCGGATCCTCTAAGGGAGTGGTCATAAAACGCAGACGACAAAAGATATCAAAAAATAGTTGAATTATAAGTTTTATCTCATCCTTCGGCTCATAAATGTGTGCAAAACTTTTTTCTTCGGAAGAATGAGTTTTTCAAATAAATTTTCGCATCCATTTATGGGTTAAAAGATGAGATGTAACTTTTATTTTAACCATTTGTTGATATCTTTTTTTGTTTACGACTTATGAGTACGTAGGTAGGAAGGGCGGTTCGGATAGAAGGGTTGATTTCTTTCTTAAAAAAAAAAATGGTCACGAACGAAGTGTGACTAAATTCTTATGTCAAATTCTTATGTCAAATGAACACTTTTGTAAAGTTTCATCAAGATCGGCATGTATCAGTCACCGGGGTTCGTTTGTAAGCAACCCGGAAATTTGGCCACTTTTTAACGTCTTTAAGCCGTACTTTAAGCCGTTCACGATTTCACGCGTGTATCGATATTTACATTGTCGAAGCTTAGTTCGTCGTCGAACTAAGGGAATCGAGAGGAACAATGGGCAACAACGCGAAAAGCTCAGACGACCGGAACAACGGAGCCACTTGTTACGCGCACCGCGCTAAAAATTGTTTCTTCGGTTCGTCGTACGTTAACTCGGTGAATTCCGTGCCGCGATCGATAATCGTGCTCATTCTGCCAGAGTCCCCTGACCAAACTCGAAACGAAGCAAAGTCTCGTTCGGTGGCAATGTTAGCAAGACACGTTCGATGGTATGTATCCACAGAGTCGTGAAATCTCGTAATCCTCGTGAAATTTTACACATTTCTCTCACTTCTTTAACGGGTTCGCAATCCGCGCCGTCAATGGCGACGTATTACATTTAAAAATGAATATCCGTTCCTCTCATCGTACAAACGCTCGTTCCAGTAATCGCTATTGAAATATATTAACTGACTGACTAAAAAATATTTATTAGCGACCTATATTCTACACAGAGGTAAACCGTACTATTCGTCACATCACATCAGACTATAGTCGAATTTTCAAATTAATTTATTTTCTATTTTTATCATTGTCTATGCTTTAAAATTCTTGATAAGGTTACTTTCGATAGGTTGTTTTCATTTTTTTCGTTTTCTTAAATAATTTCTACAGGTGGTTGGCGTGAATTAATAGCTGTTCATAGAGAAATATCTTTGAAATGATTAATATAATCTCGAAAATGTTTAAACAACATAATTATTGCGATAGTTTCAATTATTTAATCCCCCCTGCTCAGTTCCACTAAATTGTTCCGTTTTGTCAATGTCGTTTGGAATAATCGTTAGCGAAGGAACGTTTACAGCGAGGTTCATGTTATTTTATGTATCATTTAAAACACACTTGAAAAATATCCTATAGCACGTAGACATGTTGCGTGTAGCGACGATCGATAACCCTTGTTTTATAAAATTCAGAAGAGCCCTCCTGGAAAACGACTCGAAAACTCTTTAAAACTTCTGCACAGTAGGATTTCCGAGAGCCTTTGGATCGTTGGTTCGCGTTCGCCTTCGCGTTCGCCTTCGCGTTCGCCTTCGCGTTCGCCTTCGCGTTCGCGTTACTCAAGTGTGTGAAAACGTCTCCGGTGACGTTTCACAAAACTTGTTCACCGTACAAGCGCGATTGTTTTCCAGAAAATTATGATTCCCCGTAGCGATGTTCGAGAAGTACATAGCAAGAACGTAGACAGAGGTTCTTCGAGCGGAGAAAATTCGTAACGAGCTTATCGACGGAAGTATAGAAATGAGTCTGCAAGGTATATCTTAATTTTTCTCGAGCTGTCTTCAAAATAACAGAAAAACATTGCCGTTCGCATTTATTTCGTTTGATTTACTCCCTTTTTCTCGAAATATCATATTTAATAAGTTCGTTGCCATTTTTCTGATGTTGCAACATTTATTTGATAACGCAAAAATTGCGTCATCGCCGTCATCAAAAACTTCAACACAGCAACGAAATAATTCCCGCAGTAGATGCTAACAGGTGTTCGATCATCATTTTCCTGGCCCGTGAACAAATAGACAACCTCTTCGAGTGCTTCGACCACCCAAAAAGTCAAAATAAGAAGGATGACTTTCGTTGAACTCTACGAAACGTTTGTGGAGGTTATTTGATAGCGAAGTATGTAACTCTAGACGTAGTAGCACGAGATCCACGATCATTCCCGATCACACTATTCCTTCAGTCTTGATCACCTGTAGGATACACAGTTCACTCTCTTCGATGATCCCGCGGGAAGCAGATCTTATGCTCGAAGGGCGCTCACTTGTTCACGGGCGTCGATCACTCTGTCTCGATCCTCTGCGGGGAATCATTCTCTTTTTCTTTTTTCTTTGTTTACACAAGCACTGTTCGTCAGAACGACTCGGTTGTAAATTTCCGCGAGGAAACATCATCGCACCAATGACGATCAAACGGTTAAATACGCGGAACGAAAGCAGAAAGCTGCTCGGAGGTTGATCGGCGACGTAGATCACGGCGGAATGAAGACGATGATGTAGCACTGACCTTGTTCCGAAAAATCCTCTCCTAACCGACGAACGCGCGGGAACCGAGGCTCGTGTCAAGAGCCAGTTGAACAACTAGGAGAGCTACCGGCGATTGACTTCACGGTTGGACCTCGTGATCCTTTGGACTCCTGCCGCGCTCTGTGCCGTCACACGGAACGTGTATACCCTTAGCGGTCAACGGCGGGGTGCGCGACGACGCCGGCGCCGACGTCGACGCCGACGCCGACGTCGCGTCGTCGTCGTCACCGACGCGACGGACAGAAGCTTACGGTGTTGCGCACCTGCGCCTTGACTCCGTTCGTCCTCCTACCTACCCGATACCAAACCTCACTTGAGCTGCCACGCCGGTAACTGAGCACCTGAGCTCACCCATTGCCCTCGCCTGCCACACCTGAACTAGTTTTCCACCCCGTAAACCGTTTCGTCTCGCCGAATGAAACACTTCGCGCGAGAAAATACTACGTCTCATCGGCCGAATTACATTTCTCAGTGCGAACCCTGACACGTGGAATCCCTTCACAGTGTGGCGTTCGGTTTTCAATGATTAGCTGACACAATGCACGCTGCGCCTGATTCTTCCCGGAATCTCGAATCTTCATAGACGCAATACGCATTCTTACAATTAGACCATACAGTGAACCACAAAAGTATTTGAACGCACTTTAAAACAGTATCACTTTTTTATAATTCTACCGAACGACCTGATGTTTTGTAACCGATTAGAAGCATTCGTTTACCAAATGATCTGCAAAAAGATTGTCGAAAATTTACAATTCGTAAGGTTCCATGCAAAAATATAAGAGCATTTTTTAAAACTTTTTTATTTCGGCTCTTAATGAAAATTTTGAAATATATATGTTTGGCAGATCTATGTTAATTATACACATGCTGAAAATTTCATCGTAATCCATTAACATATCTAAGAGCTACAACTGGCTAAATGCGATGAAAATCATTGTTTTTCGCGACTTTTGGTCAGTTTCTGCTTAAAATCCTCAGATTCTTATATCTTTTGATGCGTGTCGTTTTTTTCAGCTCCAACCGATTTCGATGAAATTCTCAGCATGCGTATAACTATCATAGAACTACAAAACATATATTTTTTTAATTTACATTTCAATTATCTCCTCGGGTCTCGATTATCCATCGGGCCTTAATTTATCCGAGCTGTTTGTAGAAGCCCGTCGAATCGCAGGAAATGAAGATCTAGAAATCGCGCTGGGTCACGACGAATGTGACGCGATCGCGTGCACGCGGCTTGCGATCAGCCTAACAAATAATATTGTATAAAGCTTTCGGATAAACTTGTAAACCCACACAACAGATATACATCTCCCTACTATATTGGTAATCTACTTATGCGATTTTCTATCTTTCTGCATTTTTGACATTAACAGCCTCTTTCATATCTGGCGTTTCCATTTTTTAAGCTTATTTTTCATTTTACGCTAAACTAACATTATTCTCAGCAGATCACGAAACTCACTATCTAAACTTCTACATTACCTACATTCATTAATATTTACTTCTACATATACAAAAACATTATATGGTACATTGTATGTATAATCTTCATCCAGCACACATAATCTATTTTTCATTTCTCACAAATTATTATCTTCATCGGAGGTCGTTTTATGTTCGGTCCTATATATTGATCTTACTTATTTCTTAAAGAAAGGAAAGACTGGTTTAGTAGCCATCGTTAATGCAGTTCAAGAGGGTTTTACCCTAAAAGGCATGAATAATCTTCATCGCCTTATCCGTACCAGTACTTTATCTGCTTAACTCCTACGAAGATTACGCAAAACTTTTATGCATTGAATGACAAATAGCTTTTTTGGTCTAGCGAACGAAGACCCTCCAAATGCATATCTGGAGTGACAATATCTGTCCCATTTGTTTTACACATTCCCTATAACGCATACCAACGCTTTCGATCCTAAGTTGAAATGAGTTATTTGGGCAGTGGTGGACAGCGTCTAATGATTTCGTAATTGAAAGGCGTGCATAAAAACCGCATACTTCTATTGAAAACATAAATCAGGTGACGAGTGCAATAGTTATGGCCACATAAACAAAAAAGAGTGCTGGTGGTGTGTGTGTGTCTAGTGTGCGACAAACACCACCAGCGCGGAGTCAACGCCACGCGACGCGACGCGCTACGTTGGGAAAACAGCGTATGGGAAATGCTTTGAGCCTTGAGCTGTGCCGGCTCACCGCGACTCTCCGCTTTTTTTTTCTTTTCCATACGCTGTTCTTCTTTGCGTCGAATAATTTCATCGTTCATTACACAAGTAAATGTAATTGCAATTATATCATATTCGAAAATTGTCACGAATATGTTGGTTAAAGTCCCATAAAAAATAATGAAAAATAAAGAAGTTTTGTTATTGGATTAGCTATATTTAACAGGTTTACGCTTCTCGGCGACCGTGGCGAGGCCTCCCGAGCTTCGCTGTCCTGTTTTACGTTCGGCAGAAGTCAAAGAATAGTATGCGTAGCCGGACCCGTGTTGTGGACAATTATCGAGAAAACGCTGTATATACACACGTATATACATGTTATACATTCATTTTTCATTCATTTTTCAAAATCAAACCATTACTTTGCGAAATTATGCAAGGTGACCAAGATACCCCATTTTATAGCGTAACTTTTACTTCACTGATACTAAAATCATAGCGCACGCGCGAAAAATCCCCTCCGATATACCAATACCATCACTTCAAATTGCATGGCGTTGTCACCACACAACAAAAGTTGTAAGCATAACCTAATTTATCGATGAATGAAGAAATACGCAGTAATGTTAAATCAATAGTTTAAGTACGTAAAGGCAAGTACACTACGACTTTATCATTTAATTGCTACTCGAAAGCAGAGGATGGATTTAAGTTTAAGCTGCAAAATAGCCATAAATGAACTTCTTTTTTAAAAAGCAGGAGAACGGTTCAAATAGAATTCCTGGTGCTTCCAATTTTTTTGTGTAAATGCAATTTCGCGTTTTACAAAGGGGCATTTTATGGTAAGCTTGTGTAATAAGTTTGTAACATTGTATTGTCCAAATTTCCTCTAACTTTAAACTTCTTACAATAAATATTTTACAGTAGAAACAAGATTTAAAATACAATTACAGAGGTCTTTTTCATATAATTATTGTTAGCTACAAAATATAAATGTACTAGAGACGTAAACCATAATTTAGTGGTACTAAAGCGGTAAACATAATTTGGTGGTAATAAAAGTAACGATCGCTGCTTCTAGGAGTAAATCTACACCTCTGTATCGGTGCAGATTTGTAAAAGAAGCTTGCCATAAAATTGGTTACAACGAAGAAAATTTTTTAAAGAGGAGAGAAAAAGTATCATAGTCGTCAAAGTATAAGTTCATAATGTTTTTGCAAAATTTAACTGCGCGGAGTTATACGTGTAGACAAAAGTTTACTATCCCATTTCATCTGACCTTATCGACGAGGTAGAACATAGTCTCTCGTGTACGTGCCTTCAGAGAAATGAAATTTAAAGTATAGAGTCTAGCACCGAACGTTCCTCTAAATTTTATTTGTCTCAAGGTATACGCACGACGATAGTCTACTTCGTCGACACAGTCGGATAGAATGTAGTAGCAGGTTTTTATATATGTCAGACGATACTCCGCACAGTCAAATTTTGAACTGTGCTTATTTAGAATAAGGTTTCTTAGAATGTTGAATCATTTTTGAACTGGTCGATATGTTCCATTTAGTATTCTCGATAATAATCCAACAAACTTATACCTGTTTAAGTTTTCTGTGACAGACGGATGCTTTTAAACCTTTTTTCTTCTAAATGAGTATAATTTCCTTCGTTATAAACAATTTCGTGACAAGTTTTTTTTTTTTTACAAATGACCACCGATACGGAGTTGCAGATTCACCCCTAGAAGCAATATTGTTAGTTTTCTTGTACTCCGTACTATGGAAAACTACGTACGTAGTGCCACAACCTAAATGTTACGATAAGATTAAAATCTTAGCGATTTAATACAGTTTTCATTGCGATTTCAAAAGTTTAACTCTTTAATAGTAGGTTGTTAATTCTCATTGTCAGTATTAAATGTCCATTATTGATCAACGATCACATCTCGGTAATAGAATATGGATCTTGTGAAGGAGTACCAGGGATTTGTAAATCCACATTGGGTGGCAGTGGTGGCAGCAGGCATGTATACGCATCTTCGTCAAATTTGCATAATAGGCCTATGTTTGGATGACGACAACAGTCCCCCTTTTGATCCATCTTATGCGTCGGTGCTCTTCACATTTTCTGTGCTGTGCCTTCTTGCAGAGTATAAACTTTGGCCTAGAACACTTAAGGAACCACCAATTCAACTTCTTTATATTTACGAAGTAAGCATGATATTCAATGCTTTGTAAAATGTTAAATGAACAAATGTAGTATTTCCATCATTTTTAATTCATAAATAATCAGCATGTGCAAAATTCTAAATTAACATATTAAAACAATTTTTGAAACTTATGTCTTGTTAGAGAAGAAGGCAGGTATTTTTCATTCAGATATAAAAGAAAATCTAACATTAATGTACAAGTTTCAAGTATGGTTATCTCAGAGCCCAGTACTACAGTTTACATTGGTTGAAAGCATACATCCTAAAATTAGAGCAACTATTATTTAGATAATATAATTGAAATTAGAAATTATAAGGGAACCTATTAATTCCAATTATGTCAACGCAGAGTAGACGGATTAAAACAAGACTAACACAGAATCAATAGACTTTAGTAAAATTAACCTTTGGGAGTGTTGGTATTTGGGAAGCGGGATAATAAAATAAGGGAAACGTTTTAGAAGTTTTCTCTTGCAAGCGTTCTCTAATCCTCTTCAGATGCAACTGAACAACGGACTGCCACCAAGACTAAAGTGCAACGCTAGTCGGGGTGACGGCCCTTAGCTATATCTGCGCCTTTAACACATGGCCTTTGGGTCTAAGAGGCCCGGCCTTGAAAATAAACATCTGACCCTCGGTATCTCCATAGTTTAATTCTACAGAACCGATGTGACGCAGTACTAATTTTTGCCCTTATATCAATAGGGAGGACTTTAATTTTCTCTGTTTTTTCTTAAAACTATCAACTTTATAGCATTTTTTGTTTCTATTTCATTTTTATCACGTTACAGTAATGCCGTGATTACTGTCCTTTGTTTATATTACGTTCTAAGTTCAGTGCCTACCCACTCCACTGGCGGCCGACGCCGACGCCGCGTCGAAGGCGGCGATGATTGATCTAGGCTTGGGTGTATCGGTGTAAACACCACACATTGACTCGAACGAATCGAAATGTTCAACTTTCTTAATTTTCATTATTTTTTTAATGAAATTACACTATCGTATTTCTGGCATTTTTCTGATTAATATAAAACCAAACACGATATAATTCCAATTGTATTTAGTGGTTAAATCGACGATTCAAGTTTCGATCGCAAGGAAGGACAGCGTATTGGAAAGAAAGAGACACTCATTCTTCCTTCTCTATGTTCGGCTTCTCCTTTGAATTTCATTCTGTCTTTCTCTATATTCGGCTTCTTCTTTGAATTTCATTGTCTCTCTCTATGTTCGGACTCTCCTTTGAAGTTAAAAAAATACGATAAAACATACCAACCTTACTGTTCGCCAAAAATACGGCTGTTGGACAGTAATCTCGGCATTACCGTACTCAGATTTTCTCAGTTGGTACGGTTGACGAGGTAGTTTATGAATATGATAAAACTCATAGCCAACAGCTTGTGTATGTGGCAATGATCAGAGTGACCACGATTAATGGACTCTACATTGTTACGAAAGATAACAGCACGGTGTTTCATCATGGCAGAAGGAATGCATCTTCGATGGACGGATTACAGTCGGAATTGACTGTCGACAATCGACAATTTATTGAACGAGTTTATCACCACCAAAAAGGGACCGAGTATCAATCTATTCTTTTAACTGTCAGAGTTTACGAAAGCATGCAGCATATATCTCAAAGACTCAGTTATTAATCATTGTCACATTTTAATGTTTTCCGAAACCTGCTTGAAAAATGACGAAAATATTGATATACCTAATTTTGACTGTGTTGTCCAGTTCAAACGAACTAATGTCCGAAATGGTGGGGAGTTGCCATATGCCGTAAGTCTAACGATGTCATGGCAGTTTTGACGCCTAATACGGATATTACTTTACGACAAACTACTTCTGTTAAATCTGTGCAGATCGTTGCATTTTGGACAACGGACAAACCATCATGACTGTCGTTGCCTACATATCACCGAATCAATCTATACCAAAAATCATCGAATTTATTCATTAAGTTCTGATTCTCTATACGCCCGAGGTTGCAGCTATACTAAAGAAAGACTACGGCAAGATGCCAATGATTCTCAGTGGTGATTTTAATGTGAATTTCGCGGCACCAGAAGCACAACCCTTGCTACAATTTTTAGAATCTAAATTAGGTTTAAGAATGAACAATGATCCCGCTGTATCAGATTGTAAATTACAATCAACAGTTTATGTATCACACTTCAGTCATCACAAACCAATAATGTCGTTTCTTGAATTAGAACCCATAGAAATTACGAATTAAATGTAATATTTACTACCCATTTTGGTATTTATTTAACATTACCCTCTCAACCTTATTTATTCAGCTGGAGATCGTGATTTAACATCATGCCTAAAAATAATTTCATTTGATCACTTCATATCTCTTGTTCAATCCAAAAATACTAATAATTTATCTCTATCCATACGTAATGAGTAAGAAGTTTCATTTCTGTCGCGCGTGGACTCCACGCACACGATTCTTTTCTTTTAATTGATTCGTTCTTCGAAAACTTTCTGCAAAATTGACTAACACTTGACTTCCATTTGTATAAAACTTAACATTTCGTTAATGATATATCTGGAAAAATTTTCAGAATAACTGTTATTTTTGGTCTCTAGTTATAACTGTTGTATTTCTATGTTTTATGTTTGGATAGATGTTGGTGGCTGTCTTGACTACGAATCTAGCGACTCGTGCTGTTTGGGTTCCGTTCATGCATGTTATTTATTGTTTAACACAAGAATCAAGTAAATGGGTAAGTCAGTATAAAAATAACAATCGATTTATTTATTAAATTTTATTTGGCTTTAAAAAGTGAAAATTGAAGAATTTAATTAGATTTGTTGTATTCCGTGAATTAGTATTTTGTTCATAAAGTACAACGTAGTTTAATCGTTAACACGTTGACAATGTATGGTACATTAGCTGAATATTCCGTTGTCTACGACAGTCGAATACGTATTTTAAGAGAACAGCGAATCAGAGAGAGAATCTGAGAGCAAGAATAACCTAAATGTTAAGGGAAAAGGAGGTTTATACATTAGTTCTAACTAGAATGGTGGGGGTTCAGGAATTGTAAGGGCTAGCGTGATAAGATCACAGTTTTGAAAAAAAACTATTACCAAAACACAACACGAAGCGTATAATGTATCCAACCCAGATAGCTGAAATATCGTATCGTAAAGTTTTTGTTTTTACCTACGCACCAAGTACATAGGCACCCTGCATTTGACGTCTTTATATTAGAGTTAAATGATTCACCTTGTAGATACAATCGCACACACCTGTGAAATTAATCGTTACCACATGTTTACTATTGTGTGTTATTATTTGATGCCTCTTTCATTTCTAAAGAGTTAAGAGTGTTAAAGATTATTCGAACGTCAACACGAACTCTACAAAATGGAATATGATTTGAGAACGCTTACATTATTCTTATTCGACTGTGTGTTTCTCTTGTATTTCTACTTTTTGAATTAACATAAAATTATTATTATAAATATATGCAATATAATCATGATTTTACTGAATACATTAATGAAATTATCTTGCAGTTGATTCGGCTAAATGGAACGTTCGGCATGAGTCGCTATTCTATTTTAACTGACTTTGCTTATTATATGGAGAAAGAGAGTGCTGCAACACACATGGCGTTTTGCATGTCAGTATTGTCATTTGTTTGGATGCTCGATGCAACGGAGTCGCTAGATGCGATATTGGACATTTGGACCAAGTAGTATACCAGTGATGTTTTAGTTTTGTAAGATTCTTCCAACATTCTAGATTTCCTTAAATTTAGACTTTGAATGTATTTAGAGCAATGCATTTCGATATTACTAAACAAAAACGTATTTTAAGTAAACATAATAGAATAAAACAGATTAAAATAAGTCTAATATTTAATTAATCTTCTGGTTATGTTTTCAAGTTATCTAGTAATTATAATATGTAGGGAACCGAGAAAGCAGTTCTGGACATTCTGGAAATGCAAGAAAAAAAGGATCACTTTTGCAAATCCTGAAGTATCAGATTGGTTCGTCTACAAATTCATATACAACAGGGATCAAATTAACCAATAGACGAAGACATATTTTCATACGTTTTATACATTTTGTATATACATATTACTGGATCCATCCACATGCAAACGAAATATTTATAATAAATCGTGTTACTTTGTAACTTTATTGTTATTGATTTATTCCGTCCAAGAGTGGAGACGGTTCTCCGGTAATTATTTACAAAGTACCACTTACCTCCGATTTTGAAGAATTTAAATATGTTATAGATTTCGACATTTTGAACAACTTTTACGGGGGGTCGCTTTTAGTTTTCGAGATGTTCGCAAAAAAAAACTATTGCTAATACTGTATTGAATTTTCCGTATTCTTGCACGCTCCGTGCCAATGTGCGGATCGTCTGTTTACTTTATTTTTTTTTTTTTTTTTTTTTTAAGCGAGCGGTTGGGTTAGGATCGTGGTTAGTTTAAGGGGGCGGGGTTAGGTTTAGGTTATGTTTCGGTTTAGGTTAAGCATAGCAGCAAACAATACGGAACACACAAATTCAAGATGGCGCAATACCCACTCATACCTGCAGCAGTCATAGACGACATCGACCAATAGACATGGACGGAGACAGGAAACCACGGAACACCAGCGACTGGGAGACGACAACATACCGTCAGTCGGTAACATGTCGACCAACGACGATCGAGGATGCCAGCCTTATGGGATATCGTGTCAGTGTCACTCGAACAATTCGGTGTTTTTTTACGCCCTCTAGGATTTATTCTGGCTGGAGTAAGAAACAGAATGCCATCGACGTGATCTCGTCGGTACCGAAGGCCACTGACAATGAGTAGAAAGATATATTTATATATATCAGCTTGTAATCAGCCGGCTGTCTAGGGTTCACAGGTCCACAGAATGACTACACCAGATGGGGGAATAAATAATATCTATATTTGCTATTTACAATGATGATGGCCTATTGGCTGAACAAAAGGTGCCTTATAGCTAATACGTAACGGCGAACTTAACCTAAGTACGGAAAGTGCGGAGTGCGAGGACTTTTTAAAAAATTTCTATTTCAATCCGCAATGAATATTGAAAATATGTGCCTTTACATCTACGTTAATGATACACGTACTAAAATTTAAAGTAGGAA
>CM052201.1:0-16132 GCA_028455805.1 Lasioglossum figueresi
GAATTCGAATTCGACCCGAATTCGCCACGTGTGATGACCGGTATGTGACCTTACGCACTCGAGAGAGCATATGGCCCGTCGCGATATCACGGGCGAAATCTACCACGCCGGATTCGCCCTATACGTTATAGGACTTGAGACCAAGACCTATTCTTTTCCGACGCGACTCCCCTGAGGAAAAGTTCCGATTTCGATACCGCTGGGAACTACTCGTATTAAACTTCAAAGCGTCTACGAGACTGACGCGAGCAAAAGGTACAAGGTGATCTGCGCCTCGGCATACGCGAAAATCCGAGGACGAGACGGTCCTTGCGCGAAAACTACGAGCCACCGCGAAAAATCTAACCGAAGGATCACAAGGCCCTAATTTTTTCTTCACAATTGCGACCAATAACAATGAAATAATTATTTATACAGGGTGGAAATTATAAAGCGTTACAGACGAATATCTAAAAAAATATTGATTATACGCAAAAATGTTTCAGATGAAAGTTGTTCAGTACCGAGGGGAACATCATGTGGTGGGACTTTTATGTTTCCCGGTGGACACTTCAAGGTGAGATGAAGGTCACCTTGATTTTTTAGCCGATTCAGCCATACCTGAAGCAATATTCCGTGACGGGGGCGATACAATGGGTATGGCGGTGCCCTCTAGCCCCGCACCGCCAGTACTCCGTTGCCTGTCCGGCAGTTCTCTCCTTTGGGACACCCTCCGGGTCGCCTTACGTGTTGAGGATGGTGGTGCCTGTACTGGCAGCCGTACAATGGTGGGGTTGGTCAAGGGGCTCTTGCTTCTTCTTATGCGGAGGCGCCCTCTCCCCTTCTCTCTCTCTGGGCTGTTTCCGCTTTGGTTTATCCAGATGGGCGATTTATCCCGCTTTCGCTGGGCTTCTCGGATTGCGTCCAGGCGTCTTTGGGCATGGTCATTGGAAATGCGGTCCATTTCGGTGGATCCACGCGTAGTCGTTCCCGTTTTCATACAGGGTTGGCGGGGCGGGTGGCAGCTCGAATTAGAGGCTTGGTTCAGGGAGTTAGGCGGTGTGACGGGGCCCCGAGAGCCTTAGGCGGTTACTCAGTTGTTGCGGCCGCGGCCGGTGAGCCTGTTTCGCAGACCGTCGCCTCCCCTGTCGTCTGTCCCGTGGTTGTTATCGGCTCCTCGGTGGACGGGGTTTCGACTTTTATCACCGGGTCCGCTGCATCCGGGGTTTCGACCTTTATCTCCGAATCTGCTACGTCCGGGGTTCCATCCTCCGGCAGGTTCTCGATAGCCGCAAGGGTGTCGTCTGGATCCGTCGCTTTTAACTTTACCTCCCTCTCCGACTGCGGTCGGTCATCGGCAGAGAGGTAGTTTGTGACCCCACTCTCCTCTGTCTCAGCGATCACCTCCATTTCGGCCTCGGGAGGACATCAAGGGAGCCGCTGTAGCAGCAGTAGGAATTACTGCCATGTTTAAGTGGCAATTGTTCTCCTCCGGCGGTTTTGGACTTGGGCCGGTGTTCCTCTGGTATCTTCCGTACCTCTTGTCGATACTCTGACGCGTCAATTTTCTCCAGCGCCGTTGTCAGTTTCTGTAATGGATTCATTTCCAGGATGAGTCCTGATCTTCGACAGGAACGCCAGCAGGTTCTCTGTAGGAAGAAAGCTCGTCGATGTTAGACTTTGTCTGCCCTTTCACATGATGGAAGGTACGCTTTTCAGGTCGCCTATGTACAGTTTCCCGAGATCTCGACCCTCTTCCGTGGCCAAGCAGTATACGGCCGGTGATAATTTCTTGGCAACGATTACCGGTCCGATAAACTTAGGCACCGGCTTCCAATTGTCCCCATCCTGCCCTAAGGTTTCCGCGATAAGAGGATCGGTTCTACGGCAAAATAATTCCCCATTCCCAATGGACCAGTCCTTAAATTTTTCCGGGTTGTTCTCGACTTCCACGAAATTCCCTTCGTACCACCTTGCGGCCACGATATCACCCCTTCCAACGCGTGCGCGACATACCCCCTTCAAAAACGCGCAAGAGTGCATCCGGCACTCTTTTCAGGGCGCCTTGCCGATACACGATCTGGAAGCCGTATTCCAAGAGCTACAAGGCCCATCACGCTAACCGTCCGGAGGGATTCTGTAATTTCTGTAATCACCGTAAGCTGTTGTGATCGGTAACTGTAAAATTGTACCCTTCCAGATACGGACGAACTTTTTTTACTGCCCAGACAATCGCGAGATACTCTAACTCTGCCGCGGAATACTTCCTCTCCGGCAACGTGAGGGATCGACTTGCGAACGCAATTACCTTTTCGATTCCCTCGATCTCTTGTGTCAAAACGGTACCTAATCCAACCGTGCTCACATCCGGTTGTGTGTCACGAACCCCGGACTAAATCTCCTGTACCAGGAGGTCATTTCTAAGAATCGCCGCACTTGTTTTATATTTTTCGGGGGAGGATATGACAAAATCAGTTGAATCTTTCCCGCGTCCACTCTCAACCCTTCCTTGCTTACTACGAAACCCAAATATCGAACTAATGTACGACAAAATTCGCATTTATCGGGACTTATAATTAGACCGGCAGCTTTAATATCATTTAATACGCGTTTCAACCATCCAAGATGTTCGGTGAAGGTTCTCGTGACGATAATAATATCATCTAAGTATGCAAACGCATGGGGTTCTATCTTGGGCCCAATTAAAGGGTCTAATAATTTTTGAAAGATGGCTGGTGTTCCCGTGAGCCCGTACGGCATGCAGCGGAAATGAAAAAGTCCCTTTCCCGGCAACGTCAACGCCGTAATTTCCCGGCTTTTCGGTTCCAGTGGGATTTAGAAATATGCCTGACTGAAATCGAGAGTATTTGTGTCATCATTTGTGTAGCGGGTACGCATCTTTCCTCGAGAACATTACAATTGGACTTGACCAGCCATTCTGCGACGGTTCTATTTTGCCGTCGGCCAATAGGGTATCTACTTCCTTATAAATGGCCTCCTGTACTTTGGGAGAAACGGCATAATAACGTTGCTTTATTGGCGGATGGTCGTTCACGTCTATTCTGTGGCTAATCAAGTCGGTCAGGCCAGTCATTTTCTCAGATTTCGGCAGCTCATCCAGTTGAAACGCGAAGTACCATACTGCGTTATGTATGTTATAATAGTTTCTAAATAGGAGAGGGGTCACGAGATTATCTAAAACGCGCGCCGAGATTTTCTGTTCCCTTTTTCCTATTCTCACCGTAAATTGGGCCTGTTCTACTGCTCGATCGATCGTCTCTGTGCGTGGCGAGGAGAAAATAACACGGTCTTTCCGTGTTTTCTACCTTGACGGCATTGTCGCTGACACGTCCGATTACGTCGCGATTCACAAACGTTACCGACGAATCTGAATCTATTAGGGCGCGTACCGGCAGCGCACCGACAAATGCTTCGACAGTTAACCCTTTCGCTCTGGGGAACTGGGGTCGCAGTGGAAGGTCGCGCTGCGCGGACGGCACGATGCGAGTGTCGTTTTCAACACGGAGCGCGGAGACGATTTTGCTGTGCTTTCCGTTGAGGTGGCGGACCGGCACGCCGGCCAAACAATAATATTAATAATAATAATAATTTTAATAATCGTTAATAATCGTTAATAATCTCTTTTCGTATGATATAATACAAAGCAGAGTTCAATGCATAATCCAACGTTACAGTCTTTACATTGAAATCGCGTTTTGGTTCGTATTTTGTGTTTGTTGCAAACCACACATTTGCACCGACCGTTCTACCGCCTTCCTGTTGGATTGGTGTATTTTGATGGAAAGTGTCTTGAAACTAGTCGTAAGAGATTATCTTTAGATGCCGTTTGGCCTCCAGACTTATTGCTAAATATATTTTCATTTAGATATTTCAATAGAATTTCTCGAATCAGGCATAAATGAAACTTCGCAAATGTTATATTCTTTTTGGACGTAATTTTGTAGAGTGTATATAACTTTATTGTTTCCCCTTGGGGTTTACAATCCTTTTACACAATCTCCTTCATCTACTTCACCTCTTTTCGCCGCTCTTATCCTAGTCTTATTTCTTTCTTACGAACTCACTTGGAACTATACTTAACCTAAATACCGAGAGACAGAGAAAAATGCATTTACAAAGGCCTATTATTTACATTATGCCAAATTACATCCGTCGCCCTCCCTTCCTACGTCCCTAATCACCCTCTCACTTCTTTGCCCGTTGACCCCCTGTCCCGGTCACTCAGCCCAATCCTTCTGTTTATACCCTCTCTCCATTCTTCCACCCTCCTCATCCACTTCTCCCTCATCATCCAATCCTCCCCTCTTCCCTCATCATCCAATACTTTCCACATCCTCTCTTGCCACCCTCCTTCATCCATCCTCATGCACTCCTCCCATACATGCTCCCATGCATGCTCTCATGTATCTTTCTCCCATCCACACACTCTACATTTTCTCCACTTTTCTTTCATCCAATATCTTCTCTCCCTCATCTCATTTCCCATTCTAACAAGGAGAGTGCAAGGACGTTGTCACACCGATTTAGTTGAGACTCTGTATACTTATAGATCTCGATCTCCCATTTACGAATATATACCATTATAGATGCTAACACTCAATAGTTTTTGAGATATTCATAAACAAAGTTCTTACATTACTGCTTAAATCTGCTATTGTAGAGGAGGTATACAACGAATAAGGCTTGGTGTTTCGGCAACGTATGAGACTTCCACCCGGTGGGCTAGGGTTTGATTCTCGTTTGGTGAAAATTTTTTTTTTCATATTTATTTATATTATTTATTCGCTGTGCAACATTGACTTGTCTATATGAGATTGCACATTTATTACAAGTTAAAGAACAAAAGGATTAATAAATTATAAATAAATTCGCTGTGTAACATTAACTTGTTCGTAAGATATTGCACATTTATTTATATATAAGTTAAAGAACAAACGTATTAATAAATTATAAATAAATTAGCCGAAATTAATAAAATAGTAATTATTTGTCTCGTGTCTGAAAACAGAAAAAATAAATTAAATATGGGAAGAGAAATATCTCTCCCTCCATGTTTCCACACCTCATTCGGCATCCCGTTTCGCCCTGCCGCTTTCCCCTCCTTCAACCACTTTATCACCATGATTACCTCCTTTTTTTCTATTTCCTCCTCCCCATCAATCCCCCTACCACCCACTCCTCCCTTTCTCACCCTTCATTCTACTCCTCCTAATACCTTTTTGATGTGATCATCCCACTCTTCCATTTTTATTCTTTCATCTACCCTCGTTCCCCATGTTATTTCTATATTAACCACCTTCAACACCTGTGTCTCCGTTTTCGTATCCTCCACTTCCCTTTCCCATTTTTCCCTCTCCTTTTTCTTCTCTTCACACATCATCTTGTACGTCCTTTTCTTTTCTTTATATACCTCACCCTCTCCTCCCTCCTTCTCCATCTCCTCATTTCCTTCCTCACCTTCCTTTTTTCTTCTCCCTCTTCTTTCACCCTTGATCCAAACCGTCAGGGGTAGATGATCCGAATCAATCCTTTCCCTTATCTTCATCCTTTCTACCCCTTCTCTTGTATCTTCATTCCCCAATACATAATCAATCACCGAGTTCCATCTCCCTCCTACATGTGTCCACTCCCCTAACTCGCCTTCCTTCACATTCCCATTCAAAATCCCTCAGCCTCTCTCTCCTATATATCTACATACTTTCCTTCCTTCCACATTTACCTTCTCATCTCTAGACTTCCTACTCCCCTTCCCCCTTCACCCCGCATCCTCCTATCCTAGTTCCTCCCTTTCAATCTTCCCCTCTTTCAACTAGCTTTCCAAGTCACCATTCACATACACCCCTATCACCCTCCACCATCCGTCTTCTATCCTTACCTTCATCGTCATCTATCTTTTTCCTCACTCCCATTTACATACCCCCTCTTGCCCTCCCCTTTTTCTCTCTCTCTCTTTGCCCATTGTGCTTCCCATATATATCCCTTTGGTAGTCTTTTCCTTATCTGTTACCATCCCCTCTCTTCCAACTACGTTTCCATTATCACAACTATATCCCATTCCTCCAGACTTTTCCAGAATTCGTCATCCTTATTCCTCAGGCCCGCCACATTCCAAAATTTCTCGCTCCCCTCTCACCCTTCCACCTCCCTTCCTACCTTACTCGTTTCCCTGCTCCTCAAACCAATTCTCCTCTACTTCATCCCATGTTTTCATCCTCCCATTTATCCACATTTTCATATATCCCACCTGCATATTATTTCCCTCCATCCTTTCCTTCTCCGCTTCTATTCTATTCTCCATCTACCTTCAGTCTGTAACCTTATTATAATATTATTCCTCTCCCCCTCTCTTTCTCTCGTATTCTGTTTGACCTCCATCCTTCTTATTCGCTTCCTCTTATCCTGTAATATTTCTCCTCCTATCCTGTCTTCCATACCTCATACCTTTTTTCCCCTCGTCCTACTCCTCACCATTTCACTTATCCTCTCCTCTACCTTTACCACCCTTCCTTCTATACTTTCCATCCATTTCTCTATCTTTTCCCTCCTTAACTCTTCCTCCCTCCTCTGCTCCTTCCTCTCTTCCTTCCTCTACTCTTTTATCATCCTTCTCCCTTCCTCCCTTTCTTCCTTCATCTCTTCCCTCATCTTCTGCATCTTTCCCATCATCTCCTTCGTCATTTCCTCCATTCCTTTAATAACTCCTCCCTCCCCCTTCTTTCCCTCCTTCAGAGACCATTTTTAAAAATTGCCTCCTCCTCCTCCTCCCCCTTTTCTCTTTTCCTTTTCTTCCATAAACTATCCAGACTTTTCGTTCTACTCAGACCTTCTCTTCCTAGTCTTTCTGTCTTCCATGCCCTCACTACTATTCCTTTCTTTGCCTTCCCATCGTCCCTTCCCTCCTACTTGTCTACTACCCCTCTATCACTCATTTTCTGCTAATTCTTCTTTCTTTCTTCTACCTTCTGCATTTTCACATTAATCCTTCTCAAATTTCCCGCTTACATAGCCTCTCTGTTCCCCGTCAGACCGCGCCACCTTCTATTCCTTTCTCTCTTCCCGCTGCACCTCTCTACTGCCTCGCAAAACCTATCCTCCTACCTTCATTCACTTTTTCCTTCCCTCAATGCTCCCTACCCTACTTTCTTGCCCTTAGCCCTATGTGTGCCGCCTGTCCCTGCACCTTACTCACGCTTCTCCATCACTATCTCCCCCCTCACTCCTTACAATCTCTCAACTCTTTCTCACAATAATTCCCTCAACTCAGTTTACACCTCAGTCTCTCACTCAATCGGAAAAGGAAGTTTAATTTTGTAGAGTGTATAAATATTATAAATCGAATGGTCAAGCATGTGGAATAAGAATTTTTTTTACCATTTCAGGGATTTCCGAACAATGTTAATGGAATTTAGCGCAATTCTTTCAAAAGACGCTCCGACATTGTAAACTTTTAAGGCACCTCTTCCTATTTTCCTTGGACCTTTCTTTGCCACGCAGTTATCGCAACGACGGCCCCATTCTTCAACATCCCGACGATGATCAGACCAGAAAAACCTCTGTCGAACCTTAGCAAGTATTTGCGAATTCTAAAGTGCCCGCCCCATGGGGCATTATGACATTTTTGCAACGCGTCTTCAATTTTATTTCTTGGGACGATTAGTAACTGGACTGCTTCTTTTCCATCCGCAGATTACCACCTACGAAAAAGTAAACCTTCTCTCACTTCAAGAGAATCCCAGATTTTCTAGTAAAATTTCGTTACTGGGTAAAAACAGGAGACTTCCTGCCAGTTCGGCTTATTCTGTTTGATTGTCCTTTGTAAAATTAAATTTATTTCTGTGTCGTCCTTCTGCGCTTTCTTCCATTCCCTCGAACCGGCATCTTCGCAGATCGTTCTCAACACGTGCTCTTCCTTACCGCACATTTCCTCGCGTGCCTCCTTTTCTTCAAGGCGAAGGCAATATTTACATTGCGAAATTTTGCATGGTCTTCTCGACAGACTGTCTGCGTTGAAAATCCTTGACGAATTTCCTGTAATAAGTGCAGAGTCCGAGACAGCTTTGTGGAGAAGGTACTGAAAGAAAACTCACACCGTAGAGATACTCCTCAACACTCTTTATTACAAACCCGGTTTCAGTGAAGAACTAAGTACTGGTCGCTTCGAAAGGAACTGTCTTTCTCAAAAAACCAGGAAACCCCTCCTGAGCAAGGAATCGTGGAAGACAAAGGAAGAGTGAAGGAACGAATAGTGGGAGACGCGTACGTAGCGGGGAAATCCGGAAAAACCCACGAAGAAAGGATAGTCAGGAGAAATTCAAGAAGAAAGGAAGGTCAGGAGGTTGTAAAAGTAAAAAGACGGAAAACTGACCTGTCCGGGGTGATAAAGAAGGAATATGGGCATAGGATGAGGAGTTTCCTAAGAAAGGTGACAGTGGCGCAGGGCAGCGCCAAGGCCGCCACAGCTTCTTAACTCTGTTTTATTTTTGGGAATTGGCCATCTCTGGATCGCCATTATCTTTTCAGGGTCCGTCTTAATTCTGCGTTCGGGAACGATACGACCAAGGTAACGCACTTCCTTGCAGAGAAATTACATTTCTTCGGGTTCGCTAATAATTTGGCTTGGCGCTGGCGCAGGCGCACTAGGATAGACTTCAAATTGTCCATATTTTCTTTGAAACTTTTTCCGCAGACAATTATGTTGTCTAGATGAACTAAACAGATTTTTCCACAAAGACCTTTCAAAACCGTGTCCATAAGACGTTCAAACGTGGTCAGGTCATTACAAAGTCCGAAAGGCATCACCCGGAATTGCCAGAGCCCCCCTCCCCCACTCTCTTTCATCGACCATAATCTGCCAATATCCGCTTTGTAGATCTATGGCCGAAAACCAGGACGATTCAGCTAGAGCATCTAGCGTGTCTTCAATTCTCGGCAACGGATAAGAATACTTTTTCGTGGCATCGTTCAGCCTCCAATAGTTCACACAGAATCTCGTGCTGCCATCCTTTTTCTTCACGAGAACGATAGGAGAGGACCATGGACTTTTTGATTCCTCAATTACTCCCTGCTTTCTCATTTTCGCAAGCAACTCTTCAAATTCGATACGCCCGTGAAAAGGGAGACGTCGCGGTGCCTGCTTGATTGATGCACAATCTCCTGTATCAATCCTACGTTGGATAACATCACAGTTTCCTACATGTTCAGGATTTTATGCGAACACATCCTGGAACTCTTGTGTTATTTCCAAAAATGCTTTCTTCCGTGGTGGGGATAAGGCCGTACCGCATCGCTTGGAAAGGTCTTCTAAATGCTTCTGCACAGGTGGTGACGAGGTGATTGCAATCTCCTTTTGCTCTTCCACTACTGGAGTCTCCTCGTCCCTTTTTTCAAATGAGGCCGTATCCACCTAATTTGCTTGTCCTGGCCAATAAAGCTGACCTTCTCCTTTTCGGCTATTTGTAGGTTTCTCATCGAATAGTCTAGCCTACACACGCATTTCTGGAGGAATCCGTTTCCCAAAATACACTCTTCGGCCATGTCAATCAGGAAGAAATCTTCTTCTGATTCGAACCCATTCATTTTAAGGGGGCATCTGTACTTGCCCCAAATCGGTAGATATTCTCTAGAAACGGATACAATTTTCATTTCCAGAAGTCCCTCCGCCGCGCCAAGCTCACTTCTGGGACTGAACTTATTTGTCCCCAAAAGATTCACGCTCGAACCCGTGTCGAGTATTATTGTAGCTTTTTCTCCATCGATGAATCCCTTGATGGCTGTACAATCTTTCTTCCAGTAAGTTTTCAGCACGACGGGGGTTGATGCGTCGCGACTTCACGAATATAACACGCGGTTCTCGTTTGATTAACCACCCGAGGTTGTAAGGCTCGAGTTCTCGAATGTGAACGCGTTCGGTTATCCGTCGTCACCGAAAAGTTACCCGCCAAACTAATTTTGGGTACTCTGATTATATTGCTAGAGCAGTGGTTGCGCTTACGGTACGCTAGCGTTAAGACAAGTCTCGATGTTTCGAACTACAAACTTGGCTGCATCGGGGTCAGCTCTTTTTATCCTCTCGGCGAGGAGGCGTATGATTCTAGTACGGGGGAAGAATCATCCGGTTGACTTGAAGAAGGAGAATCTTCCGGAGCAATCCTCACCGGTGGAGGAGGAAGTCCCCATCTCCAAGTCAACCTGGGGAAATCCCGTAACGCGATTACCGGACCCCGAATGCAATGCCAATATTTTCGGCCCGTATGGCCCGCAGATGGTTTATTAAGTCCGGTGACGAAGGCCAGAGGTAAAAAAGACTCGGACGGCCCGAGTGCGCTTCGCATAAGTGCGCGCAATAAAAGAAGAATCAAAGGGGCCAGCACGTTCGGTACAAGGCGTGCGGTACCTTGGCCGCCGCGTATGCTAACCCTTGGTAGCTCTGCCCTAATCCGTGGGCCTCGCGTAGCTAGCGAACGGTGCCCGGGTCGAGAGCCGCGCGGATTGGGTTTATGGCCACCTTTTCAATGCCATCAGCTCGAACCCTAAAGCGCCTTGCGATAGGCAACTCGAGGGTTCGCGTTCTTCTAATTGCTCGAAGGATGGCTAGAAATCAAAAAAGGGCCTTGGTCGTCCGTGTCGTAAATTTGGTCGCCTGGTCCCACGTGTTTTCGTTCCTTCGGACGGAACAGGGGTAGAAGAAGATGAAGTCGAAGTCTACCCCTTTACTGTGGCTTCTTTGTGTTTCCCGTCTTCTTCTTTGGTTGCTTCTTCGGGCAGTCCTTCTGGAAGTGTCCAGTCTGTCGACAATTCCAACACACCCTAGGTCGATCTTCCCGTTCTATGTCGGTCCTCGTATTTTGGTTCACGAAACTCGTCCTCTGCACATAGCTCCTGTTCGGTCTGTCGGCTTCCTCCGTGCTTCTCTCATATCCTCGGTCACCGTAACTCCGCCCAGGAAAGTGTTGTTTCGGAAAATAATAAGGTTCGTAGCGATCATTTTGGCTTCTGTATTGCTTTTCAGCGATAGACTCCACAGCTTCAATCTCCAGGGCTCTAATAACCGTGGCCCTTAGAGATGTAAAACCACCGAGTCTTAAAACTTGCTTTGTCTCCTCGTTGGCCAATGCTGCTTCGAACTGAGAGGCTGCAAGTTTATCCCTATTTTCGAAAGGGCATTCGTCAAATGCAGCTAGCAATCCTCTGAATTTCCGCGGCCAACTTGGAGATCGACTCCCCTTTCTGTTGTTTGTAATTTTGAAATTTGACACAGCTTAAATTTTGAAAATTTTGAATTCCATAACGGAACTCCAGTGCCGAAACAATCGCCTGAAAATAATTCTGCTTTTCTACAGAAAGATAGGTCAACACCCCTCGAGCAGGGCCCTCCAAAAATGTAACCATGGCCAAAGCTTTCCTCGGTTCATCCCATCTATACGCGCGAGCTATCGTGTCGAACTGAATTCGATACTCTTCCCACGAAGCTTTGCCATCAAATCTAGACGGTTTCACTGCGTATCCCAACTCCGAAACACCACGACACACAAACCGTATCGTGTAGAGGTAGCTGCTGCGAAGGTGGAAGGACCGGAACCGTTGACCCGTTACGAACAGATATATTTACATTTCGAGGTTCACGGTTCTCGGTAGAAATAATTCAACGCGGCTGTACAAGCGCGTGCAGATTTTGCGTGAGCACCTGATACTGAGCTTCCAGGATTCCGAAACTGTGTCCGTTTCTTCAAACCGGGTCCACTCTTGTTCCCATCTCCGTTCTGAGATTTTCTGCTGCTCTTGGAACTGCCCCCAAATATTCCTATGAAGGCCTTTCAACAGCGTCTGTAGCATCATCGCATGTACTCCGGAAGTGGATGTCGTTGCGGTGTGATCGTCTGTAATCCCACTTCTGACAATAATGTTGCGGACACTTCGGCCCCGTCTTGGGGGAAAACACGTTAGAATCTAGAATGCAGAACAATAACTCTATATAACTCTTTATTCTCTATAACGGTCAATGTCTAATAAAGGATAGCGCGTGCTTTCGCTTTAACGACTCGAGAGGATCTGTCCTCTTTCTTCTTCTTGTCAACAATCTCGTTGTCCGGAAACCACAATATCGATTTGTCAGATGACTTCTCTCGATCTCTGCGATATCTTCAGAATATTGCAGGGGCAGGCAACTTCATCTCATGTCTTCGTAACAATATTATACAGGGTGGGGCAGTAACTATTAGCACCTCAGATATCTTTGAAACTATAAGTTTCACAGAAATATTTGTCGCGTAGCGTTTGTGCGTGACCCTCGAAGGTCATTTTATTAGCCTTTTAACGAAGTGTCCGCTTCGCACATTTGGCGAACAAATGTGACGAGAACAGAATTTGTATACTACTTTACAAGCGGGAACATGGAATCTCCTCGCTCCGAGGATTAGGACTCGGGAAGTTATTTATTAGCTCCACAGCTGTTTTACACGTGCACCTCCCGGGTTCTTACCTCTGACATTGCCGTCTCATCCTTTCTTTACAAGCACTTAGCTTTATTGTCACGCGTTACCGAACGGGCCGTACCTGCGACCAGGCCCGAGTCCCTTCATTTTCCGCCAACACGTGGCTTGCCGAAGGTTCCGTCTCTCCCTTCCACCACCAATTTTCCACCGCCTTTTTACCAGCGTGGGCGGTGGTCATCGTGAGAAAATTGTCACTGCCTCCAAAAGTTATCTGTTGTCATTGGTCCAGTGCAAGTCACACCCTATTGACAACTCACCTTAAATATCGGTGTTCGGCAAGCACGCTCATGACTACCAAGGAACATAGCGACAAGACACATCGACCAGACTAGCACAGACTAGCATGTATTACAACATAAACACTTCGATTTCGCAACTAAGCATATTATACGATCACGTTCCACTCTGTCAAGTTTTAAATAAACAAGGTTCCAACAAATCAATACAGTCCACTAATTTTTATCACCGTGCGAGTTTAACTGTAGTGCATTACGGAAAGCGCGCACACAACAATATTTGCTGAAACAAAATTGCACAGTAAGAAGGTGGCCATCCGGTGGCGATAGTAGTTTTTTTGCAGGTGGACGTACTTCGGACATTTGAAGGTCACCTCCATTTTTTTTAATGGATCGGTATGTTTTGGTTTCCGTACCACGATAGAGGATCTTAAAACGAGTTCAACGACCTATTACATAAGGTCATTCAAGGTCATAGAAAGTAAAGAAATGCGATAAGAAATCGCGTTGCGTTTTGTCGATGGGCTATACGTCAGATTCAAAACAATGAGTCTTTTCTTAATACCGTCTTATTTACCGATGAAGCAACATTCACAAATCACGGGAATGTTAATTTACACAACATGCATTCATGGGCAACGGAAAATCCACATTGGCTGCGACAGGTTGAACATCAAAGACAATGGTCTGTGAATGTATGGTGTGGTATCATAGGTGATAAAATTATTGGTCCTTATTTTATCAATGGAAATTTGAATGGCAACATCTATGCTAATTTTATTAAGGATACATTGGGTCTTTTGCTAGAAGAGTTACCTTTACTTACACGACAAACCATGTGGTACCAACATGATGGATGTCCTGCACATTATTCATTGATTGCACGAAGGGAACTCGATGAAAAATTTCGAAATCGTTGGATTGGACGCGGCGGTTCAATATCGTGGCCAGCTCGTTCACCAGACTTAACACCTCTAGCTTTCTTTCTGTGGGGAACACTGCAAGAGAACGTGTACAAAGAAGTACCAACTACGTCCTACGATATGCAACAGCGAATTATTGCAGCGTGTGCGTCAATAAGTTCTGACACCGTAAGACTTGCAAGTCAATCAATCGTAACAAGAATCCAACAGTGCATTGACAGTGATGGTCAACATTTTGAACACCTACTATAAACATGTTTCATTTACTACCAAAACCATAAGTATTATCGCATTTCTTTACTTTCTATGACCTTGAATGACCTTATGTAATAGGTCGTTGAACTCGTTTTAAGATCCTCTATCGTGGTACGGAAGCCAAAACATACCGATCCATTAAAAAAAATGGAGGTGACCTTCAAATGTCCGAAGTACGTCCACCTGCAAAAAAACTACTATCGCCACCGGATGGCCACCTTCTTACTGTGCAATTTTGTTTCAGCAAATATTTCTGTGAAACTTATAGTTTCAAAGATATCTGAGGTGCTAATAGTTACTGCCCCACCCTGTATATGGTTGAATTTCTCATAACACCAGCTATGACATTATTAAATCAAAAATACAATTTAATATTTAAAAAATCGAAGCGATCTTGTGTTTTTCGTTGAAACAAAATTTTCTCAAAGTTTTATATATTGCAATTTATACATATGTGAATACTGTTAAACTTTCATTTGAACCATTTTTTTCGTCAGATTAAGAGAAATTACTATTGCAAACAAATTTCACGTGTAGCTGTGGCAATGATTTAAACATAAAGTTTAAAGAACAAAATCATAGTTTATTAACAACGAAACACTTAATTCCAAATGGCTCAAAACTCTCTATACATTCACTGTTATAAATTACTCGCCCTAATATACAGGGTGAGGCGCTAGAAACTGGCCACCTGAATAACTCGGCTGCTATTGGTGTTAGGAAGAAATGCATCAGATGGAACTTGCTTGGTTTCGAGGGGTCATTAATCTGATGTTAGTATCATTTTTGTAGGTGGACACGTAAAGGACATATGAAGATCACCTTCATGTTTTTAAATGGAATAGTATGTTTTTTTATGTACTATCGGGTAGAGCCTTTTATGACGCGTACAATGACCTATGGGTCAAGGTCATTCGTGGTCTAGGTTAAGCCAATTGTGATGGAAAATAATTTACTTTGAGGAAATGATCGAACACTTCCTTGCCGCTTCTGGTTGTTGATATTACTTCATCTCTGTCTCGTAATCTCTTGTTATGGGTCGTTGAATGAAAATAAACATTCGATCACGCTGTACGCTTCTCTTGTACATATGATTAGTCGTTTATGAAAATCTCTGCTGAGCGAAGTGCATCTTAAGTTTCAGAAATGCGTTATTCAATAACGGAGAAAGTAGATATGGTTTTTGTTTATGGGGATTGTCGCCAAATTGTAAGAGAAGCAGTCCGTTTGTATGCTGAACGGTTTCCCGAGCGTGGCAGACCCTCGCGATCTGTCTTCACGAATGTTATTAAAAGTTTTCAAGAAACTGGAAGTGTAGGTAACAAAATACAAAGAAGATCCAAGACGGTAACTAATGATCGAAATACAGTGAACATTTTAACAGCTATAACACAATCCCCATGCTAGTACAAGGCAGCTAGCACGTGGTACTGGCATCGGTCAACGAAGTGTTTTATGAATATTACATTCAAATAAATTGCATCCTTTTCATGTTTCGCTTCACCAAGAATTACATGGGAATGATTTTCAAAACCGTGTAAATTTTTGTGAATGGGGTCTGCGGAAATTACAGATCGATCAGGCGTTTTTGACTAGAGTTTTGTTTTCAGACGAAGCCACATTTACAAATTGTGGCCAAGTTAATCGTCATTATATGCATTATTGGTCGATAGAAAATCCACGGTGACTGCGAGAAGTGGATAAACAAAGACCTTGGTCTGTAAACGTTTGGTGCGGACTTCTCTATACTGAAATAATTGGCCCTTATTTTATCGATGGCACATTAAACACTTCGAGATATAAACACATTTTAACGGAAATTTTACCACAGCTGCTAGAAAATATTCCGCTTCGCATACGGCAAACTAAGTGGTTCCAACAGGACGGATGCCCTGCTCATACTGCACGGATAATTACTCAATTCCTCAACGTGAAATTCGAAGATCGTTGGATTGGTCGTGCAGGAAATCATAAATGGCCTGCGCGTTCTCCAGATTTAACACCTAGGACTTCTATTTCTGGGGAAAATTAAAACAGCAAGTGTATAACGAGATACCAACAACTATAGAAGACATGAAAGAGCGTATAAGAAGAGTTTGTGCCGCGATAAACCCAACTGAAATTCAACAGGCTGTATTATCCGTTAAGCAACGCTTAAGAGCATGCATCGATGTTCAAGATCGACAGTTTGAACACTTGTATTAGTCGTGTATTACCGTTAGATACA